>JANFAE010000061.1:0-345806 GCA_024613145.1 Pisolithus marmoratus
GCCTTACTTCAAGAAGTTTGAGACAGCGAGGAGTAGGGCTATGAGGACAAGAGAGGTGCAGCCCTTGAGATGTGAGGAAGCAACTAGGGAATGGCAGGATCTGGCTCAGAAGCAGCTGCAGGTATGGGTCAAGGTTGAGGTGCAGAGGGTGTCATCCTACCAGGATAAGGGCACTCACCAGTTCATGAGCAACATCTGAGGGTCAAGCTTGGCATCAGCACTGGCAGTGTCAACAGCCCAGATCAAGGTGACTTCAAACAAATGATGAAGGTGAGCCAGAGTATGACTTTGCTGGAGCTGAAGAAGAGGTATCGAGCATGCAGGTATCAAGTATGGGAGTTCAAGGTGACAAGAGCCCAGAGTTGTTGAGGCTCATCATGCCACTCTCATTTGTAGAGATGGAGCTCACAAGCCAGGTAACAGTCAAGGCAATTTTGGAGAGTGGACCACAGGTGGTCATCTTGAGGGAAGAAATAGCAGAGGCAGTACAGCTTCCTGTCAGCAAAGAAGGCAGTGTTGGGATAGAGAAGCAAGGAGAAGCTGAGGGACTGGTGTCAAAGGTGTCATTTGGAGTTTTGAGGGTTGAAGCACAGGTGTTGAGCAAGATGGAGAAGCAAAGGGAAGATGAGGTGTTAGCATCAAAGATGTTATTGGAAGTTTTGAGGGTTGAAGAGCAAGTTTCTAGTGAAGAGTGGGTTGTGACAGGAGATCAAAGCAAGGAAACTACAAGTTCAAAGGCAGCAAGTGCATTACAAGAGTGGGAGGACTGCAACAAGAGAGATCAAGTCAGGGTCGATCAGTGAGTCACAAGTGAGGGAGAAGAGGGGAGGTGATGTGAGCCCCCCAGATATTCATGAGGAGGATGCTGAGTCCTCGAGTTTACCTTTGTGCTCATTTGTGGTTGAGTCACTGACTGGTGTTGTGCAGGAAAGCAGTCTGATCACCCATGTTCTCAAGTACATGCCCATAGTCGAGAGAGGTTGCCCAGTTGCTAGAGAGAGGACTGAGAAGATTAGAAGGGAAAGAAAAATGGTAGGGGAACCACTGACTGACCTTTTACAATTGACAGTGCAGCCCCTCAAAGGAGAAACAGGGGAGTCAACCAGGAATGAGGCAACACCTTCGATTGGGACCCTGGCAGACTCATAGCCCAAAGGTCAAGGGCCAGTTGAGCAGCTTGAATGGGCTTGTAAGACCACACTCACCGAAGGATCATGCTGAGAGGAGGTTGTTCAATAACAGAAGGACTAGAAAAGAGAAAGGCCCAGGTGAGCATGTTTATATCATACCTTAATAATTGGCTGTGCATGTCATTGTGCAACAATGCACAAGGGGCACAAGGCCCAAGATGTGAGCTCTTTAAAGTAAATAAATCAGACCCAAGACTTAGTTGTTTGATTGTGCCAGGGGGACAGAGTATATTCCACACTGATAATGTGTTACAGGATGTATATATCAAAGCTGTTGAAGCTTCATGACAAGAGGAGATGAGTGCAAGGCAATGTACCTACAACACAAGCTCAGTAATGAGCTCTGAGCTTACTGAGGACCTTCTTGGAACAGAGACAAGATGGCAAGGCAGATGGATGAGTGAGGTGAGGGTGTAAGAGGGGGGCAAGATGACAGACAAAGCAACTTGTTCAAGTATTGAGGATGGGGTTCAAAGGAGGAGGGGAAGCTGAGGGAGATGAAGCACCTGGGATGAGCATGTCATCAGCTGGAAGGTCAGACATGTCAAAGGGAAACTCATATTCATGGCTGGGGAGGGAGAAAGTAGGGTGCTGAGGGTGTTGGTGGACATGAGAGGAGTGAGGGCTGGTGATGAGGGGGTGACATGCAGGGGCTTGACAGTGGCATGAAGGGAAGTCCATGAAGGACATTGGCAGTGACAGAGGCAGGTAATGGCTATGAGACTCACCTCCAGCCCAGCCAGTGCCTCCTGGCTCTCAGAGGAGCCCCTACCATCGAGACAAAGCTGGTAAAGAATTGTCAGCACATGGTCAGCATCTTCTGAGGGGACAAACAGGGCTTTTCCAGGCCAACAGAAAAAGTTGCAGAGCGAGGAAAGGGTAGCAAGAGCATGGGAAGGGAAGCAATGAAGATCAACCATAGTTCCCCAAATCAGGAATGTGCAAACAATGACACATCAAGCTATGAGCAGGCACAATGAGACCTTTGAGCAGCTTGACTAAGCCTCATACAGAAACTATTTTCTTTGTTTCATTTTCTATCTGCTCTATGCTATGAACTGATGACTCATTACAGGAATGCAAACCTTCAAAGGGAGCTTTGAGCCTCTATTGTGTAGTCTGCCCCATGAAACCTGGCTCTCAAAGGAGATCCTTATGATGGTTATGAGCAGGGACATTCTCTGTGGCTACTCCCTCACTTTGAAATACCTTCCCTGGTTAAGTTCCTATCTAGCATGAAGAGCTGATTACATGTTACAGGGACAAGAGCTGTTGAGGAGCATGCTCCAAAGAGATGGTCCAGGCTCAAGCAGCCTTTGAGATGCCTGGTGATGATGGCAATGCAAGTTCCATTGCTTTGGAACTGTGCAGGTGGCAGTTCGAGGCAGCCACATTCAGTAGTGGAGCCAGCAAGACAAGAGATTGAGACTTAGTGGGCTGGGCCAGTGCCTGAGGGGCTATATATATATTTTTAAGTCATCTACTCTATATGAGGTGCTAACTACTACACCCAGGTACTCAAAGAGGTCAAGGACTTGTCAAGTAAGCTGTCTGAGGCTCAGACAGCCTAGTAGCACATATTTGATGGCTTTGAGTTCTCCCTCAGTCCTCTTGATGTGGTGCCCCATGTGAATGGAGGCCTTGGGAGTGTGTCAAGTGTGCTGAGGATGGTCTGAGGGCCATTTGACCCCAAGACGAGGGCAGGTAGTAGCTTTGTGCCCTTCATGAGGCACTCTGTATTCAGGATTGAGCATGTTAGAGGGGTTTGTGGGCTTCTGGGTTTTGAGATGAGGCAAAGGGTGATGATCAAGGATGGTTGCAATCTAAAGCCCCCATCAGATGTATGTAGGCATGGCAATGCCCCTACTGGGAGGTTTGAGAGAAGAAGGGGTCAGAGAGGTGTTGTGGGTTGAGGGTGGAAGGAGTGGTTTTGAGGGTTGAGGAGGTGGCTTTGAGGGTTGAGAGGAGTGAGGGGGGGACTTAGGAGTGTGGCAGGTAATGTGATGACTAAGCATGTGAGGAGTTTGGGGCATGAGAGTCATGTGAAAAGTCAACCTACACTATTGTGCATTCATTGTAGAGTGAGTAGCCCAAGTCTGGGGCAAAGCTTGAGAGCTGTTGTCTCCTGCTGCATATATGCTTTTAATGGCTTCTCTCAGTGTCAGATTCTAAGTCTAGCTCTCATTTTCAGTCAACAACTAAGTACTGAGCTATCTGGGTTTCAAGAATCCCCTTCAAGGATGAAACAAGACTCATAGTCCCTCTTTTCTCATTTCTCCCTGGTCCTTCAATCTAATTCCTTACAATGCACTGCTTGACAATGGTTGATGAAGTTGGGATGGCAGAAAATGAAGCTGAAGAAAGGAGTCTACATGGATGGCCATGAATGTGAGGATGTAAAGAAATATTGGCAGGAGGTTTTCTTACCTATGATGGCCACATTTGAGTCATGTATGATCCACTTTGAAGGACCAGAGCTGCAGCATACAGAACCAACCTTGATGGCTGGGCAGAAGAAGGGGATAGCAAACTTTCATAATGAGTGCTGCTTCCATGCAAGCAATTTCAAGAGCCATGTTTAGTGAGTCACATCATCAACTCAGAACCAAATACATCCTGACAATTGCAGCAATTTTAGTCTCTTACCTGGGCAGCAAATATTGCAGAAGAAAGGGAAGGGTCAAATTATTCATGTTTCCGAGTTCATCAACTCAGAAGATGGATGCTTAGCCATTCATGATGAGCAAGGGGAGACTATTGAAGAAGCAAGAAAAATAATTTACCCAGGTGCCAATGGTGATGCTTGGTGGGACATGGAGCAGCTGCTAAAACAAGTGAAACATGCCATTTGGATTTTCAACACTGTGCACCCAGATCCCATTTCCTTGTTCATTTTTGATCAGTCTTCTGCTCATGCATCACTGCTGCCAGATGCATTGAAAGCATTCAAAATGAACAAGTCCAATGGGGGGAAGCAGCACAAGCAGTGTGACATGGTCATTCTGCAGTCCAATCTGGCTGCCAAACACCATGGAAAAATCCAGAAGATGTCCTTATCCAATGGCCAACCCAAAAGACTCCAACAAGTCTTGGAAGAATGGGGCTTTAATGTTCAGGGAATCATGCCAAGTGTACTCCTCTCTGCCCATGGGAAAATACTGATTGTTGTATGGCACAACTCCTCAGCAAGCAAGATGATTTTAACAACCAATTGTCAATGCTTGAAACTGTCATCAAAGAGGCAGGTCGCAAATGTGTCTTCCTCCCAAAGTTCCATTGTGAACTGAATCCAATTGAAATGGTATGTCAGTTATTTCAGATCTATCACATGTCCAACATATGCTACAGTATTGGGGGTGGTGTAAGTACTGCTACCATGAAGTTTTCAAGACCACATTTGAAGATGCAAAGTGGTGTGTGAGAGAGCAGCTTGATGTGTGCTCAACCAAGGTTATCTGATGGTTCATCAATCGGTCATGGCAGTTTATGAGTGCCTATTGCTTGGGACTCACAGAATGGGCTGTCAAGAAACAAAAACAACATCATCAGGTCTCTCAGTCAGCCATGATGTCAATTGAAGCTGTCATTAACAATGCATAGACTATTCATCATGTCTTTTTTTTTGAGTCTAACAATTTGGCCACTGCAAAAAAATGCAGGAAAAATATATGATGGCTGTTTTTTTGATGTATTTCAGCTGTCTGAGTTCAAATCTGGTCTTAGATTTTTCCCAAAAAAATTTGGGCCAGCTGTACAAAAATTGTCAAGTTTGCCTATCCACAACTGTAGCACACAAGAATCATTCATTGTTCAGCCAGGATGGTGATGATGGTGATGATGCATAACATCTCTTGTACTCTGCTGGGGTTTCACCCACACCACTATATTTCCACATACATCATCTTGCAGTTCTATCAAAGAAACATAAATCAACATTGGTCAATGATGAAATGAGATTCCCCAGTGGTTCATACAGGCATAAAATTGTGTTAGACCTTACCTTGCCTTGGCTTCAATCCCAAGAAAAACTTCTTGACCCCAGGGGCCATGTTCAGCTCTGATACGAACCTTTACCCCTTTTTCCCTTTTTCGGACAACCTCCTTTCTCTTTTCCTTTTCTTGCAAATTGTACACGTGACGTGTCCTTGCGACGCTTACGTGACCTATGCTTCCCTTTTACAGACGCTTACTATATGCCATTCCTTATATGGCTACCCCTTCCCTCGATCGGTCTTCTCAGATGGACATGACTCACGTGTATCTTTTCTACTTCTCCCATGCCGAGTCATTTTCCCTTTTTGGACTCTATTTCATTTTATGCATCCTCGATGCATCTCCCCTTTCCAATGGACCTATAGTTGGTATGCAGGCTGTTCTCTTATCTCTGACTCGACGCATCTTTGGTTCTCACGAGTGCGTCCTCTATGCGACTCATCCAAAGATCGCCAAACAGTCCGAGGTAGTATATATACACGTAGGGACCCACCTGTATATCCCAACTTTTAGCTACCTTGCAACCAGGATAGCATTCTCTCAGAACTCCTCTTCTCAGAATCGCTTGCCTGGCCATAGAGGGGGTAAAACTATTAAGCCCCTGAGGTTAACCCTGGAATATTGCAAGCGTGCTGTTGCTCCCCTATAGAGCCTCAGCGCCAACACTTGTCACTTTTGGCAGGTGAGATATCCAGCGTGTAACAAAAGCTAAAAGTTCCTTCTACTGAAGTAAACGAACCTCTCGAGAACTTCAGCTCTGCACCGAAGTCTTCCTAGGTTGACAATCATCCCTAGTGAAGTCTCGAGTTCCCCAACACCCCTGAAGCGGTAGCCTATCCCCTACCTCTTCAGTGCTTCTTGAGAGGGATCCACTACAGTAACCTGTAGCCCCTCAAGAGGACTCCGAATGCAAGGAACCACTGTGGGAATTACCCCAGCCTTCGTTCAACCTCAACCCATTCCCTCAACGTGTCTTCTCATCAAGGCACACCTCCCGATCCTCAGAGGCCACCCTCTGCTGCAGGATCAACCACTTCCACTAAATTCCGACCCCCTGTTCCCTCGAGAAAGGAACAAAAGCAGAAGGAACAACCATCGTCTTCCAGAACATCTGCTTTACCCCTCAAGAGAGAACACTCCTCATCTCGCTTCCACCCCTATCCCCTGGAAGAGAGATCCCCTGTTGCCCCGAGACCGGATCCTTCCTATATCCCTGGATCCCTAACTCATCGGCAACCTTCCCTCAAGGACTTCGAGTCCACACCAACCCCATCTTTCCTCGAAGGAGCTAAAGGAGTCTTTGCAGCCTTTGGGTTAACAAACCCACCTGCAGGAGAAGACCCCCGCTTCACTACACCCCAACAGCCAAAGGAGGAAGAGGAGAACTCTTTGCTCAGAGGTGACCTTTTTCAAGAAACCCAACAACTTCAAGACTGCAACATCGAGATGTCGGAAGATCCCTTTGGATCACAAACCGAGGTACCAGTCACCGACCTGGTGAGGTGGTACCAGGAGAAATATTCATCCATGATGGACTTTACTATCCCAACCAAACCAAATGACCCTGGAGGCTCTAGAGGAGGTCCCGAGGAGAAAGGAAAGGGACATGACTCTAACTCTGGAGAAGGGTCTGCCAAGGAACTAAGCCTGAATCGTCCACGAGAGTATGATGGCAACCATGCCACATACGATGCCTGGCTCACCTCTATCAAAACTTATCTGGGCATCAACTCTCACATCTACTGGACGGCTGAACAGAAGATTGGCTTCACTCTCTCCTTCATGATGAAGGGCTCAGCGCAAGCCTGGGCAGAGAACTATGCCAAGAAATCCCTTCTGCTCGACACGGTCCATATAGTGGACACATGGGCAGGGTTCCTAGCAAAACTCAACCAAATGTTTAAGATCGGCGATGTATCTCAGATGGCACTACTCAAACTTTCGGCCATCAGACAAGGAACAAGAACCTTGGAGGAGTACACAACCGACTTCTTAAACGCAATGAACAAGGCAAAACTTTCAGAGACCAGCCCCGAAGCCAGAGTCTTCTATGGAAGAGGGCTAAGGGCCGAGCTGAATGAATGGATCCTCAAAACCAACACCTGCCCGACAACCCTGGCAGAATGGATCCAATTGGCCACAGCTGTGCAAACGGCACTCTCCCAACTATGCCTGTTCATGGGTCGACAAACCGAAGAAGACCGGTGCATCCTGGGACAAAACCTCACACTGCAAGCATTTCACAATTTTTCATCCCAAAATATGCTGAAAAAATTGAAAAAAGAGATACTCTTTTATTTCAGCTGTTTTCAAAGAAAAAAGGTGAATATAATGTAATGTTTTCTTTGTCTTTTCTGCCAAAAAACATGAATTAATGGTAGTGCCCATTAGGTTCTTCACTAATGGGTATTAGCATCAATCAATGTTTTTTAGTAAATCATGCAAAGAAAACAAAGTGTTATTATTGCCTTTTCTCTGTGAAAACCTGTGTCAAAAAAGAGTATCTCTTTCTTCAATTTTTTCAGCATGTTTTCTCAAGAAAAATTGTGAAATGCTTGCAGTGTCATGAAGTCCCACTACAATCGAGCACCTGATAGAGATCCATATGTGATGGACGTGGACCACCGCCAAAATTCTGGTGGACCACCCAAGAGGTCCTGGAACCAGAAAGGCAACTCACGATCACAGATCAGAGAAATCATGTGCTGGGGATGCAATGAAACTGGACACCGAAGGGCGGAATGCCCAAAAGAGAAGAAAAGCCCTGATCGACGGGATCGCCGTCAACAAATCAGGCAACTTCTTGAAGAACTGGAGAAAGACGAAGAAAGAGACATGGTGGGCATCCATACGCTCACCGACGACAACATCTGGAACAACAAGAAGGATTTTTAAGAAACTCCCCTGTGGCTGCACAGGGAGGAGTTGGACAATTTTCCATTACTTCAGCTCGACCAAATTGGACTGCTAAATCTACTTCTGTAGATACGGACTTTGAGCAATCGAAAACTGTTTCGAATTCCTCTCTGTTCGGGTCCATGTATTTGGTCAACCGGGAAGACACAGAAATCAAAGCGGTGATTGACAGTGGTGCAGAGGTCAATGTCATTCACCCAAGGATTGTATCAAAATACAATCTAAAACGAACTCGAGTCAAACATCCTTGGACAGCAAGAAGCTTCGAAGGGCCGAGCAGACAGAAAGTGACCCACATCTGCACTTTCCACGCTCGAATCTTTCACAAACTGGTGAAGATTCATGCCTTTGAAATGGAGCTGAAATCTCGGGAAGACGTCCTGCTAGGGATGCCCTTTTTGGCTGAGTACAACCCAATTTTTGACTGGAAGAAAAGAAAGATGATCAGGTTCAGAGACCCCTGTCTCAGGGAGTTGAACCTATCATCGGACGAAGAAGATTACGAAGATGAAGAACTTGTAACGCTCCGGAAAACCTCCATATCCACACAACTTGAAGCCACCATCCAGAAAGAGGATGTCACACTCCCGGCACGTTACAAGAAATACCAAAAAGTCTTCTCTGAGGAAGACACCCCATTACCACCCCGTCGCCCATACCTCGACCATGAGATCAAACTCACGGACGACTTCAAGCTGAAGAAGGCACCCATCTACCCCCTTTCATGAGAAGAACTACAAGCACTGGATGAGTTCTTGGAAGAAAACCTGAACACAGGGAAAATCAAGAAATCAAAATCTCTGCAAGCCTCGCCAGTGTTCTTCATTGGGAAGAAAGATGGAAAGAAGCAGCTAGTGCAAGACTACCATGAACTCAACAAATATATGATAAAGGATTCCTATCCTTTACCGGATGTTAAATCCCTTCTCGACCAGCTGGCCAAATCAAAATATTTCGTGAAATTCAACATTCGCTGGGGATTTACCAACATCTGGGTAAAGGAGGGTGATGAGTGGAAAGGAGCCTTCATCACCCCGTGAGGACTCTTCGAACCAACAGTCATGTTCTTCAGGCAATGTAACTCCCCACCGACTTTTCAGCGGTATATGGAGACAACCTTTGCTGACATGATGTATTCGAAGAAGCTCGTCATCTTTATGGATGATGTCACGATCCACGCGAAGACATGGGAAGAACTTTATTGGCGAATCGAAGAGTTCCTGGCGATTGCCCTAAAAGAGGAACTGAGACTGAAAATCTCGAAGTGCACCTTCGAGACAGAGGAAGTCAAATTCCTGGGCTTCCTAATCGAGCAAGGATGAATCAGACCCTCAGAAACCAAACTAGCAGCAATCAAGGACTGGAAAACCCCTAACAACCTACACGAACTACGCCAGTTCCTGGGATTCTGCAACTTCTACTGGCAATTCATCCCGTCCTTCTCCCAAATCACCACCCCTCTTCATTGCCTCTCCAAGAAAAACATCCCTTACAAGTGGGACATGGAGCAAGCCAATGCTTTTGAGCAGCTTAAGCAAGCGCTGTGCTCCCAGCCAGTTCTCCGCTTGCCAGACTTCTCAAAACCCTTCACCCTCTTCACAGACGGCTTGGCTGTCAGCACCGGAGCTGTCCTCTGCCAACAGTTTGAGGACGGCGAGCTCCACCCCTGTGCCTATCTATCGAGAAGTCTGGTTGGCGTGGAACAGAATTATCAGGTGTATGACCTGGAACTCCTGGCCATCATGCGAGCCTTCGAAGAATGGCAACACTACCTCATCTCACCGGTTGCCCCCACCACGGTGTACACTGATCATCAAAACCTCACATATTATCGGTCACTGCAACAACTCAGCCAAAGGCAAACACGATGGGCCACATTCCTTCAAGACTTTCCTATTCAGCTAGCACACAAACCGGGTAAACTAATGACAATCCCGGACTCCCTCTCCTGACGTCCTGACTACTCCGCTGACCCCTCCCCAATGACTACAGTGCTACCAGATTCATTGTGGCTAGAGGGGGGGGTGAAACTCCTGTTTACACCCTCCAAACCGGCTAAGGACCCTCCAAAACTGACCTCTACCAATGCGCAGAAGCTGAAGGAAAAGGAACGAAAAGGAGAAGCCCCACTTACACCTCGAAAACCTCAGGAGAAGAGCCAAACCCTTTTGTCGTCGATCCCTTCCACCCACACCTCCAACCTCAATAACAAGTTGTCCAGCAATGTATGATGGTTGGACAGAGGGGTGTACGTGATTTCTCAAGAGCTATTCAGCAAAATACGAGAATCGACGCCGAAAGATGAGACTCTTACCAAAAATGACACAATAAAGGAGGAGGATGATCAAACCAAGCAACGCAACAGTCAACTCTACATTCCCCCTCCCCTCCGACGCGAGTATCTCTGGGATAATCATGATCTAGCAGCAGCTGGACACCCTGGAGTGAAAGCAATGATTTGGAAGATGAAGAATGAAGTCTGGTGGCCTGGAATGTGGAAACAGGTGAGAGAGTATGTGAAGGGATGCCCTGGCTGTCAAGCCAATAAGGTCATCACTCACCCTCTCATGCCTCCCATCACACCAAATGATGCAGCCAAAAACCCTTTCCCATTCAAACAAATCTCCATGGACTTCGTGATGGATCTCCCGGAGTCAGAAGGATACGACTCCATTCTCACCATCGTGGATCAGGGACTCACAAAGGCAGTGGTCCTTGTTCCATGCAACAAGATGTGTGACTCCGTCAAATTGGCAAATCTCTTCCTATGCTACATGTACCCCTGATATGGCATCCCAGATGCCATCATATTGGACAGGGGTCCACAGTTCACCTCTGCCTTCACCACTAAACTTTACGATGCCCTGGGGATTCAACAAAAACTCTCTATGGCCTACCACCCTCAAACCAATGGTGAAAGCGAATGCGTAAACCAAGAGATTGAGACCTATCTTCGGATGTACTGTGACGCCCGACCAGAGGCCTGGGCTCAGTACTTACCCCAAGCCAAGTTCACGCACAATTCCAGGGTTCATTCCATGCATAATCAAACACCCTACTCCCTGCTGTATGGATATGACCCGGCGCTGTAAAGATTGATGATAAAGAGTGTGGGAGGAGATGCCAAGAGGTCTCCTGTTGGAAGGGGTCTCAGTTCGACCCAGGGAGCTAGAGTTGCCTGGTACAGAGAGTCAGAGAGTGGTGAAAAACCAGAAAATGCACCCAGAAGTCCTAGAGAGACTCAAGAAAACAGCTATAGCACATCAGGAATGGAGAAATAATATTCCAAGCACTCTGGCTTGGAATTCCATCTGTTTCGTCTCTATAATGCGTCTCTTATTTTTTTTTTTAAGTATGTACAGGTGCTCTCAAAGTGGTCATGCGGGCTTACATAAGCCAAATGCGTGCAAACATGAAGTAAAAAAAAAAAAACAAAAGACAGAAGAGAAAAACAAATCAGTAAGTAAAAACAGTGAAATAAAAGAAATATCCTAGTAGGGAGGATATTCTCCCTACATCCGAGGGTGGCTTGAGATAGTGACTGTCCTCAGTCACCACATACCGAGCCATACCACACAACACAACGAGGGCTATCCTCCTTGAAACAGAAACTCTATGTCAAAACTCAAAAATGCGAACTCAAAAGCAAAAGAGACCATAAAGAAAACAAACATGAACAAGAAGGGGTACCCATGCAGCAGGAGAGGGTGCCAGAGTGGCCTCGAGGGGCAATGAGGGGACTCGAGGGGGTGGCTTCGAAGACGAGAGTGACTCGAGCCTAGACAGGCCTTGGAAGGTGACTTGAGGGGGAAGGACAGCTGTGCGAAGGGGAAACACAAGCCTTCGAGAGGCTCTGATGAGCCTCGGGACTCTACTCGAGGGTGGACTGGGCTCGAAGTGGCAGATCACTCTCGAGGGGGACATGGGACTCTCGAACTCGAAAGGTGCTCTGGGGTAGTCTTGGGGTTGACTCACACAACTACCAATCCTCTCTCGAGCTACGAAGCAAGTGTGGAAGCTAAGTCACCAGCCTGCTATCCAGGACACACCACCGTGGCTAAGCCACAGTGTGCCACGAGCCTGCATAAGTGACTCGGCAAGGAAATGAGCTGCTCGGAGCCAGCTTGGGGGAGAAAGGGAGGTCCTTCAACATTCAAGGGGATGCCTTGAAGGGGAAATGAGGGGGGAGCTTCATGCTCGAGTGCACCTCCCTGGGAGCATCTTCTAGAACGAGACCGAGAGTGCTCCACAGGGGTATCCCGAGAGTAAGAACTGAACAGATAAAACCAACACATATTTCACGAAGTGAATACGACACAAGCAGGGAGGGTGTAGGGGTACAGGTGCATCTGAGGGAAGCGTCTATGTCATGATTGCGTCTTGACAGGTCTCGGAATGCGTCTCGATAGGTCTCAGAAAGCATCTCAAATACGTTACAATTGCATCTCGGTAGGTCTCCGAATGCGTCTGGAATACGTTAAGATTGCGTCTGGAATACGTTACGACTGCGTCTGGAAAGGGGAACGAAGCGGATACGTCTGGGATACGATACGATTGCGTCTCGAATATGTTATGACTGCGTCTGGAACACAATATGAACAATGAGGGTGCGTCTCAAGCACGTTACGACTGTGTCTCAGAGGGTCTCGGAATGCGTCTCGAATATGTTATGAACGAAGCGAATGTGTCTAACAAAGCATCTATGTCACAAACACATCTCGAAAGGGTCTGGAATGCAGCTGGGTCTCGAAGCGGCTGGTGGGGTCTCGACAGGGCTTCGACTGACTCTAAGACGATGGGAAACAGTTCCCTACAGCTCGAGAGGGAGCTAAAACGCGAGGGAGAGTGCCAGGGAGCATAAGCTGTGGCAGGGGAGGAGGACGGCAGCGCGCTGGGGAGGAGCCGCTCGACGGAATGCTACAAAACTTTGGAGGACGGTAGAGGCAGGCCAGGAGAGCTGGGAGAACGAAGAAACATGGGAAACAGCGCACTCAGTCCCGAGTTATTCCAATTTTTGTCCTACAGAGCCTTTCTCCACAAAAATAAGGATATCTCCAGAAGTACTGAAGCGGACGCGACGACAAAGGCACCGTTCGAAAGGTCTCGTCGGGTAGGATCAGAATCCCGAAAAGCGAGAGGTCCGGCGCGTCGGTTCTCGAGAAAACGCGTGTACAAGCTCGAGGGGAGGGGGAGAAGTAGGGGTACCAAGCAAAACAGCCCCCTCGCGGTGGGCTCCAGATGTAGAGATGAGTGTGAAAAGACCCTAGGAATAGGTCAAAGTCTCCTAGTGAGAGAGGGGGGGTGAATTCGACCCAGGAGGCTTGAGTTGCCTGGTGTGGAGTCAAGGAGTAAGCAGAAAGACTGAAAAATGCGCCCTGAAATCCAAATAAAACCCAAGATAACGTCTACTGGGTGTCTGGGGAGGGAGAACTAAAATTCCGAGTCTGTCTCGTCTTATTTCCGGCTTCTCGTCTGGGGTAACTCGTCTGTTATTCCTCCATGTATGTGCCATACACTCGAAGTACTTGCACGGGCTTACATAAGCCACAATGCGTGCAAACACTAAGTAAAAGATAAGAAAAGATAAAAGAAAACAAATCAGTAAGTAAAAACAATGAAATAAATGAAATATCCTGGTAGGGAGTATACTTTCCCTACAGCGCCCTACCCCTCTGTCACTGCAAGCATTTCACAATTTTTCTTGAGAAAACATGCTGAAAAAATTGAAGAAAGAGATACTCTTTTTTGACACATGTTTTCAAAGAGAAAAGGCAATAATAATGCTTTGTTTTCTTTGCATGATTTACTAAAAAACATTGATTGATGCTAATACCCATTAGTGAAGAACCTAATGGGCATTACCATTAATTCATGTTTTTTGGCAGAAAAGACAAAGAAAACATTACATTATATTCACCTTTTTTCTTTGAAAACAGCTGAAATAAAAGAGTATCTCTTTTTTCAATTTTTTCAGCATATTTTGGGATGAAAAATTGTGAAATGCTTGCAGTGTGTGTCAAGCCTAACGAATGCACCTGCAGTCGATGATCGCATGCAAAACTTGGCCGCCAATCAAGATTCAGCACTTCTAGCTCACAAGGCAGTGCAAGAAGTGACGAAGGCCAGAAGCAAGGGACCATACACCACCCCCAAGGAAGGTGATCTAGTTTGGCTAGATGCATCTACCCTTAAAAGGGACATCCCAAGCGCAAAACTGGCCCCTCGACAGGTTGGTCCCTTTGAAATTACAAAAGTAATTTTGCCAGTGGCTGTTCAGCTAAAGATCCCTGATATGTGGCGAATACATCTGGTATTTCACATGTCATGGATCTACCCTTTTGAAGAAAATGACGAATATGGAAGGGCTGAAATGCCACCCCTACCGGACCTGATCGACGACTTACCTGAATGGGAAGTCGAGAATATCCTCAAACACTGAGTCATGGGCTCAAGAAGGAAAACCAAAGGACGCGTCTCTGCACCCAGAGGAACAGCCAAACAACAAACTTACCAATACTTGGTCAAATGGACCGGGTATGGCCATTCCTCTAACACCTGGGAGCCGGAGGAAAACCTATATAACGCCCTCAAAATCCTTCACTCCTACCAGAGACGCAACAAGATCCCTCTCACACATGGCCCATGAACACAACTCTGAACACTACTCGTCCTTCGATGAATTTACCCTATCAGACTATGAGAACTCCCATATCGCCTTCTCCGATGACTACGACTTTTCCACCTCTCCACCACCTACCCCGCTACAGCACCTACCAGCAGATCAAAACATCACAGCAATTCAGGAACACTGGGACCAGGTCACCACCGGTGCACCAGGACCCATTCCGAACCCCCACTCCACGTTCACAGTTCGTTTGCTCTCCCTCACCAAGGGAAAGTGAAGGGCCCGAATCGCTAAGACCGCCCCCTACCCATCTGCCTTACCCAAAAGACCCTACCTTCCCCTCGGCTCCTATCACTCCTGCAATACCCCTACCTCCGATCGCCACTCCTCCCCAGTCTCCCAAACCCCTGATACAGAGGCAACCTCTACCCACGAGACCCCTGATGCACCCACTCCAAATGTCGCCCCTAAGCTCACCCAGCGACAGACTGCGTCCGAGGTCGACCCCCCCTCTGAGACCAAGACACGCTTGGTACCCTCGGTGGAACAACTCCTCCGTATTCTGTGGGTGCTTGAAAACTTCGAGCACTGGGACTCACTTGGCTGGAGAGCAGGCGAACACCATGACCACCTATGGATGCTGTCTCAAATCTACCGAGGCTCAGAATTCATAGCCACACGTGTCCCTCAAATTTTCAACACCACCGAGACTATCGCTGGCCATGTCTCCAAAAAGGTGGACTTAGACCTGTTCACCAGAGACAACATCGACAATGTTGGGGACATACAATGTGCCGTCGTGAACCTAGCCTTCATGGAATTCGGAGAAGACCTTTGGCACTCCTTTCGAGACTTTCGCCCTGCCTCTGCTCAAGCCTCTGACCCAGCATCAGCTCTCGGATGCGACAAAGGCAAGAGCCCAGAATCTCCTGGACCTCAACCTCCTCTCCCAACGAGCCAAGAAATGGATCTTCAGTTCAGCGGACTATCTCCACCATCGTGGACAGAAGATTGGCCAGAGGGTGGTGAACCAGGAGGACTGGATGAAGGATGAACTCCAGCGACTTGTGGAGTTAGCTTCGAAAGGGAATCAACGAGCCCTAGCCCGTCTTTGGATTCAAGCGACAGCACTTCCACCTATGGATTTGACGACGACATCGCCTCCAACAGACACTCCATATGGCTCGAAGGGGTCAAAACCCTCCTCGATCATACTGCCAGTCTCCTTGCTGAAC
Source organism: Pisolithus marmoratus (assembly GCA_024613145.1). Lineage (NCBI taxonomy): Eukaryota > Fungi > Basidiomycota > Agaricomycetes > Boletales > Pisolithaceae > Pisolithus > Pisolithus marmoratus. The sequence goes on from JANFAE010000061.1 coordinate 15,960, forward strand.
GCTCTCTCGGTGGAGATGTCGGTTATGTCGACTGGAGGAGTTTCCTCCATTCCACCTACTTCAATTCAGCCGTACGAGCTCTATGCCTTCCATACGCCCTGAATGCACAGTCCCCCTTCCCCCTTCCTCACCTCACCAGCTCCTTCCTCGTTGTCCCCTACGATGACGACCTCCCAAAGACCCTGTCTGGTAGACTCCAAATCGACTGGAGCAGCCCCTTTTGGGGTATGCACTGCTACAATTGCACCAGACTAGGCCACATCGGGTGCGCCAACGGACGAGGATCTTGCTGGACTCACCTGGGAACTGTGCTCCCAAGGACAAGGCCTAGGCAATACCGTCGTCGGTCCCCCACAAACCCCTCCATCTTAAGACGAGGCAATCATTAAACCTTCCCCCCCCTGACTTCACAGTCGAGCTCCCGACTTAAAATCGAGCCCATTCTTCAAGACAACACCCACCTCTTCGGTGCTTCGGCCTTGAGAGGGGGGTATTGATATGAACCTTTACCCCTTTTTCCCTTTTTTGGACAACCTCCTTTCTCTTTTCCTTTTCTCGCAAATTGTACATGCGACGCATCCTTGCAATGCTTATGCGACCTATGCTTCCCTTTTACAGATGCTTACTATATGCCATTCCTTATATGGCTACCCCTTCCCTCGATCGGTCTTCTCCAATCGACATGACTCGTGCGTATCTTTTCTACTTCTCCTGTGCTGAGTCATTTTCCCTTTTTGGACTCTATTTCATTTTACGCGTCCTCGACATGTCTCCCCTTTCCAATGGACCTATAGTTGGTACGCAGGCTGTTCTCTTATCTCTGACTTGATGCGTCTTTGGTTCTCACAAGCGCATCCTCTACGTGACTCATCCAAAGATTGCCAAACAGTCCGAGGTAGTATATATACACGTAGGGACCCACCTGTATATCCCAACTTTTAGCTACCTTGCAACCAGGATAGCATTCTCTCAGAACTCCTCTTCTCAGAATCACTTGCCTGGCCATAGAGGGGGTAAAACTATTAAGCCCCTGAGGTTAACCCTGGAATATCGCAAGCGCGCTGTTGCTCCCCTATAGAGCCTCAGCACCAACACTTGTTGCTTTCGGCAGGTGAGATATCCAGCGCTGTAGAGATTACTAAGAAATGTAAGGGGAAATGGATCTAAAGGCTAGTTAGACCAATAGGGACCCTGCTGTAGAGGAGAACTAGTAGAGAAAATATGAAAAGAAACTGGAAACACTCAGCTGAAAACCTAACACAGACTCTGCTCAATCCCACCACTCTAGGACTCCCCTAGAGCTGTCCTGACTTCACTCTCAAAGGCAGAAAACAGAAAAGACTGCCACAGGCTGGTCACACCAGCCTGTGCTCTCCAGCCTCTATAGTGGTGATTGATTTTTAACTACTACAAACTCGAGTCCAAGTCCAACCTTGCTTACTAATCAGCCACTCGCCTCGCACCTAAGTCCCAACCCAAGGTACAAAACAGGGATCAAGCCCCTTAGAAAAACCAAACAAACCCTCAACCACTCTCTTACCACTCAATATCCTACTAGGGAGTACTCTCTCCCTACATCTGAGGGGGTCTTCGAATCTTGACTGTCCTCAGTCACTTCCCCTACCCAGGGACTTAGGAAAGGGAAGGAGGAGGACAGGACAGGGCTTCGCCACTTATCCAACATCAATTCGAGGGCTCAGAACGAGGCACGAAGCCTTTTCGAAGGGGTCGAGGGTCACGAGCAAGTTTACACTGCTCTCGAAGGGCTCGAGGGGAGACACGAGGGTCTCGAGGGTCTCGGGCAGACTCAAAGGGGGGCTCGAAGGAAGGCTCAAAGCCTGTTCAAAGGCAGAAAAGGGTCTTGAGTCTCAATATATACCTGAAAACGAACTATTAGACTTGTATACATACACTTCATGCACTTGAGGTGCCCGTGGTATCTCGACATTGTCCTTTAGACAGTAAACCACAAGTAGAATATATATATAACATGAAATAAAATCAAACCTATCCCCCTTTTTGAGGGGGGGTGATGAAAGCAGTAGGCCAGCACCAGTTAGGGTAGCAGCCCTCAGCTGGGCTGCTCTCGAGGGCTATCTCGAAGCTTCGAATCAAATACTGTAAAATTTCGTCAGTAGTGTATGTACCTCTCACACCCTAGTGCGCTCTCATCCTCATAGTGCCCTTAAGGCCAATAGCTTAGCTCACACGAGCTAATGTATGTACTAAAGTAAAATGAACAAGGGATGGCACACCGAGTTCCCTCTCCCTATCTCCACTGTGATCCCTACCTCTCCTTTGACAGCCAAAGTATTACAGTGGTGGCCGAAGGGTCACTTCGAGACCACCAACCTCCTCAAGGGTTCGCTCGAGGCTCAGGCTTGTGATCATAGGCTCCTCTCGCTTATCTACACTTTGTGTCTCTCGAAACCTCGAAAGGGTTTGGCAACCTTTGATTATCCTAATATCATGTAGTTGTGAGTCAAATGAAATAAAATGAAACAAGGAAACTTGGGCCTTCGAGCTCAAAAGGCCAGCTCACATCAAAATGTACTGGGGGGGCTCACTACCCCACTTCATCGCTCCTTCCTGAGATCCTAGACCCTCATAGATACTTGCACCGAGTTCATGCAGACTGTAAAAGTATAATCGACAAAGGAAAAATAAAAGAAAACCAGTGGGGGCACCTCGAGGCTTCGACCCATCATCCCAAGGCTCCAACTCGTCACTTCGAGGCTTCAACTCATCGCTTCGAGGCTTGACTTGTCACTTCGAAGCCAGACATCCCCCCTTGAAAGTACAACCTGGGTATGGGGTGCTCTTGTCCTCCTTGCATCCTCACCCTACCCACTTGATGACCATCCGTGAAACACGGGCCCTCAAATGAGAGTAAGGGTGCAACGAGGCAGAGCTAGGTTGCCCTAATCAAGGTGGGACTCCAGGGAGTGTCTTCTAGAAGAGACCAAGAGCGCTCCGCTGGAGTAGACCTGTAATTATACCACCATAAATGAGATATCCACAAATGAAACTAAAATACTTGAGCCTTCGAGCCTGGTGCTCGATATTGAGGGTACTGCTGCTCCTAAGAACCTATAACCGAGCTTCGAGGGGGTCTCGTGCTGATTGCTCTCCTCGAAAACCTTTGTGTGCTGTACAATAACCTAACAGTGAGTATGAACATCTAAGAGGAACATAAAAAAAACATGTAGGTGACACTCGGCTCTCATCTCGAGTGCCAGACGAGGCCCTGGGCTCGCTTCGGCTCGATCCCCAGCCTCGCACTCTTGAATACTTGATGTAGAACTCCATAAAGCCTAGGATAGAGGAACCATAAGTCAACTGCATACAAATGAGAGTGGGAATACAAGTGAACAGGCCCATAGTTCGAGCGAGGGCTTGCTCGCAACCTTTGAGCCTCTCGTTCGAAGCAGGGAGGTGCCTGCTTCCTCATACATGGCATCTGGGGTGTCCTGACTCTTAAGGCATCCCTCCCAATCGGTTTTCGAGTGCTGGAAGTCGCCCCAAACTCGAGAATTGGACTCCACCCACTAGAGTGGGGAGTCTGGACCTGTAGCATCAGTATCACTCCATTAGAGCCCTGTACCTTATCCCCATATACTTCATAGCCTTCAAATAAACAGTTCTCAGAGTTGGGGAACAAACCAGCATAGATTTTCATTGGTGTATCATTGCGGGCATGGAAAGCGAGTGAACGCGTGGCCTTGACACGTAGCACTAGGGCGCGGGACTGCTTAGTCAGCTGACTAAGCACGCTCGGACTTGTAACACGAGTCTCTACACTGAGACTTGGAATCCATTCCTGCTGCAAATACATCAATAAAACTGTCGCACCACTTGACCTACCTTTGCATTGAGCTGTCTGAAACCCAGGTAAGAATTCCTTTATCCTCCGAGTGACTGATTTCCAGGTTTTTCTTCGCATTTTCTCCTCTTCTGGTGGCTTCCTTTGAGCCACCACCCTTGATCGCCTCTCGACCTTGACTTCCAACTTGATTTCTTCGACTTCGACACTTTCTGGTTGCTCTGGGATCTCATACAGGTCTTCCTTCAGTTCTGGTGGGGGTTTCAGGGCTTCGAGGGCATGTGCAGCTGCCTCGAATGGTCGCTCCTCTGCACCTGGCTCGTCTTGGGCATCTCGAGGTTCGATGACAGGATTCTGGGATGGAATATCAGTGTGGGATGATGGGGGAGAATGGGAATACTCAGTTTGGGGGACTGGTGAGTCTCCCTGCATGTCTGTTGCTTTCGAGCTCGTCTGATGCCTTCGTCTCTAGTGACTCTCCCTCATTTTCATCCTTCGCTCTCTCTTGTAGATGACCTCCCTGTAACTCCACCATTAGTGACCCTGCAATATACAAAGTGACCTGATTGTGTTCGAAGCTGGACTTGTTTTGACCTTCGACAGTGGGCGAGCAGCTCGGCTCCACCACAGCGGCCTCGATACTTTCCACTTCGGGAGCCTGACCTCTCGAGTTACCTTCCAGTGCCTTTGGGAGCTTTGAAGAATCCTGCAGGCTGTGAGTTAGTGAGTAATCTTTGAGCGAGGTGGAACACGAAAACTGCGAGGCTCTTGAGCCTCGCCTCACTGGTCTCTCCCTCTCGCTGCATTCCTCTCGAGCTGTCGGGGTTCTCGACTCTTGTATCCTTGCCTCATACTGGGCCTCTCGAGCCTTCTGCTGGTCCCTTGCCATGCATGCTTCTCTCGACTCCCAGCGATATCCCTTCTCGAGCAACCTTTCTGCCTCTCGAGTGACCTGGCATGTAGGCCATGCATCATCTGCATGCCATCTTTGATCATTCCACTCTAGCCTTCTCAGAATCTCGCCTCGAAACTCTCGATCAAAGCCTTCGAGGTATAGGTCATCCTTCTCGATGCTCGAAAGTTGGTTCGTGACTCGAAGGCTGTGTCGCGACCTTGGTAAAACTTAACCGGTAGTTGAATAAAGCATCGAATGAGTCGATCTTGACCTTCTTTTGCTCATCCACTAGGTCATAGAGGTCATATTTCGAATACCGGGCTGGGGGAAACCTGAAAAGTGAGTAGAGTCGAGATGCATCTGTAACAAAGTCAGCCCAATCTCTTTCAGCATACAGTAGCCCTCTCCATCGCTCGAACTTGTCAATACCAAGGTACCAAATGGCCCATCGAGCCCAATCGTGATCTTCGTAGCAGCCAGCTCGCATGCAGAGGTCTCGAACATCCTCGAGATACCATAATAAGTCTTCTGGGTGGCCTGAGAACCTCGGGGCATCTTTGTCACTCCCTCGAGGCATTCCTTCGAGGGGCTGAGGAGCACTTTGTAGGTGTTCTACAACGAGCTGGCTTTCGAAGCTTGAGCTTGACCCTCGAAACCTATCTTCGTGCCTCGACTGACTCTCAGTAACTCTCATAGTCCCTGTAGTAATGCATGATGAGTAAATTAAAAGAAGAAAATGATGTAGCTGTGTCCAGGAAATCTATTCTCGCGACTCGGCTTCTCTTGTTTCGCTTCGAGGGTTACTTCGGTGCCTCGAAACTGTCTATAACTTGTCCCTGAAACTTCTAAAACTGTAGATTAACTTCTAGAATGAAAATAGTGACACTTAGCTTGGCTCCTAACCACACCAAACTGTTAGTAGAGGTGTCCTCCTCTCCAAGGACCAGGATCCCCTCCAGGTGGGCTCCAGATGTAGAGATTACTAATAAATGAGTAGGGAAATGGATCTAAAGGCTAGTTAGACCAATAGGGACCCTGCTGTAGAGGAGAACTAGTAGAGAAAATATGAAAAGAAACTGGAAACACTCAGCTGAAAACCTAACACAGACTCTGCTCAATCCCACCACTCTAGGACTCCCCTAGAGCTGTCCTGACTTCACTCTCAAAGGCAGAAAACAGAAAAGACTGCCACAGGCTGGTCACACCAGCCTGTGCTCTCCAGCCTCTATAGTGGTGATTGATTTTTAACTACTACAAACTCGAGTCCAAGTCCAACCTTGCTTACTAATCAGCCACTCGCCTCGCACCTAAGTCCCAACCCAAGGTACAAAACGGGGATCAAGCCCCTTAGAAAAACCAAACAAACCCTCAACCACTCTCTTACCACTCAATATCCTACTAGGGAGTACTCTCTCCCTACAGTGCGTAACAAGCTCCTGCTTGCTCATAAGTAGTAACAGTACCAGCATGCAGCATTTCTAAAGCAAGGGGGCTGGCCCACTGTTTGCCAAGGAAGAAGGGCAGAAAGGTCAGGGTACAAGGAGAACCACAACCTACAAATTACATGGCAGATGAGGAGAAGGCAACTTATCAGAGCCAATTTGAAGTTTAGGTGCAGAAAGTAAAGGATACCCACCTGAGATGAGCAAATTGACATACTACACAACCATACTGGTCCTTTTGGACAAGTTGACAATACACCAATCTGCCTTCCAGGCAATTTTCTGCCATGAGAGGCTTTCTTCAGCATGGGGTTGTGCAGGTCAACCAAAATGACCAACCTATCGCAGGTGGCACAGTTAGTATATCATGGCAAGTGATTAATGGATGAACTGACCTCTGGGGCATCTATGCCTGCAATCCAGATATGTATTGTCTGGTCTTTGAGGTCTAACATGGAGGACAGCCCCTATCACATGAACTGGGAATCGATGGATGAAAGTGCAAACCTTTGGCAAGTGTTGGTACTCTTCAGAACCAGCACCATCTGATACCAAGTGTATGGTATAATCGAAAGTTGTCTGTGTCCACACTCCCCCATGCTCTCCACATGTAATTCAGAGTCAGACCAATGTCTTGGCCACTTCATCAAGTACCTTCATACTGCATGGCCCCCTTATAACTGTTCCACATACCTCATTACAATTCCTCTCACCCATCTTTTGCAAGTGAGGACATCTGGTGTCACCCAGTCTGCCATCCTAATCCTCCTCAGCCATCTATGCCACATGAAAACACTGCAAGCACCTGTTGCAATCCCTGTAATGAATGCTACTGCTGTGTATGGTGTCAGAAATAATTCTGCATGTTCTGCATGTGGTGTTATACACTCCAGCAAGTACAAAAATGCAATGGGATTGGACCAATGTGTAGATGTTCCCACAATGTCCATATCACAATGTGGATTCGGCAAATTGGAAGCTGATGCTGGGGTATGTACTGATTCTTCTGTGGGTTTGGTGTAACAAATCATGGCTTGTAACACCTCGGATTATACCTCTTCACTTCGCCTCGGAATTTACTTAGTCTACTCTCCTGTCAATTTTTATTTCTTTCTCTTTGTTTTCTCTTTTTAGATACTTGTTTGTCTCTTGCTGCACTCTGAATGTATATAAACCCTTAGCACTCAATGTGTTTTCATCAGCAAATCTGCAAAATGCTATTTCAACTATTTTTATACTATACTGCACTACTTACAGCTTTTTTACACTTTTTGTGCTTCTTGCACTATTTATCAAAGTCGTGAAAGTAAACACTGCCGCCATAGTCAAATAGTAACAATAGTAAAAATAGTCAAAAAAAGAAAGTCCCTATAGTCAAAATAGTGAGTCATGAAAGTAAAACACTGCTGCCATAGTCAAATAGCAAAAATAGTAAAAGAAAAAAAAGGTCCTTATAGTCAAAATAGTTATTCATCTACATGTATCTATCTAATGCCACATGCAAAAAAACCGAAAGGCCTGGTGTGAAAACAGGCGAGATATGCCATCCTGACTGCCCAACCCTGTTCAAACACAAAAACTTAAATAGCTTTGGAGCTGTGAATGTGCGTGCAATGGCTCATATATCATCTGGTAGGTTTCGACTAGTAGAGTCATGTCTAAAAAAAGCAAATGATTCAGACCAGAATTGCCTGAGTTATGCCCTAAACAGGGTAGGGGGTAGGAGGAAGGGTATGCACTGACAAATAACAGCTGAGTGCAGTGGCACAAAACACAGGGGAACACTCAAGGGGAGTGGGGAGAGGTTGGAGAACAAGGGGTCGGGGGAATACACACACCCAATCCTGAGATATTTGCAAATTCATCCAACAGCTCCTGCATCCACAAAAATACCTATATCTCTGGAACAGCAGCAGTGACAGTGATGCAAAAGGCACCATTCAAATGGCCTTAGCGACGAGAGCAAGGATCCTGATTTGTGAGAGGGTAGACACATCAGGGTGTTGGAGATTATCTACTTACAGTGAGTAGTGATTATGTAATGTGCCCATGTACTTTTGGCACTTCTTTTTTCCCTTTGGACCTCAGGCTTTGATACCAAATCAGAGACTGAGGTATGGTTCTTATTTCTACTATAGGGTTTAATACTTACAGTGAGTGAAAAAACGTGTGCAATGTTTGGCTGTTTTGTACTAAGTCCAGTGTAGCACCATAAGGCATGGGAATCCTGCTTAGCATTGGTGAGATGGATTGTAGTATTTACTCTCGGCTACAAAATGGTCCCAGGATCACGTGATTTGGTGCAGTAGTCATTGAGATATGTTAATTATAAAACAGGTACATCATTGCACATGTTTATTCACTTTTGGCCTGGCAGTAGAATCTGGGTGAAATGAAGGAATAATTGTGGTTGTTTGGTCCTGAAAACAAAGATACACACATAAACATTATGTCTGAGTTTGAATATGTTCACATGCTTCTTTATTCCCAACCTTTATGACCATGAGGTCTCTCTCTGCCACCCAAAGGAATACTATCCTGACTATGCTTGATTCTGGTCATTCTCCTGCTTCTATTGGCTCTAGTACTGGCCTACATCACTCTACTATCTCTAGGCTTTGTTCCAAGGAGCATTCCAGCCTGCAAAAGTCCAGTGGAGGTCATCCATCCAAGCTCTCCCCTGCTAATGTCTGCCATGCCATCCACCTCATCTCAACTCAGAAGGCAGAAAATGCTGTGCAGGTGACCAAAACTCTGTCCAACATTATCAACCAACCCCTTCACCCAAATACTGTCTGCCAGCACTTGAAAAAGACTGGTATGAAGGCTGTGGTAAAGAGAAAACAACCTATCCTCTCTGCTAAACATCACAAGGCAAGGCTAGACTTTGCCTATGCTCACAGAGATTGGACTTTGGAGGACTGGAAGAGGGTAGTATGGTCTGATGAGACTAAAATCAATCACCTGGGGTCAGATGGGTGCAAATGGGCATGGCAAAAGCCAGGGGAGAAGCTGAATGATAGGCTAGTAGAGGGGACACTGAAGTTTGGAGGAGGTTCTCTGATGATGTGGGGCTGTATGACTTGGGAGGGTGTTGGATATGCTACCAAGATTGATGGTAGGATGGATGGGGACCTCTACCTTCAAATTTTGAAGGATGAACTACAAGAGTCCCTTGAGTATTATGGTCTCCATCCTCCTGACATCATCTTCCAGCAGGACAATGACCCCAAGCATACCTGCAAGCAGGTCAAGGAATGGCTAGAAGAGCAGGATTTTAGGACCATGGAATGGCCTGCACAGTCTCCTGACCTTAACCCTATAGAACATGCCTGGGGTTACCTCAAGAGGAGGCTTGCAGAGTATGAACACCCACCCAAGGGGATATTGGAGTTGTGGGAGAGGACTCAGGTGGAGTGGAACAATATACCAGCTGAAGAGTGTCAGAAGTGGATTGAGAGCATGCCTAGGAGGGTTGAGGCAGTGCTTAAGGCAAAAGGAGGCTATATCAAGTACTGATATCCCTTAGATACCCCTCACTTTTCAAAAGTGAATAAACATGTGCAATGATGTACCTGTTTTATAATTAACATATCTCAATGACTACTGCACCAGACCACATGATCCTGGGACCATTTTGTAGCTGAGAGTAAATACTACAATACATCTCACCAACACTAAGCAGGATTACCACGCGTTATGGTGCTACACTGGACTTAGTACAAAACAGCCAAACATTGCACACGTTTTTTCACTCACTGTACCAACCTACTTAGTATCTGTTCACATAGGTTGGTTAATATATTAGGCTTTGATACCAAATCAGAGACTGAGTATCTGTTCACATAGTTCAACTCTGCTCTTGACTTCACATCAAAAGGTTATGAGCCCTGGCAGCTACTGAACTATACACAGAAAAATCTCATCTCACCTACTCTATAAGCTACTGCCATGTCGAATCCACTTTCAGCTTCTACAGCTGGCCCATCAAGGGCAAGTGCATCAACTGCAACTATGACTACCACATCACTCTCAGCAAAGTCTGCTCATGCGTCAAGTTGGCTCTATGATATCCCATCTCTGGATGATGATGGGACAAACTTCCAGACCTGGAAGTATCAAGTTGAAATGATACTAGATGTACATGGACTATGGGACATTGTCAGTGGTATGTCAATGACTGCACCCAACCCTAATGCAGATCCTGCTGGCCATGCAGAATGGTTACTCAAGGACAAGGAAGCTTGAGCCCAGATCACCCTTACCTTGAAAGGATGAACCCCTCAGTGGAGTTCTCCATGCCACGACAGCAGCCCAAGTCTGGACCAAGCTATGCCAGTGCTACGAAGGAAAGGGCAAACAGACTATAGCATATCTCACTGCAAGCATTTCACAATTTTTCATCCCAAAATATGCTGAAAAAAATTGAAAAAAGAGATACTCTTTTATTTCAGCTGTTTTCAAAGAAAAAAGGTGAATATAATGTAATGTTTTCTTTGTCTTTTCTGCCAAAAAACATGAATTAATGGTAATGCCCATTAGGTTCTTCACTAATGGGTATTAGCATCAATCAATGTTTTTTAGTAAATCATGCAAAGAAAACAAAGCATTATTATTGCCTTTTCTCTTTGAAAACATGTGTCAAAAAAGAGTATCTCTTTCTTCAATTTTTTCAGCATGTTTTCTCAAGAAAAATTGTGAAATGCTTGCAGTGTCTTATAGGCGAACTATTCTGAGGCACACTCTCAGATGACAGCCCTATGGAAAGTCAGTTGAACACCATGCGACAGAAAGCACACATCCTAAAATCATTGGGACAATCTCTTGATGACTTGCTCATTGCAATCACCATGGTCATCTCTCTACCACCTTCATATCCCACACTCCACATGATTCTTATGTCCACAGATGACAAGCTCTCAGTCAATGCTGTCATATCACAGGTCTTGATTGAGGAAAAGTCACAGAAGACTGTTCTCAGTCAAAGCATGCTTACAGCAAAAATGTCTGCACAACAGAGAAAAGTGAAGGATGAAAAGAAGAAGCTGAAATGTACCTACTGCAAAAAGATTGGTCATCTTGAGGTTTCATTCTGGTTATTACCACCTTCATTAATTTTATTATTGTTAAGTTCTTTAGTTGAAAACGGAGCTGGGACAGGATGGACAGTTTATCCGCCTTTAGCTAGTATCCAATCACACTCTGGAGGTAGTGTCGATTTAGCTATTTTTAGTTTACACTTAGCTGGAGTATCGTCACTGTTAGGTGCGATTAATTTTATTACTACTGTATTAAATAGGATGACTGCCACAGAAAGAAGGCTGACAAAGCTGCAAAGACCACAGCATCAGATGAGAAGAACAAAGTGAACAAAAGAGACAAGGGCAAGCTTAATGCCAAGGTTGCAAACATGTCCTCTGCAGACACAACATATCTCCAACTCTTTTTAGCTAACACACTTGACACAACACTTGACAAGCACTGGATAGTAGACTCCAGAGCCACTGCAAACATGTGTTCCCATAAATCTTGGTTCTTGTTGCTCAAATCTCTCTCACCTGCACAAATGGTCACAATAGGAAATGGAAACACAGTACTTGCAACCACAACAGGATGCATCAATCTTGACATGCACCTAGTGGATGGCAGAACTGGTCATGTTGCACTACAGACAGTGTATTACATGCCAGGCCTAAATGTGAACCTTCTCTCAGTCTCATACCTTGCCAGTCGAGGTGGAAAGGTTGTCTTCGAGTCAAGTACTTGTTCCATAATCACCGACAACAAAACTGTGGGTATAGGTCAAAAGTGGGATTCACTATACATCCTCACAGTGACAACACTGACCCAGAGTCACCCTGCCAACATACTGTACCAAACCCCTTCTAAACCCGACTTCTGCACCAACATTCCTGCAGTGACAGTTGTACATGCCAGCTCAAAGGTTCCCCTTATAACTTGGCAGCAACAACCCAGCCACACAGACTCAGAGAGAGCCTGTAGCGCCATAAGCAAGAATACAGTCACTGGAAAAGCAGTTACTGGCAACAAACAGTATTCAGATGCAGTGTGCCATCCCTGCCTCGAGGGCAAACAATATCAAGACACCATGCCATCTACAACACCCACTGATAGTCCTACCATGTCACATCAAGATGACTCTGTGGTGCATGCACCCATGGAAACTGAATCCAAGGGTCTCCACCTTCAAGCAGATCTGCACATGTTGCAAAATGACACCAGCAAGGCTAAACAGATGAACAACACTTCAGTTCAGCACATGACTACCACACCAAGAGACACTGCCCTACCATACCATGCCCTACCAGCAGGCCACATCATGAATCAAACACCAGCTCCTACTGTCTCCACACAAACTACTATTCCATGCAAAACAAATACTGTAGCCATGGAAGAAAATTTGGGAGGTCAAGCACAAGCCACACTAAATCAGTTGGCCATAGGTCCACAAGGTCAATATAGGAAATGCGAGGGGGGACTTGCAGATGTACCCAAAATTTGCCTGGACACACATGGCCACAACAACAAGAATGTTGGCACGATGGACACCGATCTTCAATCAGAAGGATCCCACAAGGAGAAGGGTGTTGAGAGCGTCCAAGACAACACACATGAACCTCCTGATGGACCCAATAAGCCATCATCATCACCTAGCAAACTGGACAAGTGCTGGAACAAAAATGTGTTACCTACTGCAAAACCCAGGTCCTGCTCACCAAACAAAACAATTATGAACCCTACAGAACCTTCTGAACTCATTATGGAGTCTGTCCATCACCTATGAGACACAGCACAGCCCTTCACAAGCCCAGAATTTGAAAACAAGCCCAAAACACATTCTAGGAGGGAAAATGGTCATGTTTCAACCTTAAACCAGTCCCCTGGGCACCCACGAAGCAAAATGGTCATACCTAGGCCATCTACCAACTCAGTGGGCCAAGTGATTGGAGGGGGCAACACGATGGGTGCAGAGAGCATGCATGAGGGGCATAAAGTGCTGCGAGAATGAGTAGACTGTGAGGTGGCTGCTTACCAAGCACAAACAATGAACAACAACAGGGTGTCCTTCAACACAGCACTTCATCTCATTGATGGCAATTGGGAGCATGCTACAAATAATAAATATTATTGCCTTGCAGCTGAGACAGACCACATGCAACTGTGCCATACTGCCAGTACATTTACCACCACCCATGCTATGCCTGTCCTTGAAGCACAGCATGACATATACATTTTTGGCACCAGCATTTCATCTACCTTGCATGACCACTTCCGGATTCATGATCCCTACAAGATTCACTCGCACCTCACATGAACAACAAAGATAGCCATACAAAGCCATTACTCCCACACACACAGCTACAGTACAGGTATCTTACACATTCCTCCTTCTCTCACTTATCTCACTGAGGGGGCATGTTGGAGATTATCTACTTACAGCGAGTAGTGATTATGTAATGTGCCCATGTACTTTCAGCACTTTTTTTTCCCTTTGGACCTCAGGCTTTGATACCAAATCAGAGACTGAGGTATGGTTCTTATTTCTACTATAGGGCTTAATACTTACCAACCTACTTAGTATCTGTTCACATAGTTTGGTTAATATATTAGGCTTTGATACCAAATCAGAGACTGAGTATCTGTTCACATAGTTCAACTCTGCTCTTGACTTCACATCAAAACAGGGGACAAGATATCATGTGATCAGTGTTGAGGGGGAGGGGGAAAAGTGGATCCAAGCACAAAAATAGACGAGCATATTGACTGGGTTGGTTAATATGTCACCTTGCTTGCAGCAAGGTCACCCAGTGTTGGCAGGTGTGGCAGAGACATGTGGAGCCAATGAAATCTCCCAGCCACTTGTCAGTTCTTGTTTTCAACTGTTTGACACAAGAGTCTGAGTCAACATTTGTTGAACCCTGTTTTGGTTGAACCTCACCCACAACTCTCTTGGTGCCCACACTTTTGTATGTGGCCTGCTGAGGATGTGTGCATCAACATGGTATGTTTTTTAAATTTATTTGAACTGTAATATTATCTTCCTTGTTGCTTGATGCATGCCTCCTTGGACAGGCATCTCAACAACTTCGTCAGTGGTGCAGCAACTTTGGATCCACCACAATTACTGTCATTTCTCACTTTCTGGTTTCAGATATAAATTCTGCTGTGCCATCTCTCCCTGAGGTCCAGTCAAAGTGTTCTAAGCTGTTGGACAAGTTGGCATTTAGCAAGCAGGTGATCTCAGAGGGACTGTTCAATCTGACAAGAAAGATACTGCTGCATTATTAATTGCTGATCTCCATAAGTCATGCCATTGTTTATGCACAACTGACAACTAGTTGATAGGACCCCACCTTTTGGACCTCGCATTCAACAATATTTTTCTGTTATATTTGCATGTGCTTTTCACTTCCCTCCCCCACTTCACTCAGTAGTCAACCTGTTTGAGTCACTTGTCACATTTGTTTTAGGACACTTGCTTGTATGGCACTGCACTTTACAATGAATGCATTGCATTTCATTTGCTACCTGCAGGGTGAACTGAACAAAAAGCTGGAATAGTGAAAAATAGTGAAAGTAAGTGCTAACCAATGCTATGATTCATGACAAGTTGAAATAGTAGAAGTGGTCCAGGAATAGTCAAAATAGTTGAAAATAGTCCAAAAAATAGTAAATTTAGCAGATGAACCTACTAATTTGACTATTTCAACTATTTGGTGCAAATAGTACAAATAGTACAAAAATAGTGCCAAATAGTATGAAAATAGTAATGTGTGAATTTGCTGATGTTCCCCAGTTGTTCTCAAACAGAGACCTTGGACAGTTCTATTGCAAGCCCTCTAAGCCTCACTCTGCTGAGAATCGACTACCATGTGGCTGAAAACTACCCTTTCTGTCACATATTTTGAACTGCCTCTAAACTCTCTGCTTACTCTTTAAACCAAACCTGATGTTGATGTTGTCTGCTCATTACTGGCTTGATCACCTGGTGCATAGTTGCTTCACCAAACTCATTACTGATGTGTTCTTCCCTGTTTAACCCCAAAGCTATTAATGAAGAGATATGGCACCATTTCTGGTCCTTTGAGCCAGAACAAGGCAGCCCTATCTGATTTGGAGGGATTACTGGAATTGACCATGATGTAGATGCACCTACCAAGTCAGTTATCCCACCCACTCACAAACCCTCAGGATTTGTTTGGACACAGGGCGATGCCCTAAAAGGCCATGCCAACCTTGGAAACCCAAAGGAAAGTGTGAACGATGCACTGAAAGATGCAGTCAAGCAGCCAGTCCATGAGCTCAGGAGCATGCCATGCAGCTGTGCCCCAGACCCCCCAGTATTGATGGGAGAGGAAGTAGAAGCACATGCAGAACCAGGCAAGGGCTTTGAGAAGCCACACTCACCTGCACAAAGTACTGTATTGATAATTAGGACATCAGTACTGTTAGACCAGAACTGCTGGCCTGCATGGATGTGTGATGAACCCAAAATAGACCCAAAGTCTGAGAATGCAAATAAGTTCAGTCCTAAGCTGTTATGGTCAGACCTCATACAGAATGAGGAAGCATTAAAGAACTCTGTTCCCCAATGGTATGGAATACTGATTACAAATGACCACAAGATAGACAAGACTTTGAGTAAACTGGCTTCAGAAAGAAGCATGCTGAGACTTACCAAAGATGTGAAGGAAAAGTGGAAGGCCCCCACTCCTATTGAAGTCATGAAAGAATTACCTATCAATGAAAATGTTCCAGAAATAGTGGAACATGCTGAACATATGATTAACAAACTGAAGGACACTGGCCTGGTCAAGCAGCTCAACAGTGCTGAAGTGGTGATCTGCCAGCAACAGGCAATCATCGAGTCCTTGAAACAACAGAAAAAGCACAAGTCCATAAGGCCAGGACCTTCAGGACTCAACATTGAGCAGAAACAATGTACCCAAAAGGAATTCACCACTGCTAGTGCTAAGCTGGGTTCTGAAGCTGTAAATCAGCCAGAACTGCCAAATCATGAGAAGATTGTAAAGCCACACCATTGGAAGAATAAAGGAAACCTGAATAAAGAAGCTCACATTGCCCAAGCATCATCTGTATTGCCATGTGAGAGCACCATGCTTTGTGCAATGCATGGAGACCCTAGTGACAGCAGTAATTCTTCAGACTCAGATGACATGGAACAGGGACAATGCGGACATAATGACAACCCACCATGATGATGACCCATTGCACCTAACCCTTCATCAGGATTTTCTGATGATGACTTGTCATCATCATCTGAAGATGATTTCTTGTTTGGATCAGCCTTCCTAGATGAAGAACCCTCATCCATACTTATGGATGACTCAGACCACACGAAGGCCCATAAATGCGAGAAGAAACACTGCTACCATGCTAAGTTAAACAAATTAAAGTATCAGCAATCATTCTTGAAAGAAGACCCACCATTTACTTACCATGGCAAAATACAGGTTGGCTTATTCAAGAAGTGGTGTCGCAAGTTGTGCAACTGGGTAAAATGAGCCTGCCTGGACCAAAAGAAGAGTATTAGGGTCACAGGAAAGTATCTTGATGGACATGCTTACTGATTCTACAAATGAAATGTTCTTGACCTCAAAAAGAAATATAACCTGTCAACATTTTTTGAGGAGCTCTTTGACTATGTGTTTCCTGCAGACTTCCAGATGCAGCAGTGTGATAAATTTGATGCATGCCACCAAGATGGATGATCAGTACTAGACTTCCTTAGAAAGCTTCAAGAAATTGCCAACACTGTTGGAGATATCAGCAACAAGGATATTGTGTTAGCATTCTGGAGATGGTGCCAACCATACTTATGTGCAGAACTCAACAGAAATGGCTACAATGCCACCACCATCTCAATTATAACACTCAAGTCAGAGTGTGTAAGGTATGAAAAGGCAAAACATGTTATCAATGAGGATTGTAACCATAGGCCTCAGCAATCATGTGACCAAAATTACATGTCTCATAGGCAAAGTACAGATCAGCTGACACTGGAGGCATAATCCAATACTTGAGCCACAAACAGTAAAGGAACATGAAAGAAAGAGATACTATGTTTAAGAAGATTAAATATTTTTACCATGTTCTCTTTGTGTTTTGAAACATAGTATCTGCTTTTTCAATGTTTTATTTACTAAACATTGGTTTTTGCCCCCAGTGTGAGTGCTGCATCTGTTAAAACAATGAACATACCTGGCAGTATTGCTAATAACAGGTGACCCATGAGTAACTGCAACCCTCTGAAGACTTCTAACTCTCAGCAGATGGCCTTGAATGACAAAGAATGCAAATGATGTCTTTGTGCTGAAGGAAAGTGCTTCAATTGCAAAAGTACTGATCATATCAAATGAAATTGCCCTAAACAGTGGCAGACTCAGAAAAAACAGAGGGGACCTCACATGCATCTGAACAATATTGACCTGTCTCCAGCAGAAGCCAGGTTAGCTGCCATCAAAGAAGGTTCCAACCTAGGGCTATTTGCTATTGGCACAACCTGCTCAGAGATGACTGAACTTCAACAAGCAAAGAGGGATCTTGTAAAGGCATGGGCACTATCTACCCTATATGATGCCATGCCACTAACCCTTGACAAAGCAGTTGACCCAGGAAACTCCCCCTTCCAAGCCAGATGCTTCACAATAGAGGACTATGGCAGTCCAGAAACATACTTACTCTCCAACCATTACATGCTTGACAATCACATCGTGTATTATGAAAATCTGATAGACCCTGAATTTGATATTGTGCACTGGCTGCATATACAGAAAACTAAGTGCTATGACAAATTGGTCTTTGACAGACAAGAACCATGCTGGCATGGCCCTATGCCCACCATCCCAGAATGTCTAAGAGAGACCCTGTTGACTTGCACAGCTATGATATCAGGAAACATTGATGGAAACCACTCTGCTGGAACTAATGCAATTGAATGGAATGCCACCTGAATCAAAGGAGTCACAAGGCTACTGCCAAAACCAACTGTGGTCATGGTTCACATTAATGACAAACCATGTCAAGCTTTGCTCAACTCTGGATCATCATCTGATTTTATTTCTACAATGCTGGTTGATCAATTACAGCTGACCTTGGACGTCCTTGACAGGCCATTAAATCTCCAACTCACAGTCTTGGGATCTCAGAGCAAGGTAAAAGCCACCACAACTCTGTGGATTTCTTATCAGAATATCCATGAGAAATGGACCCTGGACATAGTCAACATTGACTTGTATGACCTAATTTTAGGTATGCCTTTTTTATTCCAACATCAGATACTGCTTGGATTCAACCCAGCACAAGTGACAGTGCAAAGTGATGCATCACTAACTATTTGAGGAGTACAAATGATTGCTTTGGAGTCCCATGCAGCTGAAGTTATGGGAGATGAGAGGGAAAAACTCTGAGTGGAGTTGTGAGCTTATGCAAAGGATATCTGTAAAGAAGCAATTGATACCCCACTTCCCCCTCTCCATGATATCAATCATGTTATTCCTCTTATTGACGAAAATAAAGTTTACTTGTGGAGACCTTCTCATTGCCCCAAGCCCCTCAAACCTCTTTGGCATGCAAAGCATGATGATTATATTCAAACAGGGCACTGGGAATTTAGTAGCAGCACCAATGCAATCCCTATGTTAATGCTAAAGAAAGCAACCAAGGATGGTACCCTATGCCTACAAACCATGATTGATACTTGAGAATGAAATACTAACACTCAAAAGTTAGCCTTGCCTCTACCAGATATGGAGGCCATCCTCCATAACATCATATCTCACCCCTACAGGTCACTACTGGACAGGAAAGATGCATATGAACAGATCCATGTCAGACCTGAAGATGTCCCCAAGACTTTGTTCAGCACACCCAATGGAACAATGATCAGTCATGTCATGCAAATAGGTGATTGCAATGCTGGCACTACCTATCAGTCCCTAATGAATCATATTTTTGCACCTCATATTGGAGTTTTCATGGATGTCTATCTAGATGACATTGTAATATACTCTGACACCTTAGAGGATCATGTTGCCCATGTAAAGACCATTATTGATATCCTATGGAAACACATATTTTATTTGAGCAAACATAAACTACAATTCCTTGTGGATGAGCTATGAATACTGGGCCATGTTATTGACCAGGATGGAATTCACATGGACCCAGACAAAGTTGATAAAATTGTTAGTTGGAAGACACCAACCAATAAAGACTTACTGGCAGGATTCATTGGCACAGTCAGATACCTTGCACCAGGCTGTGAAGGTGTCAGGATCCCACTCAGACATTTACACAAGCTCACTGCACCAAGCTCACCATGGAAGTGGTCATTCACAGAGCAGTGAGCATTTGACCTAGTAAAGGAATTAGTTCATCAGCACAGAGAAACCCAGCATAAGACAATTGATTACTCACCAGGTCACTTGCCCATAAACCTGTCATGTGATGCATGCCTGTCTGGAGGAAGTGGCATGCTTTGGCAGGGCAAAACCCTTGAGAAGGGAAATATTGTTGCATTTTGGTTGGGCAAATTCAACCCTGTGCAGCAAAATTACCCCATACACAAACAGGAACTGTTAGCTATCATAGAATCCCTAAAGCATTTCCAACACTTACTGCAGGGAACACAGTTCTGGATCTTCACTGACCACAAAGGACTTGAATGGATACAGACACAGCAAAAGCTGTCACCACATCAAGCCTGCTGGCTCAAAACCCTTGCCAACTTTGACTTTGACATTATTCACATTCCTGGAAAAACAAATGTCATTGCTGATGCTCTGAGTCAAATTTATTCTGATGAACTGAAGGGCACTGTAAGAGCAGTGAGTGAATTTGTCAGCACCAAGGAGGAGCATGCACCATCAAAACTAATGCTGAATTTAGTGACAGTGCCCCTGTACACAGGCTCCCCAATTTTCCTCAGCATGACAAGGAAATGATCTGGGGCATGTGAGGCATTTCCTAATGTGAAATGAGTGATCCTTAAGTTGCTGGAAGGACCAACACAATCACTGGAGGGTGGGAGTACAGAGAAATTAGACTCACCTGTCAAACAAATGGTTCCTGATGACAATGACAGGACAACAGAACCAGACACATCACCCAAGGGAAATGACACATGTCAGAATAATGTAGAGCACCTGGAACCACCATGTGACTATGAGGAAGCGACATCACTGCCCAACTTCATACCAATAGCAGAGCAAGGAATAAATATTTACAAGGATATACACCATCAATATGATCAGGATGCATTCTTCTTGGATGTTGTTAAGCAACCTAAGAACTACAAAAACTTTGAAGTCGACAATGGTCTGATATACCTAAAAGACAAGGGACAGAAAGTACTGTGCATACCAGACATTAGGCTTGGCACCTGCCACCTGTGTGAGATCCTGATCTCACATGCTCATTCCATATTAGCACATCTTGGACCCAGTAAAACAACTAACTATCTATGAGATAATGTCTGGTGGAAGGGAATCAATTCTGATGTAGATAACTTCTGCAAATCATGCACTATCTGCCAAGTGTTGAAGCCAAGTAACCTCCCTAGCTATGGATTACTAGAAACCTTAGATGTCCCTAATTACCCCTGGGAAACTATTGGCATAGACTTTGTCAGCCCCTTACCAGAATCTTGGACACTTAACAGCATGTTTGACATGATACTAGTCATTATTGATTACCTAACAGTAATGGTGCACCTCATACCAATGAAACAAACCTACCATGCAAAGGATGTCACTGAGGTAATGTTCAACAGAGTACACAAACTCCATGGCATGCCACAAAATATTATTAGCAACAGAGACTCATTATTTACGAGCACATTCTGGAATAAACTCAATGAGTTAATGGGTACTGAACTCTGGATGTCTTCTAGTTTCCACCCTCAAACAGATGGAATCACAGAACAAGCAAACTGTACTATCATCCAAATGCTACAATCATGTATCTCCCCAAATCAGAAAGACTGGGCTAGTAAGTTACCAGCTATCAAGTTCACTATGAATTCTGCATGCTCAGAAACAACCAGATTTACCCCATTTATGCTAAACTATGGATGAACCCCAAGATCTATGATATGGGAAACTAACTCAGAATTCCCAGGAGTATGAGTATTTGCTCAGCAGATGAAAAATGCCATATCACAGGCTCATGACTCTATCATAGCTGCTTGCATGAAGCAGACAACTATGGCTAATCATAGACACAGAGATGCACCATTTGTCAAAGGTGACTTAGTATATCTGTCTACAGCTAATCTCATGCTACCAAAGGGACATGCCTGAAAGTTGACTCCAAAGTTTATGGGTCTGTACAAAATCATTGATGACTACCAAAATAATACCTTTGTGCTAGACTTGCCACTTGAACTAAAGCAGCAAGGTATCCACCCTGCCTTCCATGCCAGCCTACTCCACATCCACATACCTAACAACAACTGATGGTTCCTGGGTAGACTACTACCCCAGGTTATAGGAATTGGAAAAGTCAAAAGCCTGTCAGTAAAGTGGATTAAGGATCACCATGGAAAAGGAGGTGAGTCCTTATTCCAAGTCAAATACTCAAGCAGTGACAATGTATGGCTACCACTGCATGAGGTGTCTCACCTCAAAGCATTTTCCCAATACCTCAAGGCACTCAACATTTCTAACACCAACAATCTCCCGTGATGCATGAGTCCATCCCTTTGTTTGTAGTCTCCACAGATGACAACACCACATGCTGCCAAGCATTCAATATCATTGATCACATGTTGACAACTGATGACTGGGCTACTCCATCAGTCCCAGCCACCTCCTGCTCCTCAGCTTTTGCTAACTCCCCTGTCTGAACCCAGAAAGTATATAAAAGATGAATGAAAGGTGCTTGTCCAACCCCACTGCAAGCATTTCACAATTTTTCTTGCCAAAATATGTTGAAAAAATGGAAAGAAGAGATACTCTTTTATTTGGGCTGTGTTCACATAAAAAATGCAAATATAATGTTTTGTTTTCTTTGTCTTTTTTGTGCAAAAATATGAATTGATGGTAGTGCTGATTAGCTTCTATGCTAATGGGTATTACCATCAATCAATGTTTTGTGGAAAGTCATGCAAAGAAAAGAAAATATTATTTTTGCCTTTTCTCTTTGAAAACAGCTGTCAAAAAAGAGTATCACTTTCTTCAATTTTTTCAGCATGTTTTCTGAAGAAAAATTGTGAAATGCTTGCAGTGCCCAACATCCCCCTTGTCCAACAATGGGCTTCACCCCTCTCAAGCTTGAATGTTTCTGTGCAACCACTATGGCTATCTGTGATGGCTCCTTCAACATCAAATGAGATGTTGTACCTCCCAGCTATGTGAACTTTTGTGTTCTCCATGCCAATGACCCAGACCCATTCCTATGGTACCCATTACCTCCTGCATTCAGTCATGCACACACTGCCCCAGCTAAGAAACCCAACCAAACTCATCATGGGAAATGAGAGTCAGGCTATTGTAGAAAAGGGCTGTAGGCAGCCTCAGTAGTGACTCAACTACTAAATTATATTAGTGTACCTGTAGGCAGCTACAGGTCATCAGTAAGTAAGTACTGGTGAAAGAATGTGTGAACATACCCTCAGTAGTGACTCAACTACTGAGGAAACAGTACCAAAATGTACTACTAACTGTGCTCTAAGCGCTTATGTAAGCAAATAAAAACTCGCACCAAATGTACATCACACAGGGGTGATTCAATCTCCAATAGCTATCTCACCCAGGTAATATTTGACCAGTTTGCAGTGGACATGGTGTAGAAAAGGGCTGTAGGCAGCCTCAGTAGTGACTCAACTACTATAATATTCAATGTACCTGTAGGCAGCTACAAGGTATGAGTAAGTAGTCTAATATGGATAATATATGGACTTACCCTCAGTAGTGACTCAACTACTGAGGGAACAGTATGAAAATCATACTACTAAGTGCGCTCTAAGTGCTTATGTAAGCATAGGAAACTCGCACCAAAATAAGCTATCACACTGGGGTGATTCAATCTCCAACACACCCCCTGAAGCTCCACTGTGTGATAAGTAGAAGTGCAGAAAATATAACTCAAATGAATGTATACCCAAAAATAATTCAATAAACGAGTGTAGCTTCTGCAATGAGTGAGCTTCGAGTCCGGGTGGTATACGAGTGGTGTTTGGTCGTATTTGGCGCGCGATGTGGCAACTTCCCGTTTCGGAAATGCACGTAGTGTGCGCTCATCTTGACCTTGTACCGTGATGACGAGGCCGCCGTTTCGAATAACAAAAGATTTTCGATATTTCGCGACCGTCCGGGGGGTATCCCATGTCGCCAATATGTATTTGCAACATTCCAGAGGGGTTTCGCAAGTTCGCGAGGTGGCGGAATGGGAATAATGAGTTTAGAGGGCTTGCTGCCTCTCGTTTCGGATCTACTGACGTTTTTAGGTTTCGTCTTGATCCTGCCGCGTCGGCGTGGGTCCCTGAGGGTCCCAGGAGGATGCGAGAGGTCGTATCGAGCGGGTTTGGATGGTGCAGGTAAGCCGTTTAGGTCATTTAGGCTCAAATCTGTTGTGCTGACTGCTGCCATTAGCTAGCAGTGCTTTTTCGACGCTGTGCGAGTCGCTGAACTCGCTGCTAGTTGTGCCGTCATACCTGTTGGTTGTCCAATACCCTATGATGGACGTCTGAAGCCGTTTGGTGCCGATTTGGAGGGGAGGTGCTGGCCGCATGGTGACACTGTGCATATGGTGCATATAGCCTTTCGTTTCGATGTTTCCGGCACGCCTGACGCTGCTATAGCATACGCCTAGCATCGTGGACACCCCCATAAGGGGTTTGAACCATTCCATGGGCGTCGAGGGGAGTGGAAGTGCGATTTCAGCATTCGGTTTTACTCTTCCACGTCGACGGGTTACCCTGTAGGGTCGGGGAAGGTGTGAGATGCCTGTCGGAGGCGGTTCGGGTGATGCAAGTATGTCGTTCGGCCGTGATACCTCTCGCTGTGTGCGCTTACACTTGCTGCCAGCCAGCAGCTGTTTCTCTGCTCCATGCAAGCAGATGGTTCTGCTGCTCGTTGCATCGCTGTTACTGCCATCACCCCATCTGCCAGCTTCTTGTGGTAGGACCTGTGATATCACTGGTGTGCCATGTCGCTCGAGCCAAGCGTGCTCGCCGTCTTGCCTCGTAGTCTCGTGCCACTGCTGCGAGACTGCCGTTCGACTGTTGGAAGGTCCGTGATGGTTCCGAGTCTGTCTAGGAGGCATGTCCTGTCTCTGGCATGTATCCACAGTGTCCCAGAGATATCGTGAGACTTTGTGAGGTAGCGAAGTGGGAACATTGAGGACGAGGCATCTGGAGCCTCTCGTTTGCAGCCTACTGACACTTTCAGTGCTCGGTTTGACTCTTCCGCGTCGATGTGTGACCTTATAGAGTCGAGGAGAGCGCGGGATGCCTGCTGGAGGCGGTTCAGACGGTGGGGGTTGGCCGTTTGGCCGTCTCGCCGTTCGCATGCCATACTGAGTGCTGCTACTAGTTAGCGTTGCTTTCTCAGTGCCCGATCTGCCCTTATCAGGCGCTTCTGGGCGTCTTTCCGGATGTGGTAAGTCAGGCAGTGCTTGGGCGGTTTGAGCGCTGACGTCTCTTATCTTCACACAACGCGGTTAGCAGAATTTAGCACAGGTGTAAATGTCGTGGGAAATGTGAATCAGAAATTATAAATTTAACCTGATGTTTGTGCACTGGCATAATTTGAAGTATCGTCAGTCGAAAAAATGAAGGTAAAAACTTGACAAGGAAACGGTCATGCTGCCTAGGTGAAAATGTTGTTGTAAATGTGAAGCTTTAGCACCAGGAATATGGACGTGAAAACTTCAAGTTTTGCCTTCAGGTTCGTGACCAGACTAAACTTGAAGTTTATTCAGGGCGGGAACAGGGGTGAAAACTCCAAATACTCGCGAACAATAGGCAAGCAGTCAAAATTTGAAGGAAAATCATGTACAAAATGTAGTATCAATTTTCATGTATTGTCCACAGATTAAATGAATTGCCCACTGATTGCCTGATGGTGGTGTGATCATCACCTGACTCTGTCCTGCCGTCAAGTAAAAACATTGCCATTGGTATTGTACAAGTCAATTCTGCTATTTAAATCCTACCACCAGCTTCCCCAAGTTAGTGCCTTGGTAGGCATACTAGTATATACAACGTGTTCAACCAATTGATCCAACCTGCATAACCAATCTTCACACAAATAAGTGGTATGATAACAAATAGCAAACTAGGGAGGCTCACCGAATCAACGGAAGTAGAGCATTTACACAACTGCTACTTTCATCCAAGGGAACGGTGCAGTCGAGATCTCCAGTGATTCCTTCTGGCATTCAGTAAGGCTGGCAATCCAAGCACTGTCATATAAGGCAAGCAGTAGTCCTTTAACAGCGTCCTGCTTAGTTGTAGGGTTTTCGGTTGCACGTATCCTATGTAGGGGGCATGAACCCTGCAGGGAAAATATGTCAATGTCAACCATATGCTGTAGATCCACAATTTCTAATTCACGGTCAATGTTTCGATGCCAGCTCATGGTTTTTACATGGAGAACATTCTCCACTCCATTCTCCACTGCACTCTCCTCAGAGCTCATGCCATGCTCACCTAAGGTCTTGATGAGGCATCCAAGCCATTGCCAGCTAGGTAAATCATCATCATAGGTGTCAGATTTGAGGGCAGTGATGTGATCGAGAATCAATTTTCGGTGCTTGTATTTCTAAGAGGTAGTTAGCATATGCTTGATTAAAATTTTTGGGCAGGCCTACATTGCAACGGTGGGTTGCCTGTCTACTCTCCTTGCCAGCCTGTGTCTGCTCGTTGATTAGACTGTCAGATAATTAATCCCCAGTAACACCAAGCTACTGTATATTAATATGTACCTGTCAGATAATTAACTACAGGTGATCAGTAAGTGTAAAGACTAAATAAAAAGGTGACTTACTCCCCAGTAACACCAAGCTACTGAGGAAGGGAGAAAATTTATCCTACTGTATGTACGCATTTTTGCTTATGTAAGCAACAAACCTTCGCACCAAAGTAAGTACTACTAAGAGGGCAGTTTAATATTCCAACATAGATGAGCTTCGACCTCACCCAGCATTTCAAGGTGACCTGTAGCTGCCACTTTAGGCTGTGCATTCCTCCAGATTGTATGCAAGCATTTGTAGCAGTCCCTCAGAATCTCCCTGATATAGTTATCTGATTTCTTAATTGGCCAGTTTTCCTCCCTGCAGTGTGACTGCAACTCCTGAAGAAGTAACTCAAGCAGAAAGGCATTCCATGGGGATGCATAGTTTTGTGAAAGATCAAATGCAATTGTGTTCTCATTGGGTGTTGGACCATCTTCATGTTCATAGGCATGAACATCATGTACAGAGGCTGGCTTATGAGTGATGAAGTCAACATCTTGGGTGATATAAAGCCTTGCCTTGAACAGGCGATGGACCTCAGCCTAACAAATTATCAGTGACAGAAACTTCAGGATGGAAACACCTACCAGAATGAAATCACGATGGTGACTGGGCTCTGTAGCTTTCTCCAGAGCCACCTCCCTATCTTCCTTCCTTTTGCAATGTGGCATGTGCCTACGATTTGGGAAGGGCTGTAGTGTACCACTGATTTTCAGAAGGATGTTATGCAGCGCTGTTGCTAAGCCTTCAGCAATCGCATTCTCCATTACTGACTCAGATGTAGACATGATAGGGTTCCTAGTATTGTCGTCATCATCCTCAGTAATGGAGATATTGTCTGGTCTAAGCTCAGGTCCTGAAGGCCTTCCAGTCCCGTTATCATTATCATCCTGTTTTGTGTGTCAGGTTAGCGTCAAGTAGCCTGCTGACTTGATGTGTACGCATATAGGTGATACTTACATCAATCAGCATGCCAACAAGATGTGTTTGCTTGGAGGTCCCTCGACCTCTCCTGATACATTTGATTGCATCTATGTTGGGTGTAGTTAGTGATGTCTGGGGCTGTGGTCAGGTCGGTGAAGATGAGGGTTGCACTGGTGTGCATGGCAGTGTTGAATAGCGTGGCGATTGTTGCATAGACATGCATAGGGTTGAGCTTCTGGCAGTTTGCTTTGGCTGTCCCTCATGGGCTCTAGCAGTGAGCTCTGGTAATTCCATGTCTGCATCATCCTCTAAGGACGTTGGCAGAGCCTACAAGATTTGGTGTAAATGTCCACAACTTCAAGAGATTATGTACTGGTTTCCGGGAATGTGAGTGATGCTGCTTGATATTGGCCAGTTCTCACTCCTTTTCAGCCTAGTAGCCATATCACACCAATACCACCACATTATGAATTTAACATTTGACAAACCTGGAGTGATTCTTTCAACCTTGTAATTTCCTCTTGAATGTGACCCTCCATTTCAGCAGTCTGGTTTGCTTGTAACCTGTCCACTTCTGTGCACATGCTCAACTGACCAGCCATCAGGAGCTTCATTATCCATAAAATGTCTGATGTACTCACTTCAAGTTGGTGGCAAAATCCATCAAGCTGTGTGGTGTATCGCTGGGTTGCAGCCTCCTGAGCTTTTGCATGTTCTTGACTTTGTGACTATTCCCAACCAATGAGTAGTGAATGAGTACCAGATGGAAGTTCATACCTCCAGTACACCTCGGAGTGAGTTCAGCTCATTGTTTCGTTGCATGAGGAGTTGCTCCAGAGCCTGCTTCTCGTTGTGGGAGTCTTGCCGCATTGCTTGTACAGCTTGGTCCAACAATTCTCCATAATATCGCCATAATGCTTCCTGGAACTCTTGGTTCACCTAAAAATTATTGAGCACATTTGAGAGTTTTCAGCCAGTCTGTACTTACTTGTACATTCTTTTTCTGGAGTTTCATTCTGAGTCAGTCGATGAGGTCCTCTTTGGCAGACAATTCCCCTTCTTTGGCATACAATTCCTTGTGGAGTGACAGAGAATAGTCAACCTCATCATGGCGACACTTGTCAGAGGCCATGGCCTAAGATGTGTGAGCAGGATAGTAAGCTCCAATGATACTGCATGACATACCAGGACAGGCTTCTTATTAGCAGGGGTGAGGTGCGAGTCCATTGGTCTTTTGGAAGTTGATGGAGCTGTTTCTCCCGGTCCATGGGAGTTTCCAGTTCTGCAGGCCTGCTGGTGTCTACATTTGGTATGTATTCTGGCTCCAGGGTCCACCATACATTGTCATGTTCTGGTTGCAGAACTTTATGCTGACCAGCAGCATCTATCATTGGGTCAGAGGGAGTGACTGAGGTTGGTGCCTCCGGTTGTGCATGGGTGACTGAGGTCGATGCATCCAGTTGTACATGGGTGACTGAGGCCGATGCATCTGGTTGTGCATGGGCAACTGAGGCCAATGCATCTGGTTGTACACAGGTGACTGAGGCCGATGCATCCAGTTGTGCACGGGTGACTGGGGTCAGTGCATCCAGTGATGCATTGGCTATGGGGGGAAGGGTGTCCAGCTGAGACTGAGCTGGTGCAGCACCATCGATGCGATCACCAGAATCGCTGATGGATGTCATATCATCGTCAAAGAGGTTATCTTCGGAGAGGGTCTGAATATTCTCCACCTGGCACAGGGGAATGCCATGAGTGCCAAGGGTTGCCGCTGAATAATGGGTTGGAGAGCATATGGGTTGGGTGACATTGCATGGTGTGAGGTATTTCGTTGCAACCCCCTTGTCCTATATATATTGAGAGCAGATTGGAGCAGAGCTGTTAACACAAAACAACTTACACATGTTTAATGTTGTGGGCATGACATAAATTCATTTACTTTGTTGGACAATTGCCACTGTCTTGTGTCTTCTAGGATTTAATTAATAATTAGCAGTGACAATGACACACACACACAAAAATAACAATAGGAGGTCAAACTTTTGAGACGTTGCTAAGACTGCACTCTCTAGACAATAAGGGGGAAGTGGGGAAGAAAAGCAGAGGAATGCTTAAAACCCTGGGTATCTTTATGTTGTCTCCTCCAATTGTATGCAACTAAAGCCCCCAAGTCCTCCAAACTATGCCAGTAGCAAAGTCACAACCGGTTCCTGCACTTCATGACAACAGCCCCCACTTATTGCCCATTCTGTCTTCTCAGTTGGAGATGGTTCTTCTGCCAGCAGGGCGGGTGCGTGTTGGCATGTCAGAGTCAATGACTTTGACTGAGTTAGATGTTCTCTTGCACACTAATGTGGAAGCCAGAGCGAAGACTCCCAGGATGGCGACCCCTAGAGTGACAACTCCCAGGGCAATAACCCCTAGAGCAAAGATGCCAAGTGTGACCACTCCTAGAGCACAAACTTTCAGGGGACAAACACCTGCACCCGCAGGGAAACAGAAATTAGTCACTATCAAAAACCTTCCTTCTGACTCAGAGCATTTGGAAAGCTCACCTGCACTGTCAGAGTCGAGTCTGTCATCTCTTGAATCCGAGCCAGGGGCAGACAACAAAATCCCTAAACTGAGTGGTGAGGTAGGTCGACCTGGCCGCGGAGGTTACAACTTGGAAGAGCAATTGGGCTGGGGAGAAGACGGCTTCAAATGCCTTAAGGTGAGCATATATTAACCTCATAATGACACTGGCACTCATCTGACACCAACTAGAAATCTGTAAACAAGGCTATTAAAAATCACTTAGATACCACCAAATGTCGAAGCCAACAAAATCGCAAAGCGCTGATCACTGTGTGTGACCTGGTAAGCTTATCCACATTGACAATGATAACTGCTCACTATGGAATGTGCAGGCCACAGCCAAATTTCCAGACTTAGATGGTTTCGCAAACCGCTGGCCCATTTTTGATTTGATTCAGATGCGCCTGAAGTATTTATCTTCAAGAGCTTGGCAGAAGAGGAAAATGAGTGCTGAGAGTTCGAGCAATGCAGCAAAGAGCGAAAAGAGAAGGGCTAGATCACCCAAATTGAAGTCACCCGGGCCATCAAAGAAATAGGTGTATATCGAATGCACATTGATCAGTCTTGTGGTCTATTTTACTGGGATCAATTTATATTGTATATTTGCTGTGAACTGGGAGTAAGAAACAGTCAAAGGAGTGTGGATGTG
Organism: Pisolithus marmoratus; assembly: GCA_024613145.1. Taxonomy (NCBI): domain Eukaryota; kingdom Fungi; phylum Basidiomycota; class Agaricomycetes; order Boletales; family Pisolithaceae; genus Pisolithus; species Pisolithus marmoratus. The sequence continues at coordinate 46,271 of JANFAE010000061.1, forward strand.
TCGCACCTCAGTTGCTTTATTCCTAGGTGTGCTTATTCTTGCAATAGACAGGTCTCCCTGCCTTATTCGCTGATTGTTTCAATCACACCAATGACCTCCACCTTATTTTCAATCATTATTTCGATGATGCCACTATGCCAACGACTAACTGCTAAGCCTAAGACTATGTGGTGGGGACATTGAGAAAAAAAGATTTGTGAGAAAGTACCAGCTGACTTGATAAACTGAACTGTTTGGTTGAGCACGTGATGGTGAGCATGTTTCAGTTTATATGCATTTCAAGCTCTGCAATTTCATTCTTTTCCTCTTCATGTTCTCTCTTCATGACATAGGTATGTGTAGTATGTGTAGTATGTGTAGTACAGTAGTACCTCTGCGAGACGGAGTCATGTGAATAGTTTTGGAGCATCTTGCACCCTTAGGCTGTTGTGAAAAGTTAGCAAACAAAGGGAGTGTTGCAATGGCATACAATATATTATTGTGGTCGCTATGTGTACCTGCATTAGGCACTGAGTACTATCTGAGACATGGGGGCATGTGTATGTGTTTGTTTCGGGTATTGTGGGGCTATACTAAAGATTTTGGTTGCGTAGGTTGCAACCCAGCAGTCGACTTCCCAACACCCTGTATACCATCTGTGATGCCCGCCCACAATGACCAGCAGCAAATTTAATATCACTCTGAGGATGCTTCACCTCCAATTGTTCAACTGGTTCAAACAGTTTGCAGAGGGTGCCATCTTGATGGACATGGCACTAGACAGCATTGAATTCACCCTCAGGTCTAATTTTGACCACGATGAGTGGATGGACCTCGCTTACTGTGTCGTGATGGAACCAGATTGTTGGCATGATATTGAGAGGGCATTTATGCAGAAGTTGGGCATCAGGGGATCATCCTCTGGTACATGTTCCTCTTATTTTTATTCATAGGTACCCCCATTCTCTTAAATCTCCTTTGCCAGAGTTGAACACCCCACTACCTGATGTATCACCCCTGTCCGGTGATCAAGAGTCTGCCTCAGGTACACTGTTCTATTTACATTTGATGCTATTCTCTGAATGTCTTCCATAGATATACAAACTTCTCTGTCCCTGCCCCCAGCCCCAGTTCCATCAGGTGAGACCTCGGGTGATCAGGAGTCGGCTTTTAGTATGTCGCCTCACTTAATTTTGATGCGGTTCTCAGAATGTCCTCCCTAGGAGTATGAACTTCTCCAACACCAGCTTCCCCTCCATCTGGTGAGATCATTTCCAACATGTAACTCCTAAGATCCTATAGTGACTCCCATCGTAGCTGGTCCTTTACTCAAAGACCCCTCGGCATGGCACCTTATGATGGATTGGGCCCAAGATAAGTTTGGGTACAGTGAGCTGGATGATAAGATGCGAGCCTATGGCCCTCATTATGTCCACGAGGAGTGGAAAGAGCTTATTAATGAGGTGTTCATGCAGTCGGACCCAGGAGCTGAAAATGCTATACCTGCTCCCCTTGTCATTGAAAGGGCGATGGAGTTGCAAGGCATTCGTTTGACAGCTGATTCTGCTCCTGCTCCACCCCTTGGGCCTTCCACTTCTGATGCTTCAACATCATCCCAAGGTGCTACCCATCGCTGTCATTTGTCATCTTCTGGAGCCACTCAGAAAAAGCATCGTAAGCTGAATGCAAGCATTTTTCTTGATATCGATGCTGAGGATGAGGGCAACGATATAGACGAGGGCAACAATGTAGACGACGTGTGTGAGGATGAGGAAGGAAATGGAAAAGAAAGATCTATCCATTATCCTCAGCAAGTTGGACCCTCGGGCAAAGGCTCTTTCCTATGTAACATCGATATCCTTTGCAAACGATTTGACCACGGGACACAGGAGAGCATGGCCATCAGGAGTCTGATAGATCCACAAATCCCAGCTGGTATCTTCCTGCCTCCTCTCAAAAACATTTATATAGTTGATTTTTACTCCAGTATGTTTAAAAATTCTCATTTATGTACCTATTTTCATGCATTGTTAATGCAGCCAGTGCAAGGACATTTGCTATTGAGTACATGAAGTTGCGAGAGTTGGAAGCTACAACATTACCGTGGCTACCTCTCCAGCTGTATGTGGAGGCTTCCTGTCCTCTCGAGGTGCAGCAGAATCTCCCCCCCTCTCATTGTCGATGTCATAAAGACATTGTTCTCCTGCCACCACAGGAAGGTATGTCAATCATGGTTTTTAAAGCTCAGCAGATCCTTCCAACCCCAAACTGGGTTCAAATCAAGAAGTCTGCATACAAGGGCGATCTTGGGTATGTCACAGAGAGCACCGAGGGTAAGGCTGTCATGCTCATCGCACCTCATCAGCTTCCCTATGATTCCCTGGAGGAATCAGGCGAAAGAACGAGATTTGACATTGAGCTGGCCAGGGTTGCAGACCTGGATCTAGTACCCATCCTAGCTTCCTCTGGTGTCGAGATCGGTTACAGTTGCGATGGGCACCAATTCATTCATGGACTGCTCAGGCTGCCATTACTGGTCAACACTTTGGAGTTGGTCGAAGTGCCACATCCTGATGACATCAGATTTCACACAGCAGCTGGTATTGACCCTCCATTTGTCAAAAAAATGTTGAACTTATTCTCAGCACAATTTTGGCAAGAATGGGACATTGTTGAGGTGTGAGAGGGGGACCTCAGGGGCAAGAGGGGGGCGCTTGTCAACGTGGATTGGCACAAATGATCCACTGTCATTTTGTGTGATGATGATGCTTTCGAGTGTAACTTGCACAAGCTACATAGGGCATTCAGCACAGGAGATACAGTGGAGGTTATAGCGGGTCCATTTTGCAGGGAAAGGGGCTATGTTGTCGCTTTGCATGAGCATACCATTGTCCTGGTCATCATGCAGCCTGATAAAACCTCAGAAACTGTGAGTTGTTATCATTTCTGCTACTTGCCTACTTATAGATTGCAGGTTGAAGTCTCGAGATTTGTCATGCAGAGCCACTTGCAAGAACATATCTTATCTCTTGGCCCTGCAGACAATGCACTTCAATCAGCCTTCCCACTTTCAGGGGATGAAGCCTTACCAGGGTGACATCGTACGAGCGCATAGTGGCCCATTCGCTGGCCAGGGGGGAATCATCGAGTGGATTAGTCCTGACGGTAAGGGTCTGGGTGTCTAAGTCTGGGAAGGGAAAGAACAAAGAGGATGCTTTGACTGGTGAACGCGACCCAGCTTCCAGTCAGATTATGGTTGCCATGGATATATCTGACCTCCATGTCGAACGAGCCCCAAACATGCTCACCTTTTCCAAGGATAGGGGTTATAATGTTGCTGTGGGCGATACCATGGAGGTGGCAAGGGGACAGTGGCTGTCACTCCGAAGGCATAGTGAAGACAGTGGATTTAACCAAAGCTAGCCTTGATATTGTGCGCCCAGCAGACAGAATTCAAGTGAGCTACCTTGTATTTTATCTGAATCCCTCTCACCCTTCTGCCTAGATTAATGTTCCTATTACATTTGTCTGCAAGATCAAGGAGCGTTTTGACCATGGATTATCGCAATTTGTCAGGTCATGATGTCTGGATTGTGGCTGGTGACAAGAAAGGCTGTCAGGCTACACTATGTTCTCTCAGAAGGATGTCGAGTTGGGTCAGGGATATTCAGGTCAACCGATCCAGCTGAAGAATAAACACATCACGATGCCATGAGTCTACTTTTCTTTGAAGGCTTGCCCCTCTGATTCTCCCCTCAGAATGGGTATGCTGCTTGACGGCACACTGCTTCCTCCACAGTTGCAGTGCAGCCTGAAGTCCCTCCACAGTCGATCATTCATCACACCTGTTGTCTTGCGTAATGTCACCCCACCACCTTCCCCTAGCCCTTTAGATGCGGGCCCTTCAGATGTAGGTTCAGTTACCCCCACTGATATCACCGAGATGCAAACCCTTGATTATGGTGTGCCATTTTGCTGTTGTTATTGTAACATTGCTAAAGCTGGTATAGGTGAAGTCCCATGGCTTTTCAAGTCTGATTTCTGCGATTTCAAGTCCTTTCATTTCGGATTTAATGTTAGTGTCGGTTTCACCCAGGTATCACTGGGTAAGCATGTTGTCTGGATGGTGTGTCCTGACCAATTTGTGGGTCAAAATGGCCCTGTGTCACCTGGTTCTGTCTGTGTTACAGTGACTGGGCACAACACAGGTTTGGCCATGCAACACCTCACTATCCCTGCTCAGTATCTGACACCAGCAAATCCCACTGGCAAAAATCAGTTATGTTTAATTTTGAAGAGGCCCCAAGCAGGAAGAGTGGTCTCTATAAAGAAGTGCCAGCGGAACTCTAAATCAGTCGTGACAGACGATGGTACTACTTTTCAGTCTTCTGATATTTGTGTTGCATTCAAGTACAATCGTGCATAGTGAGAGTTTTAATTTACAAAGACAATAGTACTCTTGCAATGTCCTTAATGGCCTTGCTGCACCCCCCCCCCCCAAAAAAAAAGAAAAGAAAAGAAAAAAAGAAAAACAATTGTATGTTCTGACCCATGACAGTTTCATCATCTATAGGCACTTATTGTGATGGGCATGCATTGGCGATAGTTCAGAGAGATTCTCACAACCGAACCTTTCAATTGTTGGGCAGCAATGTATCTAGATAAGTTTTCTGGTCCCTCTCAGGTGATGAATTAACAGTTATGTGATAGGTAGACATTATTGTTATGGGCAAGTGTGGACAACTGCTTCATAGGAATTCATGTAACCTGAGCGCTTCATGCGTTATTGTCACGCGACGATATGACTGTGTCAAATGCAATCCATCCAACTGGTAGAAATAACCTCTGAAGCTTCTCCATCTCGAACACTAATCATTGACTTCTGCAGACTTATCTCGCCAACACCAAATATGGGTCTCGTCCAAAGTCGCAGTCACTTTACAGGGGTGCTGGTCGCCCCTGTGAAATGTCCAGGTGACAAGGTGCCAGCTCAAGAGGCAAGCCCTACCCCCTGTGATCTTGCTCGTGTGCAGGTGAGGATTTAGTCATGCAGAGAATCCTTCATTCAAAAACCTGTGATCCTCCCAGGATCAGGATTTTGCACTCAGTCCTCTGCCCAAGACTTCCCATACAACCTTGCTGGTTAAAGTCACTTGGAAGCGCAAGTTTTTTGAGGATCAACATTCGGCACCTGGCCTGCCCATCAAGATTTCCTGTCATACTTCGTTGGTCATGCAGATGAGCAGTCAGGTAAGAATCTTGACATCATCAAGTGCATTACTAATAAGTCATTTAGCCATTCCCTCCTATTGCACGAGTCATCCCATCTTCGAAGTCCAAAGTTAGTGAGGATCAGGATTTGGTGCTTGGCCCTCCTACCAAGATGCCTTGCATTGCTTCATTAGTCGATCTCATGAATCCCTCCCCTAGGGGGAACAGTTGCTTCATCTGGTGACTTCCCAATGAACTTATTGGGCACATCGCAACTCTCCTTCCTCGATGCTCTCTTCTGGCACTGACTCAGGCATGCCAGCTACTCAGGGAGATCGCTGTACCACATTATTTTGTGCTGCTTGGATTCAATACCCCTCAAAGTAGCTATTTATCCCTGGATGATAACAGGTGTGAGGCCCTATTAGTGTGGTGGCGGACAGAGGCATTCGTTGTCCTGCATTCCCTTTATTTTTCTGTTTCCCGGACAACAACTAACTACCATCTGTATGCCCTGTGCACCTTCTTCGAGTTGCTGCCGGGTCGCAAGGTGGTCCCTCGAGTACACTTGCTTCTGTACTCTGGACCCGACAAACCAACTGAGTCATTCTTACATCTGTTGGAATGCATTAGAGGGTCGGGGTGCAAGGAATTGATTTGCCTGGGCTTACCATGGGGGGAGGGGCTGCAGACATGCTGCAGCGAAGGGACTCCTGTCTGCAACACTGAGCTCCAATTCTTAGAGCTGTCATTGTTGCTTTTCTTTACCCCATTGTCCATTGCCTTTACACTGAGTACCTTACACAGTGCACCACTGGTCAGCCTTCGACTGACTAACATGGGACTTACAGCTGTGCATTGGACAAGTTTCCTCAAAGATTTACGGCTCAGATCCCTTCACTCCCTGGGTGTAGATGTTACTTGTCCTGTCCACAGTCTAGTGGAGTTTTTATCACACCATCAAGTGGAAACCCTCACTTTCATTAGTGTTACAGCCTCATGCAGTCCTCTGTCCTGCAGCCCATTGTGACACACCTGTCTCGTAACCTTGCTGTCTTCTTTGACTAGACTGGAAGGTTCTCCTTCCCACATCCTCTCTCTTTTGTGTTATGCCTATATACCAGGTACTCTGGAATATCTCAGGATTCAACTTGGGGTGTCCAGCCTAATGGATTGCTTTCTATCAGATGTTTTGTCATGTGCAGAACCTTTGCCCAGTGTGAATGAGCTTTTTGTTCAAATTCCTGCAGAGGCAGATCCTTGTGCACTGGCTTTACCGGAGAATAGCCCTCGAACATGTCCAGCCATGGTGAAGGACCTCACTCTTTGGATCGGAGACTCCAAACCAGATGATACTACAATTGTTCATAGGCTTTACCTGAAGCTTGATACCCATGACTGATGAGCTTTCCAGTTACACTGTGCACAGTGGTTACCCACTTTCCCGGAAGTCAAGAGCCTCTATTTGTGTGCAAAAAGCTCTAGGTCTGACGATGAATTGGTACATCTATTTCAGTCATTCTCCCCAACATCCAGCAGCCTCGGGATAACTATATTAAGGATATAGACATTCTCTCCTCAGCTAGTCTTGTGTATGTGCTTTATCCCACATGCTCTTTGTATGAGAATCATGCCTGCCTGAGTGTGCCGAAGAACACAAGTTTCATGGTGTGAATGTGAAGCAACGATGGTACAAGAATGTCTGATGGGTCATTTGTCTCTGGGAATGAAGGCCTCTTTACCCCAACGTAGGAAATTTCACATTGGAGTACCATGCTAGGTCTCTGTTTTGCCACCTCTACCATATTCTAGGTCCGCTTGGGTAGTTTAACAAGCTCCCTCACTCTGCAACCTTCTTCTATTCGAACCCCATGGAGTGCTGGAAGGCTGCCCAGCTTTAGGTTATTGTACCTATTTAGATTCCACCCTGTATGCAAGGACCAAACCCTCCGCTCATGAGAGGGTGATGGTGAGTTTTACCATTTCATAACCTCACGGCTCGGGAATAGTATTGACAATTACTAGGCCGCTCTATACAGCGACGATATGGCCGCGCTATACAATGATGATACTATGTTAGCCGATGAAAAACCGAGATGACCCACATCCGTTAGTTCTGACGTCGGCCAGTCATACGTTGAATCGCAAATGTTTGTGTTGTTATTCCTCTACCCACTAAACTGTAGAAAACTAACCGTTTGTTTTCTTCAAGACCCGGAACATTGACATCCGTCTTCGACTCAGTGTGACAATTGGTGGTTTGATTATTCGAGGGGAATGGGTGTTATCATCGTGGGTGCCATAGTACTGCTGAAAAAGGTGTAGCAATCAGCGTATCACGAATCAATGCTATGCTACTGACAGGGCAGTCCATTCAGTGGAAATTTTGTGTACAACCATGTGCTGTCCTATGCTGTATTGTCAACATTCCTCGTCAGTCAGTCCATCAGCCCTTATTGGTAATGACTTTGATCACATTATCATCCATAATACTGACTTTGGACATTCCAGATCGGGCTGAGTGAGAAGTGGATATCTACGAAATTGAATATAATGTAAAGCAGCAGAGATAAGGCTGCTGTGATGGCACTAAACTACAGTCAAATGATGAGGGTCGGTGCGGTGGTGTGGTGGGGGTGTGGCAGGGTCCCACAAAAATTAGATAAGATTAGTTCGTGCTGGGATATGCACTACTGGGCCATATAGGTAGGAACAACACCGCTATACATAACTATGGATTTCCCTGATGCACAAGCAAGGTCAGATCCTAGGCAGCAATGCTGCCCCCTTGTACCATTACCATAAACGGTAATCCTCAATTTGTGATTTTGTTTGGCTTTGACGTGAATTCGGCATTTCCCAGCTGAGTTCATTTCAGTTTATAAGGCTGTCACGCTCGGTTATACCTTCTTCTTCTTTTCCTTCATCGCTTTTTACCATCCCTGTCGAGTTTGTTCGATGGTGTCCATGTTGATACCATCGTTGTGCCCTTGATAGTATACATTATACATTATACATTCGAGTACACAGTTAAAGAAGTAAAAAATACAATGTTGAACCACTAGGTACCGTTAACATCAAGCATGGTGTCAAAATCAAACCAACTACTTTCAGGGTGGCATTGCTGGATGCATTCATGTGTCCCAGTGTCATCGCCGACTTCAAAATTCATTGCTGGATGCATTCATGCATCCCCATGTCATTGCCGACTTCACAATTCATACTGGTATAGTCTGAAACTAAGTTATTGAAGACCTTATCACTTATTGTTCCCCTCATGTCATTGCCAACTACAGAACTCTTATTCGTACTCCCTCGGATCCTCGCCATATCCCACACTGCTTTCCCTGATATCAGTGCTCGCCTGTGGAGTTTTCTGCTAGTGTGTACAATTACCCTTGGCATGGGGTAGGTTGATATTGGATTACGCTTCCATGTTAAGGGATTTATGGCTCCATCCTCACCCTGTGCTTTTGTTAACAGGTGCTTATGTACGCTCTACCACTGCTCTATTGCTCACCCTCATCTGCAGCGCAAACATCACAATGGCAACCAGTGCTGTAAGGTGTGGTATAGTGTGCCAAGCTGCACAAGAATGGATAAGGCTGTAGGTCACCCCCTTTTTCTTTGATGTCACCTAGAAGTTGATGCCATTTTTTTCCATATGGAAATGGAGATATCATTTTCATTGCTTGATGTTGCCGTGAAGATGTAATGAGCCTCTGCCTGCATCATAAGTCTTGGTATGTGTGTCAGTTGCTGTCCATGTTCAAAGACTTATCTTACCATGACAGTTTGCACTCACCCACTGGTAGAGTGTCATAGCAGTTTGAACCACCTCACTGGTTCCTTTATCAAACATGTAGATTGATCCATCATTGCCTCCACCTACAACCATCAATCCTCCCTCTGCAATGACAACTTGCTTTGGGAATCCTTTCTTGGGATTTATATTGTATGTTCTAGTACATACTGCATCCTCCATTCTATGCAGGCTGAATCCTTTACAGCATTGTCAATGACAAAGCTACTGCAAGCTGCATCGATGGCCGCATTTCCTCTGATATACTGTTGTAAGATTGCATGGGTGCAAATGGGCATGGAAAAAGCCAGGGGAGAAGCGAGTGATAGGCTAGTAGAGGGGGACACTGAAGTTTGGAGGAGGTTCTCTGATGATGTGGGCTGTATGACTTGGGAGGGTGTTGGATATGCTACCAAGATTGATGGTTGTAGGATGGATGGGGACCTATACCTTCAAATTTTGAAGGATGAACTACAAGAGTCCCTTGAATATTATGGTCCATCCTCCTGACATCATCTTCCAGCAGGACAATGACCCCAAGCACACCTGCACGCAGGTCAAGGAGTGGCTAGAAGAGCAGATTTTAGGACCATGGTATGGCCGCACAGTCCCCTGACCTTAACCCCATAGAACATGCCTGGGGTTACCTCAAGAGGAGGCTTGCAGAGTATGAGCACCCTCCCAAGGGATATTGGAGTTGTGGGAGAGGACTCAGGTGGATGGAATGGAACAATATACCAGCTGAGGAGTGTCAGAAGTTGATTGAGAGCATGCCTAGGAGGGTTGAGGCAGTGCTTAAAGCAAAAGGAGGCTATACCAAGTACTGATATCCCTTAGACCCCTCACTTTTCAAAGTGAATAAACGTGTGCAATGATGTACCTGTTTTATAATTGACAATCTCAAGGACTACTGCACCAAATCACATGACCCTGGGACCATTTTGTAGCTGGGGGTCGTGCTACCATCTATCTCACCAAGGCTAAGCAGGATTCCCATGCCTCATGGTGCTACACTGGACTTAGTACAAATCAGCCAAACATTGCACACCTTTTTTCACTCCTGTAACTGTATAACCTGCACTACATCATTCTCCCATGGTTTTTTGTTGCAAGAATTACACATCCTTTCTGCATAGTGTATGGCTATAAACTAGTGAGTTGCTTCTTATTTACTGTTCTCCTGATTACTCACATTTCTCCATCATACATCCCAAATACCAGGACATTGGCACCATGAAAATACACAGCACGTGGCACAGTGGTTGGTAGCTCAACACTGAAAATATTCGATAATGTATATGGTGTGCCCACTGTCCAGAGCTGGATTCGCTTGTCGTAAGTTGCGGTGACAAGCTGATTATTTCTTTTGCACCAGCTGATTGCCATGATTTCTTGTCCCATCCCTACCTGTCTTGCTAACGTTTCTTCGAATTCAGGTGTTGCCAACGTTGAATTTTGCTTCCAGAGAAAGAGATACCCAAGCCCAGTGCCGCAGCAGAGTATGTTGTCGCCCTCGTCTTTGAGAGTCAACCACTGTGCGCAGGTAACGGGATCTCGGGCATTTCGTGTCTGACTAGGCTTGCGCAGCTGCACCTTATTTTGTAGGTCCCACATTCGTAGTCCATCGAAACCTGTAGACTTAAGTATTTTTATAGCCCCATGCAGTTCTCGCTTACCTCCGCTGGCTAGGAGGCTGCCGTTGTTTGAGACTGCGAGACATAGTATGCCGTCTTGGTGAGCCATAAGACACCTTTCCAAGACGTAGTTGTGAACTGACTTGACCGGAAGTATGGATTTCATGGCTGGCTATTACTGTCCTGTTGAACTTTTCTGACTATTTATCATGCACGGGTGGCTATGATGCTGTTGCGCTCGTTGTACTGTATGTAAGTATGTAAGTTTTGGTCTTTGTCTTGGTTTTCTATTCTTATCTTTAATTTGACCCAGCACTGTCATTACTGATCCTTGTGTACCAGCCTTACCAACCTTATTGTCACCCAGCATTTTTCTGGCCTCATTATTGTCGACGGGCTGCAGTGGTTGCAGTCAATGTTATTCGTGGGTGTTATTCGCTACAAGCCTAACAACTTAAATTAATTAATGAATGCTTGGTTACTTATTGTCGGACGAGGGCTATTCGTTACGGGCCAAACTTTAAACTAATGGGGCGAGCCCAACTCAGTATGCGAACTTATTGCTGGGTGATGACTGATCTAAGTGCTTTTTGTCTTGTTTCATGGCCAGTGGTGAGTAGTTGATCTTCCCCTGCATTATAAGTTGCTGACTTGTCCAAGTTCCATCCCAAACCACCATGCAATCCAATTCCAGCTCCCTTCGTGCAAAACGCCAGTGTACGCTTTCTAGGTTTCGACCTTACCAGTCAGGGAGGCATGAACTCCTATCCCCTCCCCGCCTCACTCATAGCAAGGTTATGACCCGAGACACATCTAGTTCAACAACCGAGGTATGTAAGTCGCCAGGGTCACAGTTCCTTGGCATAACATTCGTCCATAGGACCAGAGTTTCCACACTGCTATGGACCAGTTATTATCTACGAAATCCGGTCATGGGCAGCCACTAAGTATGAAACATTTTTCTTATCCTCCGTATCTTATGGGCCCTGTAATTTAGGTGAAGATGACGCAATTAAGTCTATCCCTGATGCCCCATCTTTCAGCCCCTCCCGCCTCACTCGTCAAAATGCGGTGATTTTGGACGCCCTTGGGGCAGCCAATTGTTCATCATCTTACGGTCCTGCAGAGCCCAGAGGTGAGAGGCCTCCCTATTTTTTTGACTGGTACCAGCAATAATGTGATCAACGTAACTCTAGCATCCCAATCGATCTCATTGTGTAGTTACCTGGATTCGGTTCCGTGCCCATCATTGAATCCCCAGATTCCCCCCGGATTGAAGGAGAGTATTCATAAGGTGATTCGATATCACGTAAAGAAGTATGCAGCTCAGCTAGAAGCTAGTCTTTCCAACCAGATAGAAGTCAGGCTTTCAGAAGCTATTGACTTCACCCTGAATATCATAGAGCGACCCCTTGCAGAGACTCATCCGGTAAGTTTTTCTTTACTGCAGCTATTGCCTGATTGACTCCAAGATCCAGCTAGACTCCCGCACTACCATGTCCACAGCTGTGTACTCTGACTCACCCTCTAAGGCTATGCCTGGCGCGTTGTAGGGAATTAGTTCATAGGACCAGGGAGAACAGAGAATAGAAGTGTTGCGAGTCTCGTTTCGTCCTCGAAGAGGGTTCTCGAAACCCAGACAGCTCAGGTACTAAGTTGGTGCCAAGAAATGAAGACTGGACTTAGAATTTGACACTGAGAAAAGCCATTAAAAGCATATATGCAGCAAAGGCACAATGACTCTCGAGCTTCGCCCCAGACTTGGGCTACTTGCTCTACAACGAATGCACAGAAGTGTAGGTTCTTTTTTTTTCACATGACTCTCACGCCCCAAACTCCTCGCACGCTTAGTCATCACATTACCCACCACACTCCTAAGTCCCTCCCCTCGCTCCTCTCGACCCTCAAAGCCACCTCCTCAACCCTCGAAAACACTCCTTCCACCCTCGAAACCCCTCCTTCAACCCACAACACCTTCCCCTCGTCTCCCAACACCTCTCCGACCTCTTCTTCTCTCAAATCTCCTAGTAGGGGCTTCGCCGCGCCTACAGCGTGGAAGCAATCCCAGTCTCCCTTATAAAACTAGATCTTTTTCATTTCCTCTGCCTGTCTTTCCTTGTGCTTGTGCTGTCTTGTTACCGAGAGCCGCTGTTGTACCTGTTGTACTCTGACTGACTCATCCTCTAAGCCTATGTCTGGCGCATGGAAGCAGTCTCCCTTATAAAACCAGATCTTTTGTTTCCCCTGCCTGTCTTTCCCTGTGCTTGTGCCGTCATCGATTGTTACCTTACCCGAACAAGAAAATATATTGTTGCCATCACTACGATATCGTCCATAGCATATTAAGCTGGAGCTTGACGCATTTCTAACCCCCAGACTATGCAGCAGTGAACAACCAACGTGAGTCCCCCATACTTCCAGTGAACACAAGTTTGACGATATTATAGGTTACCCCACGCTCGTACAAGGAGAAGCGCTATCGATATTCACCTAAGTATCAGACACCACCTCCACACTCCTGCGTGGTTGCTACTCTCCTATTGAGTATTATACTGCTACTTGGCCTTGCTGCTGCTGTAAAGATTGATGGTAAATGAGTGTGGGAGGAGGCTAAAATAGGCTCCTGTTGGAAGGGGGTCTCAGTTCGACCCAGGAGGCTAGAGTTGCCTGGTAGAGGGGTCCAAGAGTAGAGGAAAAGACCAAAAACGCGCCCTAAAACCCAAGAGAGACTGAAGAAAACCTTTATAGGACATCAAGGGAGGAGAAATAACATTCTGAGCCCTCAGGCTCAGGATTCCATCTATCTCGTCTGTGGTGGTACATCTATTATTGTTTCTCAGTATGTACAGGTGCTCGAAGTACTCGCGCGGGCTTATGTAAGCCACAACGCGTCCAAACATGAAGTAAAAGATAAAGAAAAAGAAAGAAAACAGGCCAGTAAGTAAAAACAATGAAATAAAACAAAATACCTAGTGGAGAGGATACTCTCCCTACATCCGAGGGTGGCTTTGGATAGTGACTGTCCCCAGTCACCACCTACCGAGCTGTATCACAAAGCGAGACCAGGGATATCCTCCTCGAAACAAAACTCGAAGTCAAAACTCAAAAATGCGAACTCAAAAGCAAAAGAGACCATAAAGAAAACAAACATGAACAAGAAGGGGTACCCATGCAGCAGGAGAGGGCACCAGAGTGGCCTCGAGGGGCAACGAGGGGACTCGAGGGGGTGGCTTCGAAGACGAGAGTGACTTGAGCCTAGACAGGCCTCGGAAGGTGACTCGAGGGGGAAGGACAGCTGTGCAAAGGGGCAATGCAAGCCTTCGAGAGGCTCTGATGAGCCTCGGGACTCTACTCAAGGGTGGGACTGGGCTCGAAGTGGCAGACGCGGCTCAAGAGGGGGGAGACGAGCCCTCGAAGCAGTTTCGAGGCAGGGGGAACAGACCTTCGAGCACTCTAACAACCTACTGAGTGCACACATGACTACCAATCCTCTCTCGAGCTACGAAGCAAGTGTGGAAGCTGAGTCACCAGCCTGCTATCCGGGACACACCGCCGTGGCTAAGCCACAGTGTGCCACGAGCCTGCATAAGTGACTCAGCAAGGAAATGAGCTGCTCGGAGCAAGCTCGGGGGAGAAAGGGAGGTCCTTTGAAGTTCGAGGGGACGCCTCGAAGGGGAAACAAGGGGGGAGCTTCGTGCTCGAGTGCGCCTCCCTGGGAGCATCTTCTAGAACGAGACCGAGAGTGCTCCACAGGGGTATCCCGAGAGTGAGAAACTGAACAGAATAAAACCAACATATATTTCACGAAGTGAATACGGCATGAGCAGGGAGGGAGTAGGGGTATGGGTGTGTCTGAGGGAAGCGTCTACATCATGATTGCATCTTGACAGGTCTCGGAATGCGTCTCGATAGTTACAACTGCGTCTCAGTAGGTCTCCGAATGCATCTCGATAGGTCTCGGAAAGCGTCTCAAATATGTTACAATTGCGTCTCAGTAGGTCTCCGAATGCGTCTGGAATACGTTACGACTGTGTCTGGAAAGGGGAACGAAGCAGATACGTCTGGAATATGATACAATTGCGTCTGGAATTTGTTATGATTGCGTCTCGTCTGGATCTCGGAAAGCGTCTCGAACATGTTACGAAGAGGGCACGTCTAGAACATGTTATGAACGCATCTCAGAAGGGGAACGAAGCAGATACGTCTAGAATATGTTACGAATGCATCTTGGTAGATCTCCGAATGCATCTGGAATATGTTACAATTGCGTCTCGAAAGGGGAACAAAGCGGGTGCGTCTCGGATATGATACAATTGCGTCTTGCGAGGGGAACAAAGCGGATACGTCTGGGATACGATACAATTGCGTCTCGAAAGGGGAACAAAGCGGGTGCGTCTCGGATATGATACAATTGCGTCTTGCGAGGGGAACGAAGCGGATACGTCTGGGATACGATATGATTGCGTCTCGAATATGTTACGACTGCGTCTGGAACACGATATGAACAAGGGTGCATCTCGAACACATTACGACTGTGTCTCGGAGGGTCGCGGAATGCGTCTCGAATATGTTACGAACAAAGCAAATGCGTCAAACAAAGCATCTATGTCACAAACGCATCTCGAAAGGGTCTGGAATGCAGTTGGGTCTCGAAGCAGCTGGTGGGGTCTCGACAGGGCTTCGACTGACTCTAAGACGATGGGAAACAGTTCCCTACAACTCGAGAGGGAGCTAAAACGCGAGGGAGAGTGCCAGGGAGCATAAGCTGTGGCAGGGGAGGAGGACGGCCATGCTGTAGGGAATTAGTTTGTAGGACCAGGGAGAACAGAGAATAGAAGTGTTGCAAGTCTCGTTTCGTCCTCGAAGAGGGTTCTCGAGACCCAGACAGCTCAGGTACTAAGTTGGTGCCAAGAAATGAAGACTGGACTTAGAATTTGACACTGAGAAAAGCCATTAAAAGCATATATGCAGCAAAGGCACAATGACTCTCGAGCTTCGCCCCAGACTTGGGCTACTTGCTCTACAACGAATGCACAGAAGTGTAGGTTGACTTTTCACATGACTCTTGCGCCCCAAACTCCTCGCGCGCTTAGTCATCACATTACCCGCCACACTCCTAAGTTCCTCCCCTCGCTCCTCTCGATCCTCGAAGCCACCTCCTCAACCCTCGAAACCACTCCTTCCACCCTCGAAACCACTCCTTCCACCCTCGAAACCACTCCTTCCACCCTCGAAACCTCTCCCTCAGCTCCCAACACCTTCCCGACCTCTTCTTCTATCAAATCTCTTAGTAGGGGCCTCGCCACGCCTACATCCGATGGGGGCTTTAGATCGCGACCGTCCTCGGTCGTCACCCTTTGCCTCGCCTCCAAACCTGAAGACCACAAACCCCTTCCAACACGCCCAATCCCGACAACCGAGCAGCCCGCGAAGGGCACGAAGCCTCTACATCCCCTTGTCTCAGAGTCAGACAGCCCTCAAACCATCCTCAATATGCTCAACACAATCCCGAGGCCACCGCCCTCTTGGGGCACAACACTAAGAAGAGGGGGGGGAATTGACGAGTCCTTGACCCCCCTCGAGTACCTGGGGAAGTAGTTAGCACATGACATAGAGTAGACGACTTAGGAAAAATATATTTAGCCCCTCGGCACTGGCTCGCCCACTAAGCCTCAACTCTCCCCCGCTGACTCAGCTACTGAGTGCCATGGCTTCGATCTGCAACCTGCACACTTCCGAAGATATGGGATGTGCATTCGCCATCGCCACGAGACATCTCAGAGGCTGCTCAAGCCTGGACCATCCTTCGTAGCACGCTCCTCGACAGCTCTCATTCCTGTAACGTGTAATCAGCTCTTCGTGCTAGATAGGAAAACTTAACCCAAAAGAGATTATTTCGAAGCAGCGAGAGCAGCTGCCGAGAATGTCCCTGCCCATAACCATCATAAGGAGCTCTCTCAAGAGCTGAGCCTCGTGAGGCAGACTACGCCATATAGGCTCGAAGCTCCCCTTCAAAAGTTCGCATTCCTGTAACAAGTCATCAGTCCATAGTGTAGAGCAGATAGAAATGAAACAAAGAAAATAGTTTCTATTCGAGGCTCGGTCGAGCCGCTCGAAGGTCCCATCATGCACACTCGTAGCTTGACGCATTGTTGTTTGCATGTCCTTGTTTGCTGTGAGAGTGAGTGATCGCCTTCCCGATTTGGAGGGCTATTGCTGATCCTCGTTGACTCCCTTCTCGCTCCCTCACTGCCCCTCCCTCACACTGTCTCTATGCCTCCCGAGGACCCTGCTGCACCTGTCGACGTCGCACCCGTTTCCTCGGAGGACGCTAACCGTGCGCTGGCCGTCCTCCGCCAGCTTGTCTCGATGGGGGGGGACTCTTCTGAGAGCCAGAAGCTGCTGGCTGGATTGAGCAGCTTCGAAGTGCGCTGTCGCACCCATCACCTGCCCCTCTCGTTGCTGACATCTTCCATAGGATACCATTCGCACCGTGGCCGAGCCTCCACTCACTGCCTCCTCCTCACCGGCCCTCGCCCCTCCTGTGTCCACCAACGCCTCCAACGTCCCTCTCACCTGGTCATCTACTGTGACTGCGAGTGCCGATGACGTGGCCGACCTACCGGCCGTCGACACACTCGTGCCCGACGCATCATCCCCTTCTGCTTCGCCTCCTCCTCCATCCCCTTCCTCGGCTCTCACCCCGCCTTCTTCGCCTACCCGTGCTCTACCCGAACCTGAAATCGATGAACTGGGGGACGCTCAGCATGCATCCACCCCTACCATCCCTAACGCCATCCCTTCGATCCCCCCGGAGTCCCCGCTGGCTGGTCGAGCGCGCCTCGAGGAGGTGCATACAGGCGTTCGTGTTGACTCGGACATGGAGTGGTGTACGATCTTGCCCGATTGGCATCTCGTTTTCGTTTCGCGAGGCTCGATGGCTGGGGGTTGGACGGTGTATCCAGTTAAAGCCTGCAAGAGTTGCCTCGAGGCAAAGGCCGTGTGCAGCGGGGTCGACGGCGTGAAGTGTGCTCGTTGTAAGGCGAGGCACGTCATTTGCTCGTTCTATGTAAGTCCCTCACCGAAACCCACTCTCTCATCTCATCCTCTCCTAGCAAGACACTCCAGAAGGACGTGCGCGAGCCAAGGCAATCATAGCTCGGAAGATGCCTGCTGAGAGCTGCGCCTCTGCCTCAAAGCCGCCGGCCATCATCAAACATGAACCCGAATCAATTTCGACGCGCACCCCTCATCCAAGGAAGAAGGTCCATATCGATACTTCTCCTACCCCTACCCCTTTGCACTCGAACGAAACTGCTTCAATCGTCAACCCTATCTCTCGTGCATCCTCGCCTAGCTCGTCTCTGAACCTCACTCTCCTCTTTCGTTCTGCCCTAGTCGGCGCTATCGAAGCTCTCGACAAGTCTCTCGAAGAGCAGGGCGTGTCTGAGAAGACCCTTGGTAAGCATAGGGCTCGTGACTGAGCTCGTCTTGTAGGTACATCGCCTAGCACTCGTTCCCTCCCTCGTCGCGAAGCTTCAACAGCTTTGATAATATACATCCTGTATCTCGTATCAGTGCCGAATATATGCTGCCCTCGTATCACCATTAAACAAAAAGGAACTTAGGTCTGATTTTATTTACTCTAAGTTGCGAGCTTGCCTCTCGAACTTCACAACCCTCGTGCATCGTAGCATGATGACACGCATAGCCAATTATTAAGGTATGATTTAGACACTCTCACCTGGGCCTTTCTCTTTTTCTAGTCTTTCCATTATCGAACAATCTCCTCTCGATGTGATCCTTCGGCGAGTACGGTCCTACAAGCCCGTTCGAGCCACTCGACCGGCCCTCGACATTCGGGCTACGAGTCCACCAGGGTCCCAATCGAAGGTGTCATCTCGCTCCCTTGTCAACTCCCTGGTTTCCCCCTCGAGGAGATGCACTGGTGATCGTAAAAGGTCAGTCTGCACTTCTCCTACCATTTTCCCTCTCGGTCTAATCTCCTCTTGCCTATCTCTAGCGACTGGGCGAACTCTCTCGACTATGGGCTCATACTTGAGAACATGGGCAATCGGACTACCCTCCTGCACAACATCGGTCAGTGACTCAACCGCGAACGAGCACAAAAGTAAACCTGAGGACTCGGCGTCCTCCTCATGAATATCTGGGGGGCTCGTGTCGCCTCCCCTCTCTCCCTCACTTGTGTCTCGCCGATCGACCCTGACTCGATCTCTCTCGTTGCAGTCCTCCCACTCTCGTAATGCGCTCTCTGCCTTCGAACTCGTAGTTTCCATGCTTCGATCTCCCGTCGTAGCCTGCTCTTCGCTTGAAACTTGCTCTTCGACCCTCGAAACTTTCGATAACACCCTCGACGCCAGTCCCTCGCCTTCTCCTCGCTTCTCTATCCCGACACAGCTTTCCTTGTCGATGGGAAGCTGTACTGCCTCCGCTATCTCTTTCCTCGAGATGACCACCTGTGATCCACCATCCAGAATCCTTTCGGTTGTGACCTGACCTGCACACTCGACCTCCATGAACGAGAGTGGCATTGACAAGCCTCGATAACTCTGGGCTCTCGTCACCTCGAACTCCACACTTGATACCTGCATGCTTGATGCTTCTTCTTCGGCTCCAGTGAAGTCATACTCTGGCTCGCTTTCGTCATTTGTCGAAGTCACCTTGATCTGGGCTGTTGACGCTGCCGGCGCTGATGCCAAGTTCGCCCCTTGGACATCACTCGTGAACTGGTGAGTACCCTTATCCTGGTAGGACGACACCCTCTGCACCTCGACCTCGACCCATACCTGCGGCTGCTTCTGAGCCAGATCCTGCCATACCCTGGTCGCTGGCTCACTTCTCGAGGGCTGCGCCTCTCTTGTCCTCGAAGCCCTACTCCTCGCTGTCTCGAACTGATCCCTAACGAGGAACTTCAGCTCCCCCACAATGTATCTTAGAGGCCAGGGATCGTCGTGTGAGCATATACTGTAACAAAGCTTCAGGTTGGTCAACACCTCTCGCTTCAACTCCGGATCGAGGCCTTCGAGTATGTAACTGTCGTAGTTGCCTGGGGTGATCTTGCCCTTCGAGTAAAGGTACTGTGCGATCAACTTGTACTCACAAAGATACTCGCCAAGGTCTTCCTCTGTCTCGAAATCCCTCTTCCTTTGTGCCCTTACGAGGTTGTACAAGTCCTCCCTGATGAACTCTTCTAGTTTCGAGGCACCGGGGTACAGGCCTATCAGCCTCGTGATGAAGTCGTTCCACTCCGTCATCCTCCACCCTAGGGTGTTACTCCACAGGGACGCGGTGTCTTCATCAAGGTACCAGTACGTCCATTTGATCCACTCCTTCTCGCTCTTGCACCCTGCTAGCTGGCATAGATACTGGATCTCGTTCAGGTAAGTTACGAGGTCTCGTGCTTTACCCAAGAACTTTGGCGCCGTGCTCGATCTTCGACTCGGCATCCCATCGAGCGGCTCTGGCATGCGAGAGCTCGTGGCTCCTCGACCTAACATCTCGAGGACCGCTTGCCCCTCTGTCCTTTCGTGCCTGCGGTATGACTCTGTTTCTCCACGATGCTGCTCTCCTCTCTCATCCTGTTAAAGGAGGTTGTTGCTATGCAGAGGGAACCTGGAGAAGACTGTAGGGTAACCTCAGTAGTCTGGCAAGCTACTGTTATATTAGTATGTACCTGTAGGGTAACTACAGGGTATCAGTGAGATAGGAATAAACCTAAGTAATGGATGTACTCACCCTCAGTAGTCTGGCAAGCTACTGAGGGACTAGGAAAATAGTCTACTGCTATGTGCGATGCAAGGTGATTAAGTAAGCAAGTAAACATGCGCCAACAATGGCCGGTTGCATAATATTCCAACACTCCCCCTCAAACGGCATGGGGGAATTCTAAGGAAAAACATAATCCAAAAGAATAAGAAATGAAATATACCAGATGTATAATAAATTGTACGATTGGAAACTTGAATTCCGTGTGTGCGTTTTGGGTCTGCGAGACGAGAGTTTCGAAAGGTTGAGCGCGATTGCCCGATTTGGCAAGTCACGTGGTGCGCGTGATCAGCGCGTCGTCACTTCGTTGATTGCAACGCTTGCGGGGCCGCTGCACGGTCTCTGACGTGCCGTTTGTGATCGCTCGGCTTTGTAAAGTCGACGGTAGGGTTTCGGAACTTGATGGTAAGGTCCTGGCATGTGCCGATGCCCTCTCGACGGTGCGGGATTGGCCGTATCGTGTTAACTCGTCCTTGGTGGGCGTTTTCGAGCTTTCGAGCTCTACTGACATTTGCAGATTCGAATTTGATTGTTCTGGGTCGACGCTCGGGTTGGCTGACCTCGTCGGAACACTTTTGGTGGCTAGCGGGTGGCCCAGGTATGTTGCTTGGCTTCCGCTGTTCGTTGTGCCGTCTCCGCCATTGCTTCGTTTTCCATCACCACCGGCCATCTCCCCCTCAACATCTTTGGTAGCAGACTCCTTGTCTGCGCTTGCCGGTCCTCCAAAGGTAAACTTTCTATTTGGGGTGCTCAACGTCTCGAGCGGCTTGTTTCGTGGTATGGATATGTTGGCGTCTCCAACGCCTACTCGTCTCCATGGCGTAACATGGTCGGGCGACTCGTTTTCCAGCCTTCGAGGTGAGTCTTGGATCGCTCCCTTCGTTCGACGCGTTCCAATGTCCTGACTCGTGTTACTAGCCGTCTTCATGCCGGATGCGATACTGAGTGTGTCCGTTTCGTTGCTCGACATCTTTGTATGGTTGTCCGGACTGTCCGTTTCGCGTATGTGCCGTTGTGCACTTCCATACATGCTGGCGTCGACATTGCAGGTCCGCGGTACTGCTGTAACCGTTTCTTCGTCGTTTGACAAGTTCGGAGTGTCCGTTTGACCTCTTGGTCCATCCTCATGGTCGCTTGGCTTGTCTATGTGCCCGTCCACAACTGTGTTCATAGCGCCATCGCTCGCACAACTAGCCTGCTCCCCCTCGAGCGGCGATCTTCGTGCATCAGGTGTGTCGCTTCGAATTACTCCAATTTCTTTCTTCGGCATCATTGAGCCCATCTGTCGGCTCGCTTTGGCTTCGCTCACATCTACAGTTGTTGCTTTGAGTCGTCCGCGTCGATGACGAACTCTGAAGATTCGTTGAGGGTGTTTTGTGGGTTCTATGGGTAGTACCGGGAATGCAGGTGCGCTCTTCGCCATCAGCCTGTTTCGTTCACCGTGCTGACTTCGCCGTGCCGGTAGTGGCCTCTTTTCGACTCCAAGTGAGTCAATGGTCCCGTTGCCTATTGCACTAACCCTGCCATTCGTGCTCCCCTCGTTGTGGGCATCCCTCTCCCTAGTTTCAGCATTTTGTCTGCTTGTCATGCAGACTGTCGGCTGCCCTAGGCATCCACCTGGATCGTGAATGGTAAGTCGTGGCTTGTCGTTGTTGCCGCTCTGCTCGTTTGCGGCATTACTGCTTACACAGCCATTCTGCTCCCCTTCGAGCAGTGCAGTGGCAGCCCCCGGCGCATTCTGTGTTGGGCCGTATTCAGGTTGCGAGTATGCTCCTGCGGGTTGAGCTTCGATGCAGCTTGCTGCTCCAGCATTCGCGGGTTTGAGAATTTGGTAGCAGGACTTCGTGTCTCCACCGTCTCGGCTTAGGTACAGAGTTCGAGTCACGATCTCTTTGCTCGCAGCTATGTCTGTGGCCTCTGCGCCCAGACTTCCCTCCGGAGCAATCTTGCTACTGACTCCTTGAGACTCGTCGCTAACCTTGTTTGGCTCGATTGGGACTGTTTCAGCGTTGTTAGGCATACTCGGGGTTTCTGCCTCATTGACGGTCATATCCATGCTTGTACCACATCTGTGGTTGTCGTGGTTGACGTCTACGAGCTTTGACTGTTCGTGTGGACTGCCCTCGCACCCAGCTGGTGCCGTTGGCGTGTCCTCGACACTGCTGCTTGTACACACTGCCTGCTCCCCCTCGAGCGGCAATTTTTGTGTACCTGGCAAGTCATTCGTTGTGCTTCCGTCGCACAGTTTCAATGGTAGATCTTCGTCGGCCATCTCGTCACTTGTGTCAACTCCTCTGGCACGTCCTGCTGCCTCGCTGGCTAGCTCCACTGCCCTGTCGACGTCCTCGACCTCGTATGGCACCTTGACCGTCCCATTTAACACTTGTGGGTGCTCGCTTTCGAGTGGCTCTCCTGCCCTCGAACTTGGCTGCTCCTGCAGCTCGCTCTGTGCCGTGCGCGACTCGCTTGGCACTTCAGGTTCGTGGTCTTCGACCTCAATGCTTCGTGATGGAACCTGCTGGGCCACACCAACTGCTGCCACAGCCTTGTCATTGCTCCTCGCCTCAGTAAGTTCGTCCTCGAGCCTCTCCTCTCTCGGCAGCTCCACTGACAACTCGTTAGGCCTCGTGCATGACTCTCGTAGTTCATCTTGCATCTCGTCACCACTGGCATGTGCTTCGAATGCACTGCCGTCCTTCTGTTTGGGTAGATGTTTGGTACTCGGTGGCTCGTCTGCTGCCACATCACCATTCGAAGCCTCGACGCGCTTCTTGGTGGGTAAAGGGATTCGGGTAGAGTCTCGGAATTTTGTCGCTAGGTAGTTAAACATCTCGTGAGCTGTTTCGAAGTGTCGGATGTGCGAAAAAAGTGAATCGGGGATGTTCCACATAAGTATGGACTGTGCATTGCTATTCTGCCGCAGCCATTCGTTTCGCTCATTTCCTGTGACCTTCGGCTTCTGCTCCACACCAGCTAAGTGTCCGAGAAGATTTTGTGTACTGGCAACTTCGAGAATACATTCGCGGTATTCCTTCCAATTCCGTCCATTCTTCTTGAGCTCTGGGATATAGACAAATCCCTCCCTTGTAAAGTACCTCTTCACTGCCATCTTTTCTTCTCTCCAGGTTCCGGCACTAGGCGGGGCTCATAACCTAAAGGAGGTTGTTGCTATGCAGAGGGAACCTGGAGAAGACTGTAGGGTAACCTCAGTAGTCTGGCAAGCTACTGTTATATTAGTATGTACCTGTAGGGTAACTACAGGGTATCAGTGAGATAGGAATAAACCTAAGTAATGGATGTACTCACCCTCAGTAGTCTGGCAAGCTACTGAGGGACTAGGAAAATAGTCTACTGCTATGTGCGATGCAAGGTGATTAAGTAAGCAAGTAAACACGCGCCAACAATGGCCGGTTGCATAATATTCCAACACCTGTCTCTCTCGCGAGTATGACCATTTATCTCGCTCATCCCTCATACCTAACATCCCTCTCTCCCTGCTCCTCGATCTGGTTGATTCAGGGGTGTATTCGCGTGTCTCACCCTGCCCGTATGAGGGTCTACCGTAAGAACGAGACTCTGCACGAGGGTAATAGCGCGAATCGACAAAATGGTGGTGGTGGTTTCGAGATGGGGATCTTCTGGTTGAACGAGGAGGGGAGTACTCCCGAGGCTGCTGCGCTGTATACGAGTACGAGATTCCCTGCGCGTGTCTTCTAGAACGAGACCGAGAGCGCACGACAGGGTGGTTCCTAGAATAAACGTCATGTGGGCTCGAATGTCCATACCATCGCCCTCTCTCATAGCGCTCCTCGTGGTAAGTCGGTCTTCTCTCCGTGCCTGTCGGCACCCTTTCCAGTGCCTCGTAGCTTCTGTGGGCCCTGTCATCTACCCAGTAGCTTCTCGTGTCCCTTGCTTCGTGTCGTAGTGTACCATACATTGTGTCGGCTGTACACGTGGCAGTTCTGTGGGGCTAGTACCTGGTGCTGGATTAACAAAGAACCCCCTCGTGGTGGGCTCCAGATGTAGGGAATTAGTTCGTAGGACCAGGGAGAACAGAGAATAGAAGTGTTGCGAGTCTCGTTTCGTCCTCGAAGAGGGTTCTCGAAACCCAGACAGCTCAGGTACTAAGTTGGTGCCAAGAAATGAAGACTGGACTTAGAATTTGACACTGAGAAAAGCCATTAAAAGCATATATGCAGCAAAGGCACAATGACTCTCGAGCTTCGCCCCAGACTTGGGCTACTTGCTCTACAACGAATGCACAGAAGTGTAGGTTGACTTTTCACATGACTCTCGCGCCCCAAACTCCTCGCGCGCTTAGTCATCACATTACCTGCCACACTCCTAAGTTCCTCCCCTCGCTCCTCTCGATCCTCGAAGCCACCTCCTCAACCCTCGAAACCACTCCTTCCACCCTCAAAACCACTCCTTCCACCCTCAAAACCTCTCCCTCAGCTCCCAACACCTTCCCGACCTCTTCTTCTATCAAATCTCTTAGTAGGGGCCTCGCCACGCCTACAGCGCGCTGGGGAGGAACCGCTCGACGGAATGCTACAAAACTTTGGAGAACAGTAGAGGCAGGCCAGGAGAGCTGGGAGAACGAAGAAACATGGGAAACCGCGCACTCAGTCCCGAGTTATTCCAATTTTCGTCCTACAGAGCCTTTCTCCACAAAAATGAGAATATCTCCGGAAGTACTGAAGCAGACGCAACGAAAAAGGCACCGTTCGAAAGGTCTCATCGGGTAGGATCAGAATCCCGAAAAGCGAGAGGTCCGGCGCGTCTGGTCACGAGATATCGCGTGCACGAGCTCGAAGGTAGGAGGACAGCAGTGTGTTGGCAAGGAACCACTGGGCAGAGTGCTACAAAACTCCGGGACATCGTAGAGGGCATCTAGGGGTGCTGGGAGACCAAAGAAACGAGAGGACCGGCGCACCAAATCCCGAGCTATGCCAAAAACTGCCCTACAGAGCCTGTCTCCACAAAATGGGCAATATCTCCAGAACTACTGAAGCGGACGCGACGAAAAAGACACCGTTCGAAAGGTCTCGTCGGGTAGAATCAGGGTCCAGAAAAGCGAGAGGTTAGGCGTGTCGGTTCTCGAGAAAACGCGTATACAGCTCGAGGGGAGGGGGAGAAGTAGGGGTACCAAGCAAAACAGCCCCCTCGTGGTGGGCTCCAGATGTAAAGATTGATGGTAAATGAGTGTGGGAGGAGGCTAACATAGGCTCCTGTTGGAAGGGGGTCTCAGTTCGACCCAGGAGGCTAGAGTTGCCTGGTAGAGGGGTCCAAGAGTAGAGGAAAAGACCAAAAACGCGCCCTAAAACCCAAGAGAGACTCAAGAAAACCTTTATAGGACATCAAGGGAGGAGAAATAACATTCTGAGCCCTCAGGCTCAGGATTCCGTCTATCTCGTCTGTGGTGGTACATCTATTATTGTTTCTCAGTATGTACAGGTGCTCGAAGTACTCGCGCAGGCTTATGTAAGCCACAATGCGTCCAAACATGAAGTAAAAGATAAAGAAAAAGAAAGAAAACAGGCCAGTAAGTAAAAAACAATGAAATAAAACAAAATACCTAGTGGAGAGGATACTCTCCCTACACCGCTATCGATATTGTGCACCACTTTGTCCCTCCCAACTCCCTCTTCGGTATCACATTTATCATGGTTTGTGGATCAATGATGCTGGCTATTATGCAGAGTTGGGGAGATCTAGTAAAGGGGGATGAGAGCAATTAGGTAGTTTACTCCATACTGTGGCCGTCGACTGCTGTCAACCAATGTTTGTATTTGGAGGACTTTGCAAAGTAGTCTTGCAAGTCGATTGCCCAATTTTGATGGCACCCCACATTTCTGCGGCATGCTTGAATAAGCAGGTGGGTGACAAAGACAAATCAAGGTCCATCGGAAACTGCTATCCGTGATCGCATCGATACTAATTGTCTTGCTCTGTCTATCATGTCATGCCTGGAAACAAGGTCTGTCGGTGTATCTCCCTGCAAACTCATTGATGCTAATTGTCTTGCTCATTGTCTTGCTCTGCCCATCACGTCACTCTTTGAGAACAAGGTCTGTGGGCGCAGCTCTCCATGATCACATCAATGCTAATTGTCTTTGTTCGAAAACAAGGTTGAAAAAAGGCACACCAGGGAACAGCCTGGCTGTACATACGTACTTACAAGTTTCTGTCCATGCAACAACACCCTTGTTGTCCAGCACAGTACAGCAACCATAGACCGAATACGACACCATGTGTGTATACTGGCCTATATTTTATGACAAGAGTTTTACTAATTCTATCTCAGAGCCCGTCTGCAACTTGCTCACATTACTCACTTGGTCTTGTGTCTGGTGCGCAAATGTTTGCATCGCAAAGTGATACCTTCAAAAGACTGATTCAAGCTCTACGTAGCTATGCCTGCTGCACGCACCGTGTTCAAGCAGTGCAAATGTGAGGAGTGCCTCGAAAGAGACACAAATGGCATTCGGATCGATGCACGAGTCATGCCTGCACATCTAAAAAGAGTCCAAGACGAGCGCTCCAGGTGCAAAGTCGACCCTTCAAAGGACCTTGCTGGCCATCTCTTTGCTCTTACCCTTACGGACGACGGACCCGATCCTAATGCTACTGCCGATAAGTTATGGAAATCGCGTGCTCAGTACCAGAAAGCAGGACCTAGCAGTGACGTCGTGGCCGGCTCACTCGCTACCCTCCAAATATCTGACATCACTAATAGCCTCAGCCGTCTCCAGTTACATGATGCTCCCTCAGCATACCCATTGATCGCCCATGATACATCATCCGGCACTCGACCACCCGGTGAGCCCCGGACTGTGTCCCAGAGCAGCTCCCATCCATCCACCTCCATCATAGCTGGGCGCAGACTTCCGAAGAAGGACCGTCATCGATGTATGGTGAAGGCACTTGAAATCCTTTCCAACGTCGAGGCTTGCAGTCAGCGGTGTTCCCACCTTTTGTTGGACAATTCCAATGAGTGCATACCTTCCACCATCAGGCAAGAGCTTGAGCTCCTGCGCCGTGCCATGGAGGGAGTCAAGCGCGATCATGGACTTGGTTAACTCTCACAAGAGAGACATTATCGCTGACCTAGACAAGCTTGAGGCGCAGCTGAGGTTACATGAGCCCTTGGAAAGCTTCTCGACAGACCCAGTCTTATTCAAAATCGGTAAGTTCTGTTTATACTAGTAGAGTTATGCTGACTGCAAGATCATTTAGACGACCAGCATCGCCCGCCAGTTGAACACATGGATGTTGTCGCACAGGTCGCAACTCTTATTGGCGTCATGTGCAGTGTAATCATGGGTGTGGCCGAACGGGGTGGCAACTTCATCATGAACGCCCTTTCACTACTCCTCTACCTCGTATTTCAGCGCAATGATGGGACTCTCAGCATCTCACATGAGAATGTTCTGAGACAGATTCCATCAACTATGCAGAGTGCCTTGTTGAAGTTCAGTCTTACCTCAAAGGTAGTTCCATATGCGGTCTGTAATTGCCATTGTACATACCGGCCGACCTATGTTCCCGGGTCTGCGACACCGTGCTATCCCGCACAGTGTACAAATCACTTAACGCCGGAGACCATATGCGGTGAAGAACTCTTGGACATTTTACCCAATGGCGAGCGGTGGCCGAAGAAGACGTATTCTTACCATGACTTCAATGACTACCTCGCCAACTTATTAGGAAGAAAGGAAATTGAGACGATGATGGATCAGGCATGCGATGACCTCGCACAATCCCTTTCTTCGCCGCTACCCCTGATTTGTCAAGAACCCGTTTGAAGCCCAGTTCCTGCGTGCATTTGGTGGCCCCGAAACTGGAAAACTTTTTATTGATCGAGGCGACGAGGGACGTTATGCCTTCGCCTTGCATGTCGATTTTTTCAACCCCGAAGGCATGACACAGCGTGGGGCGAGCACGTCGTCTGGTATCATCTCCATGGCATGTCTCAACTTACCCCTGGATGTTAGGTATAAACCGGAAAATATGTATCTTGCAGGCATAATTCCGGGACCAAAACAACCGTCCTTGGAGAGCCTGAACCACTATATTTGCCCCCTCATAGCTGACCTTGCAGTGTCATGGGAGTGGGGTGTCCGGTATTCAAGTACCGCGAATCATCGGAATGGCCGTGTCACACGTAGCGCCATAGCACTTGTTGTTTGTGATCTCCCCGCTGCTCGCCACCTCGCTGCTCTCGCTGGAACGGGGAGTCATTTCTTTTGTGCCGCATGCAGTTGTTATCACAAGCTTAACTATGGTCGTGTCGACTTTGAGAACTGGGTACTTCGAGACAAGGACAAGCTACGCTGTTATGCAGAGCAGTGGAGGGATGCCCCTACATCTGCTGAGCGTGAAAGGCTGTTCAAGCAGTACGGTGTACGCTACACTGAGCTTTGGCGGCTTCCATATTGGGATCCAGCTCGTCAGCTTGTAGTTGACTCTATGCATTGTCTCCTAGAAGGTCTTGTACAGCACCACATGCGAACATTGCTCAGTCTTACTACGGAAACTACATCGCCCACTCAATCAACACTTCCCGCCTTCCATTATAACTTCGAGACTCTGGATCTGGATGTCGCTTCTAGTCTCTACATGACCACTAAGGAGGTGGGCCAAGTGTCTGCAATCCATGCGCTCCTGGTTGCCCAGGTACCAGGTGACGCTGTCCAGGTCACTGCATCGTTGGAGAAACTTCAAGACTCCCTGGTACACAAAAACAAGTCCTCACTGCGTTATGTCTGCCATTCACTGGGTTGTGTACCTGAAAAGAAGACCAGGCCGTTCAAAGTAGACTATGCTAAGGCGCTTGTCCAATGGGTAAGGGAGCATTCTACCTACAGATCTGCCACTAATTCATATCTAGCGCACTCAACAACCGCTGGTTGCGGACGCTAATATGGACATTCGTGACTGCAGCTCAAAGCAGGCCCTCGAGAGGATTAGAAGTGTTATCCGTACTACTGCGGTCCCATCTTGGCTTGGGTCAGTACCGAAGAATTTTGGAGACACTTCTGCAGGTGTGATCAAAGCTGACGAGTGGCGATCACTCGTTACCGTATATATTCCCATTGCTCTTATCAGCCTTTGGGCGAATCCTGAGGCCGGGCTAAAGCCTACCCTTGATCATACGATGTCTCTAGTTTCTGCTATCCATCTTGCATGTGCACGGACTATGACTGTCGAGCGGGCGTCTGCTTATCGCCAGAACATCGCTAGCTATGTGAAGAACCTGAAACAGTTCTACCCAACTTTCAACCTACGCCCAAACCACCATGCTGCCTTTCATGTTTATGACTATCTCCTGCTATTTGGACCCGTCCATTCGTGGTGGACATTCCCATTTCGAACATCTTATTGGAGTCCTCCAGCGTCTCCCCAGCAATCATAAATCTGGTGAGTTCATATTCTCCGTAATGCATAATAACCTAACAAACTCTTTTCAGGGGAACTGGAAACATCTATGCTCCAGTCTTTTCTCAAGGGTGCAAAGCTTCGAGGCTGGATGTCACGATCAGACTGCCCGCCCATAATTCGCGAATGCAAAGTCCTCCTCGATCGTGCATACCATACCCCAGACAATGTCGACAATGATGGTGACGAGGTTGGCGTCCCCACCTCGAAGGCAACAAACATTCCCGAAGATTTACATGCCCTCATCGGACAACGCAAAGCTGTGATGCGTGCTCGGCTCAAACACTCACCAGGGGTTTATTATTGCCAATCATCCACTCACGTTGGGAATTCACTCATCTTATTCTATCCTCAGGGCAATCAGTCGCTATCACCTGTGCCAGGAAGTATCAAGTTTATCTATGAATCTGAGGGATCTTGGCTCTTTGCAGTCCAGCGACAGCGCCCATTGACCGTTGCCAGCACTGACCCTTATGCTGCGTATCCGCATTTCCCTGCGAAACTTTATTCACCTGTTCTTGAAGAGAAGCTAGAAACCGTGCGAGTGGCTTGGGCTGTCGGTCACTATGCGCGTTGGACTGTTTCAAGTGAACATGCGGTAGTCCTCTCACTATGTAGGGTAAGTGGTTACTACTATGGTTGGCTTACTCTTGCAATAATCTCACGTTAATAGGATTAGAAGGTCATATAATGTATCTACAAATCAAATAGGATTTGTAGGATTTGGGTGACTGGACTTGTACACTTGTATATGGACTCGTACACTAGACCATAGTACGGCAGGCCAAAGTCGGGTGATGATCAGGCGACCATTGGGCGAGCATCAGGCGAGCATCAGGCAATTCATTTATTCCATAGGCGACACATGAAGTTTGATAATACATTTTGTACATGAATATTCCTTCAAATTTGACCACTTGCCTATTGTTCGCCAGTATTTGGAGTTTTGACCCCTGTTCCTGCCCTGAATAAACTTCAAGTTTAGTCCGGTCATGAACCCGAAGACAAAACTTGAAGTTTTCGTGACCATATTCTCGGTGCTGAAACTTCACATTTGTGACAACATTTTCACCTAAGCAGCATGACCGTTTCCTTGTCAAGTTTTCACCTTCATTTTTTCGGCCCACGATACTTCAAATTATGCCAGTGCATAAATGTCAGGTTAAATTTATAATTTCCGATTCACATTTCCCACGACGTTTACGCCTGGGCTAAATTCTGCTAACCGCGTTGTGACAACACTACACTTAATACACTACACCTTTTTGGTAATAAAAGTGTAGACTACAGAACACTACCTTAATTGGTAGTCAAAAATGCGAACATTACACTACACTTTCCTTTAAGTAAAAACAATAAAATAAAAGAAATCTTATGATCTGTAACTATTCATTGCACATGGGAAAACATTTAGAGCAACTGGCAATATATAGTTAAAATGTTGCTATAGTTCAATACATATGCAATAATTGCACACTATTTCAGTATATGACAAACATTGTGCTGTCAGGACACTACACTACACTTTTCTAATCAAACACAACCAAACAAATCAAAAAAGTGCACACTACACTTTTGGTAATAAAAATGGACACTACACAACACTAATTGTATTTTGTCTATATCTCTACCATTTTTGCACAGATAGATGAAGTAAGCATACCTCCATGGTCCTCTTGTCAGGTACTACAACTTTCATTATGACATCTTTGAAATTTATTTTTGAGACATCAATTTATTTCTGTATTTTGCCATTTTCTCACCCATTTGTGGGCATATCAATGAGGTAAGCATATTCCCATGATCCTGTGACCCAGCCCTACAACTTTCATTATGACATCATGATCTATAGTTAAAATAGTGCTATAGTTCACTATATATTAAATAGTGATGCACTATTCCAGTCTATAACAAATATTGCACTGTCAGTTTTTCCTGATGTCCCAGTCCTCCAGATTCCAGCCTCACATAATTCAGTCAACTATAAGCCTGAAACTGGGACACCCGACATGTACATTTTGGCCTAAAGGTGGGACTAGCCAATGTCAGCCAACTGACCATGACATAGGTTCAGCCAGTTAGACCAGATGCCTGGAATGGGGATAGGCCAACCTCACTAGGGGATGACCCACCACCCTGGAAGTGGGATAGGCCTACTCGGCTGGGGGATGATCCACCACCCTGAAAGTGGGATAGGCCTACCCAGCTGGGGGATGGCCCACACACCTGAAAGTGGGGTCAGCCAACCTGGCTATGGGATGACCCATGCTCCTGGAAGTGGGTTCAGCCTACCCAGCTCAGGGATGACCCACCACCCTGAAAGTGGGATAGGCCTACCCAGCTGGGGGATGGCCCACACACCTGAAAGTGGGGTTGGCCAACCCGGCTATGGGATGACCCATGCTCCTGGAAGTGGGGGCAGCCTACCCAGCCCAGGGATGACCCACCACCCTGAAAGTGGGATAGGCCTACCCAGCTGGGGGGATGACCCACCACCCTGAAAGTGGGATAGGCCTACCCAGCTGGGGGATGGCCCACACACCCGCAAGTGGTGGCCAACCTGGCTATGGCATGATGTATGCTCCTGGAAGTGGTGTCAGCCTACACAGCTGGGGGATGGCCCACACACCTGAAAGTGGGATGACCCATGTTCCTGAAAGTGGGGTATATGGGCAGAGCAATACCCCTACTGTAGGTCCAAGCTTTGGGTTGTCTGAGTTGTTTTGTTTAGTTCCTAATTTCATTTCCAAAGGAATGAAGGTAGAGATGTGCTCAATCAGAGGTTCCACCAGCCTTCCCCTGTGGATCACTACTGGCAGGAAGATTTACTTGCAGTGCCATTGGTTCATTACTCTTTGCAGTAAACATGTCATCACCAGGGCATGTGGCACCTCTCTGCACAAGTGAAAGCATATCTTCAGCACAGTTCATTTGTTGATTGGATGTAAATGGCCTGGCATTGAGAGAAGGGTTTCCCCTCCAAATCAAATCAAGATCCTTGAAGTGAGGGAAGGAATTTATGATCATTTCTATAAGTGTTATAAGTATTCATCTATTGTCATACTTGAGAAGGCTTACCACAAAGGTTATCTGTCCTGGGTGCAATGCCCACACCCATCTGATTAAGTCTCTTTGCATGCTCACAATATTTGTCTTTCAAGCTTTCCAGAGCTCACACACTTAAATTTGGAATCAAAAAAATAAAAATACAAATACAAACACTCTTGAAGCACTTCAGTCACCCCTCTAAGGGGACCTATTAGGTTGACATATTCTTATAGATGTTTATACCTAACAGGTGTCAACTGCCCAGGTATTCCCAGTGTGAGTCAAGGTGTGGATCAGCAGCAGAACCAGCCAAGAATCCAACACAGACAAAAGAAAGAGTAGTGGTTTGCCTCAGTGGAATCTAGATTGGAGGGAGTGGAGGAAGCAGAGTTCTGCTCTCAGAAGGTGAGTGCAGAGGAGGGTTTTGAGGTAGGCCTGTTGAGATACTGGCACCAGGACCAGGAAAGCAATGGGAGATGAGGAGGATGAGCTCCAGTGAGCCTACAAAGGGTGCAGATGTAGCATCACAGAAGAACTGATACAGATAATGATGAGCAGCTCAGTGGATAGACTCTTCAGGTAAGGCTCAACCACTGGCAGAACTTCTGGAAATGAATAGGATGGATAGGAAGGCTTCAGATGAGAGGGAGAGACAAAGATAATCTTGAGTTAAGGCTGTCTGGGTCTCTGTTTGGTGTCTAGGTACAGGGGAACATATATACCAGCTGTCAGTGCAGCTAGAGGTAAACAAGGGACAATGCTCTGTAAGCTATTGGTAAGGAATTGGTAAGTGCCCTGTGATGACTGTAAGCAATTGCTAATGTCCTTTATAAGCATGACAAAGGAATCAGTAAGCAGAGAATGGAAAAGGGACATATTGGTACTGTATGAGTCAAAGAATGAGTCATGGTAAGTCAGAAACTAAAAATAGTGAAAGGAGCGAACTGGTCACATGCTAGGGACTGCACTGCATGTCAAGGGGAGTCACTGTATGGTACAAAGAAGGGAATGAGGCTGTGGCAACCTAGAAGGGATGGAGGCTCTGCACATCCAAACAAGGAATGATTACAATTTCTGTCACTGCCACCAACTGTTGGGGGTCTATTGGGTGTCAGGGCCATAGGATTTCGCATTCCCCCCTTTTTCCCTCCACAACCAAGTGTTTCCCTCCCATCAGCTAGCCTTCTGAACGAGGGGGGGAGGACAGAGGGACATCTTCTCCTGCTAAGGCAGGAACATTTGCTGCAATCTGGTCTTGTATGCAATGTGGGAGGGTAGAGTACAGTAGGGAGTACTGTAGTTGTCACAATTTTGAAAGAACAAGAGATGAGATTGGCAGGAAGATGGTGCAGGGGGAGGGAAGGAAAAATCCATAGGCTTCTTCTACTGGCATGAGAGAAACAAGCACATGAGACCTTTCAAGCCTCATCACAGACTTGAGATGACCAAAGAATGTCCTCCTAGATGTCATACTGACAAGGAGAACTTGCTGTCCTAGATGGACCAGCTGGGAGGGGGAGGACGAGGATGGAACATGCCAGGAGGCTTCTGAATGGAAGCTAGTAGGAATACTAGCAAGGTAGACATAGCCATTCCCCTTGGCAAAGGATCTGAGTGATGAGATCGTCATTGAGGCAGCCATTTTTGATGTGATAGGTGAAATGGGCATTTGTTGGCAGAAATGCTGTGGAAAATCATGGAGTGCGAGGATTGCTTCCAAATTTGGCAGGTAGGATGGCATGGGAATGAGGTACATGTGAGCATGGGAATGGTCTCGATATCGTGTGCACTGGTGGAGATATTCAAAAAACCAGAATGCCATAAATGCATGCTTAAAATTTTCAACTGGCACTTAAATGTTTCTTCTGCTTTGGCAGTGAGGGGATGCTCTTCCTGACATGATCCTATCACAACCACACTTCTATTATTGTCACCTTCATCCCAGAGGGTCTTCTCTTGTGTGAAGGATGACTGCTGACAGCCAGCAGTCCTCCATTGCATCAGGGCAATACTCCTGCAGCACTCTTCATTATCCACTTCATTGTTTAGGACCATATTCACACCACCAAACACCTTCGGTGTGTGACAGCACCCCTGCCAAGCCCTGAGTCACATGGACTATATCATCCCCCAAGATATCTTGGACCGCTGATTTTGAGGCTGCACTCCTTGTCAAGGATTGCTGCTCAGTGGGAATTGTATTCAGGAAATCCCTCCACATTTGAGGGGAAGGAAACTTCGAGGGGGGACAAACATCAACTCAACTGAGCCATAGTGGATGAGCAGCCAACCAATTGAGAAAGTAGGTTTTCTTGTGCTCTGGGGAAGTCATGTTGGTGAAGAGAGTCAGTTTAGGGAAATGATACCCTGGGTCAACATGTCACCCTTTCCCTTGCAGACCTAGTCTGCCTTTGGCTTGATTGCCTGCCACTGCTGGAAGATGGATGTGAAGATGCCATCACAGCTGCTGTGGGTGTGGGCACCTCAGTAAGATTGCCCTGATAAGAATGGTGGGTATGGAAGTGGTGGAGGGCACCAGAGGGACTGCAGTATATAGCTGGAAACAGCTGAGCAACACCATTTTCTGTGTACATAGCCTTGACTATGTGGTCAGGGTAGGTGAGGCACTGTAGAGATCACTAAGAGAAGGGTATGGAAATGGGGTCTGAAGGGTAGTTAGACCAATAGGGACCCTGCTGTAGAGGAGAACTAGTAGAGAAAATAAAATAAAAGAAGTAGAAACACTCAGCTGAAAACCTGACAACAACTGCTCAATCCTCCACCACTCTAGGACTTCCCTAGAGCTGTCCTGGCCTCATTCTCAAGGGCAGAAAACAGAAAAGACTGCCACAGGCTGGTCACACCAGCCTGTGCTCTCCAGCCTCAATAGTGGTGATTGTTGTTGTAACTACTACAAACTCAAGTCCAAGTCCAACTTTGCTTACTAATCAGCCACTCGCCTCGCACCTAAGTCCCAACCCAAGGTACAAAACAGGGATCAAGCCCCTTAGAAAAATCAAACAAACCCTCAACCACTCTCTTACCACTCAATATCCTACTAGGGAGTACTCTCTCCCTACAGCACACTGGCTGGACAATGTTCATGGTGGGGGAAATAAATTCTTCTCTATGTACCAACCACACAGGTACCCTGATGAAATACAACACTTCACATATTTGAGTGTTGTTAGTGAAGCATCCCATCCAGTTGGGATTTGCATGCACAGGTGTGGACAGTACATTAGTAAGCAGGGGATAGAGGATTTCAATGTATTCCAGGACAGCATAGATATCTAAAAGTGTCTGCTGCAGCTGGGAAACAAAGATCATGAGGTTTCTGAAGACCAGGGGATGGTGTCACAAGTGCAGGAGCTCATGGCGAGCCAACCACAGCAAGTTCCACATAATTCCATGACAAATGAGTTGATTCTGGAGGGGGTGGTGGCAGCTTTGCAAGGACTGAAATAGGGCTTCGAAATCTTTCACCTTTGATTCATGAAGTTGGCCCACTGCAAACAAGGAACTGGCTGGAATGATAAAATCAGCAGAAGTTGGGGTATACCAGGCTATATACAGAGGATTTGGGAAGGGGAATCTTTCTTGGCAAGGAATGCAGACCCGCGCCACCCCCGTCCCACCTGCCTGTGACTCGTAACCGGACGCAGGGCAGGACCCACCAGCTTATATCCCTCGGTCCAGGACCCAAACCACGCCAGACCACTCTCGACAACTTTGCCAGAAAACCCAGGGCTACGCCAATAACCAACAACTCATCCACCGCCACCCCCCCGATTATTTTAGACTACTCCCCACCGGAAGACACCTCAGCATTCAACGACACCCCACCCCCATCCCAACATGACTGAACACGCCACACAACTACGCATATGGCAACAGAACCTTAACCGATCTGCTACCAATCAGCACTCCCTCCTCCACGGCCCCCATGCCAAAGACTGGGATGTCTACGCACTGCAAGAACCTCATTTAAGACCCAACAAAAACACAATATCGACCCCGAAATTCTACACTGTGTACCCATCCACCCGATACACCCACCCCGAAATGACACCCAGAGCAGTAGTGCTAGTCTCCACCGTGATCGACACCAGCTCGTGGAAGCAGGTGCCGTTTCCGTCCCCAGACGTTGTGGTAGTCCAGATAGACAGCCTTGCGGGCAAACTCACCCTGATCAACGTATACAACGACTGCGAGAAGCCAGACACGGAGCAGGCTCTAGACAGGTTCTTGGACATGGAGTCTGAAACCGTCCAACCCTCCCCGGGCGACCATGTGATCTGGATGGGCGACTTCAACCGCCACCACCCCCTGTGGGACGACGACGGCGACACTCAGTTGTTCACCGCGTCAGCGCTTGGGAAGGCTCAACTGCTGTTAGACTTACTAGAGAAAAACGACATGGTCATGGCTCTCCCGAAAGGGATACCGACCCTTCAGCTCCTCAACTCGAAGAACTGGACAAGGCCAGACAACGTGTTCTGTACCGAACACACGCAGGGTCTGTTCGCCAAGTGCGTTACTGACCCAGCCAACAGAGGCCCCAAGATGGACCACGTACCTGTCCTGAGTGTACTGGATCTCACAGTAACCAACGCCAACCCCGAGCCACGCCACAACTTCCAAGCAACCAACTGGGAGAAATTCAGAGAATCGCTACAGCTCCGGCTCCAAGAGGTAGGCCCCCCAGTGATCTTGGCCACTGACAGAGAGTTCCAGGCAGCGACAAGAGCTCTGATGGAAGCGATACAAGAGACCATCGAGAACGAGGTCCCCCTGAGCAAGCCATCCCCGCATGCGAAACGTTGGTGGAACCACGACCTCTCCGCACTAAGATCCGATCTAGCCAAGCAAAGCCGAAGAGCATACCAGCACCGACTCGACCCAGACCACCCAGTGCACGAGGAACTCAGGCACAAACGCAACCACTACTCGGAAACCATCAAGAAAACCAAGGCGAAGCACTGGACAGACTGGCTCGAGTCAATCGAAGGTAACGAGATATGGATGGCTAACAAATACATCTCCTTGGATCCAGGTGATGGGGGATGCGCAAAGATCCCAACGCTCAACACCTCAGTGAACGGAGTACCAGCTCAACTCACGACCAACAAGAGTAAAAGCCGCGCACTAGCCACAGCGTTCTTCCCCCAGCCCCCACCCACGTCGTCTGTCCCAGAAGACTATCGCTACCCTGTCCCAATAGACACCCCGGAAGCCATCACAGAGGAGAACATACTCAGCAACATAGCCCGGCTCAGCCCGTACAAGGCCCCTGGCCTGGACGGCGTCAGCAACAGCGTGTTCGTCCAGTGCAAGGACGTTCTGGTGCCATACCTCCTCCCTATCTTCCGGGCGGTGTTCATCCTCCACACGTACTACGACCCGTGGAGGGACTTCACCACGGTGGTCCTAAGGAAACCAGGTAAAACTGACTATTCGCTGACCAAGTCATACAGACCAATAGCGCTCCTCAACACAACAAGCAAGTTACTCACAGCAATAGTCGCGGAACAACTCACCCACATCACAGAATCCAACAACCTCCTCCCGCCCACGCACTTCGGTGGACGGCCCCGGAGGTCCACGACTGACTCCCTACACCTCCTCACATCCACGGTAAAGAATGCATGGAGATCAAAGCAGGTCGTGTCTGCCCTGTTCCTTGACATCGAGGGAGCATTCCCCAACGCGGTCACAGATCGCCTGCTGCACAACCTACGCAAGAGACAGTTCCCAACAATAATGGTATCTTTCATAGAACGACTATTAAAAAGCAGACATACAAAACTCAAGTTTGACGGCTTCGAGTCAGACTGGATCGCAATCAACAATGGGATAGGACAAGGGGACCCACTATCCATGTTCCTTTATGTTGTTTACAGCGCTGACCTCGCTGAGATTCCAGATAGCTTCAATAAGAAAGAACTGGCGTTAGCCTTCGTGGACGACACTGTGCTCATTGCCATAGGTAAAACATTTGCTAACATGCACGACAGGATCAGGAGAATGATGGAACGACGCAATGGTGCATTCGCATGGTCTATAGAACACAACTCCAAGTTCGAGTTATCGAAATTTGCCCTAGTCGACTTCCACTACAGTGGCAAGGCCGCGAGACCACCGCTCAAGCTTTGCAACAC
The DNA here is from genome assembly GCA_024613145.1 of Pisolithus marmoratus. Classification (NCBI taxonomy): domain Eukaryota; kingdom Fungi; phylum Basidiomycota; class Agaricomycetes; order Boletales; family Pisolithaceae; genus Pisolithus; species Pisolithus marmoratus. The sequence goes on from JANFAE010000061.1 coordinate 85,333, forward strand.
TACGATCACCCCGACGCGGTGTAGGGAAAACAATCTCCCTACTGGAGGATTCAGTATATTTTCTTTCTTTTACTAGCAGTTTTGATTTTTATTGTTACTATATTTTTATTTAGTGTTTTTGACTTCGTGTTTGGCCGCATTGTGGCTTATATAAGCCACGCGTGAGTCAAGTCTTTGTAGTTACACTATAGTACGTCATCGGAATAATAGACGAAATACCAGAGACGCAGAAAGACAAAAGACGAAGCCCGGCGGAATATTTATCTAGCCTCGGAAATTCTTTAGACGTCATCACTCGAATCCTACAGAGTCTCGAAAGCAGTTTTCATTTGTTTTCTCCCCATCTCCTCACTCACAGGGCGTGTTTCATAGCTCCAGAACCTCTTGGGTCGAACTGACCCCACTCTCACCAACAGGAGACTCTCCTATAGTCTCCTCCCACTTTCATTTGAATTCTCTTCAGCAGACACACAAGTTTCTCGGAGTAGTACTCGACCAATCACTGAGATGGAACGCGCAGGCCGCCAGCGTGCTGTCCAAGGGAATCACATACGTCATGCAAATCAAATGTATAGCATCAGCAAACAAAGGTCTACCAGCCACCCTGATAAAACGACTGTACCTAGCGGTAGCAGTCCCAAAAATGCTCTACGCAGTCGACGTGTGGTGTACCCCCCCTTATGCCTTCAACAGCTCCAAGAAAACGAGAGGATCCCTAGGAATCCTCTCCAACCTAGAACACGTCCAAAGACAAGCTCTGCTAGCCATCACTGGGGCTTACTGCACCACCGCCACCGATGTACTTGAAGTCTACACCAACCTCCTCCCTATAGAACACCAGGTTCAAAACCTCTGCCACCAAGCAGCGATCCGCTGTAAAGATTGATGATAAATGAGTGTGGGAGGAGCCTAGAATAGACTCCTGTTGGAAGGGGGTCTCAGTTCGACCCAGGAGGCTAGAATTGCCTGGTACAGAGTCAGGGAGGGAGAGAAAAGACCAGAAACATGCCCAAAAATCCAGAAGAGACTCAAGAAAACATTTATAGAACATCAGAGGACAGGGAAACAAAATTCCACCTCTGCTTCGTCTATATTTCTGGCTTTTCGTCTATGGTGGATCGTCTATTATTGTTTCTAAGTATGTACAGGTGCTCGAAGTACTCGCGCGGGCTTATGTAAGCCACAATGCGTCCAAACACGAAGTAAAAGATAAAGAAAAAGAAAGAAAACAGACCAGTAAGTAAAAACAATGAAATAAAACAAAATACCTAGTGGAGAGGATACTCTCCCTACAGTGGCCCACCTGTTAGCCACAGATCCAGACCTCTCCCTTCCAGCGACCATCTTTGCCGACAACCAAGCAGTCATCCAATCCAGTGAGAACCCGACTACGAACTCTGGCCATCACATAATCAGAAAATTCCACAGCGCAGTTAACAGAACCAAGAACTCCGTGCCAGTAACACATTGGAAGCTAACGCTACAGTGGATACTGGGCCATGAAAGCATCCCAGGTAATGAAATGGCAGACAAACACGCTAAGATCGCTTCTAGTGGCCCCCAGAAAAGCAGTCGCTTGAGACGACTGCCGGCGTTCCTGCAAACGGAGGGGCTGCCAGAAAGTATTTCAGCAGCAATCTGAGCGCAACGTGAAACTTCAAAGAAACGTTGGTCGAAAAACTGGCACAAATCTCCCCGACATGCGCTTGCGTCAAAGTTCAAAGCTCACAACCCGTCCCACACCAACGCCAACCACATTCTGAAAATCCCCAAGCAGCACACCACCGCTTACGTCAGGCTAAGAACTGGTCACCTAGGCCTCAACAAGCACCTACACTGCATCGGTAAAGCCGACTCCCCTGGATGCCAGTGCGGCGCCCCGCAAGAAACAGTGATCCATTATCTAACGGTTTGCCCATGCTATAACGGAGCACGTCATATCTTACGAAACGCATTAGGACGCAATGCCACGCAAGTATCATACCTGCTAACAAACAAAGAAGCTAGGCCCCATCTCATGCACTTCATTGCCGCCACGAAGCACTTCACACCCAGGTGAGACATCGCCTGTGCAAAGTACAGATAATCACGCCGAGCCACAGTTACACACCCCGAAATACGACCTACACCCAGCCACGAACGCTTAACGCCATGAAGGATTCGGCTCATCAGCTGTGTAAGAGAAGTGAGAGGAGACGTCGACTGGAGATGCTAGAGCTTAGGCAGCGGAGACGAAGAAGCGATCACATCAGGCGACCACCTGCCTCAACCCTCACACCCCCATCCTCCCACTACCTTCCTGTGCAAAGCCATAGGGCTTTAAGCCATGATACTCCACAGACACGTCACGTCACACACACAAGCACGCAGCGAACATATACCCACACTCCATGCCAGATCCCAGACACCTAAAACACTGCCAGCAGGAACGGAGTGGACCAAGGCAGGCCAGCCCGGCCTTGGGGCATTTGTAGCGGACGGATGAAGGAGAGAAGCGGAACCTCTCCGAGGGTTAGGCAGTTAGTCCTACATAGGGTACATACACCCCAACAAGGGACTCTAAAAGGAAAAAAAAAAAAAAAAAAAAAAAAAAGGAATGCAGACCACATAGTTGTATTCTTTATTGTAGATTTGGGGCCACTGGAAGCATCTGCTAGCCTGAAGCAGCCAGCTGCCTGAGGGCAAAGCTCCTCATCTTCAAAGATATGGGTCTCTGGAATGAAGTCTATGTTTGGCAAGGTGATCACCAAACTTCCCTGGCATGCAACTACTTGCACATCAAGCGAGGTCAAATTGGCTGCAGACACAACCTGATTAAACTGCTGAAGCCAGAGAAATGAAATAAACTGAGGAGCTTACCATCATCAGGGCAGGTATAAGGCCTGAAATGAGTCACTGCAGTAGACATGAAGAAAAGTGGATCCAGTCTTTGATGTAGAGAAGTTGAAGTATGCATGGTATAACCTATGAGTTTGCAGCTTAATTGCAATGAGGAATATGGACCTTTGCAGAGTGAAAATTCTGAGGCAGACAGAAGGATGGCATATGACAGTCAAGACTACACTCCTTGAGGTCTTTAACTTCACTGGTACTCAATACGAGGTGGTACTGAAGCAACCTCAGTGACACAGAGTCAACAGAGTGCAATTTGAAGTGACTCAAAGTCAGCCTCAAATCAAGTAGCAGCATGAAGCCAGCTCAGAACCAGGCAGATGCAAGAAACTTGAGGCTGTTGAGTGTCAGGCAGTGGGCGACAGGCAACAGGCAACAAGGGATGGGTGAGAACAGGGGAATGTTGTGGTAAAGAGTTAGTGTGATCCATTGTAAGAAATGAAATGAGAAGAGCTGAGGATGGAGGTGAGAACTGAAGGGGGAGAACTTCCAAGGGGCTCCTATAGCCTGGAAGGAAATTGCTGTCTGGGAAAGGACATCTGATGCTGTCTGAGATCTGTCTGAACACAGCAGAAGGCAACTTGAGGCCTTCTCAAACTCAAACTTGAACTCGTAACTCAGAACTCTGCTATTATTTTTCTAGGTAGGTAAAATGTAATGTAAGTGTGTGTGGGGGCTTACATAACCCACATCACATGTCTAATCTCGAAGCTAAGTAAGTCTAAAGTAAATGAACAGAAATAAAAGTAAAAGAAAGTAAAAACAATAAAATAAAAGTAATATCCTAGTGGGGAGTACTCACTCCCTACACCATGTACTGTTATTTACAATTACCTTGTCAAATCCTGGGAATTCCCAAGCCAAACACACCTAAGTTATGGGACTCATTCACTCATCACCACTACATCCTAGAGCCAGAAGATTTTGTGACTGTTGTCAGCCCATCTGCAGCAAGTAAGTCTGTTATTTTACTCCATCAGGTTCCTTGTACAGTGACTTTATTCAATTACAGTGTGACTTGATGATTATGAACCCAGTATGTAGACAACTACCATGAGCTGGCTTCATGCTGCTCCCTGATTTGAGGCTGACTTCGAGTCACTTCAAATCACACTCTGTTGACTCTGTGTCACTGAGGTCGCCCTGGTACCACCTTGCATTGAGTGTCAATGGGGTTAAAGACCTTGAGGAGTGTTTTACTGGTTCCCAGTCTGTTGATGTCCATATCAATGGATCTTGTTCAGCCTATTTTAGATACATACATTCGTTTCCATTCTTGTGAAGCACACTCTGATATTATCTGGGTGTTTACTATCATGTTTGTGCTACTCCCATTTGGCATTGTCAATATTTGTGCTTGTCAAACCAACATTCAGATCTTCCCCCCACCAGCTTCATGTTGAATGTTACCCCAGGTGTGCATTTCAACTTGCAGCTCAATTGCACAGTGTTCTCCTTAGTTTGTCCCAGCAATGCTTAGATTGTGCCTCCACATTCATCCTACACTCTTCAGCATTGTCAGTCTTTGTGCTCATTGTCATACAAACTTTTGGATCATCCTTCCAACTACATATCATATGTTATCCCAGCCAGGTGCATATTTGTTATAGCTCAATTGCACTAAGTCTAACTCATGGCCAATTGCAAGCATTCTCCTGATTCCTGAGGTAGTCCTAGCTATGTTCAGATCTTACCTCCACTGACTTTATATTGTGTTGTTATCTTAGGTACATACTTTGGGCTAGCTTTGGGTCAGTCACAACAAGTCTAACTTATTATTTGAATAAGAAAAATAGACTTTAACACCTGACCTGTGCTCATGGCATGACACCTGTCAATGTACACACCAACCTGTAAGTGGCTCTTGGTCTTTGCTCTACTTACACTCCTGATTACAATCACTGAACCCCTGCTCTTGTGTGGGTTTTATGGATTTTACTGTCAATGTCTATATTATCTGATTCCAGAATCAATGTTGTTGCAAGCTGAAGGCATCATCAACTGGTCAGGTTATCTTTTTTTTGGTGCCATCTCCTTTGAAGATCCACCACCCAGTAAGCAGGTCCCCACTTTTACTTACACTTCTGAGAACCAGCCATTGATTGCATGCCCTTGGACTTTACAGATTTCACCATCACCACCCACAGTACCAGAGAGGTCAGGTGCCTGTTGGTATGGAGACTAGTTTACTTTAGGTGATGGATACTTGATCAAAACCACAACACTTAGGAAGAAGTGGGGGACTAGTGTAAATGTGGTATGTAATGTTACTCCTGACAACATAAAAAGGCTGCTGACCAACTATCCTTTTCTCCCTCAGTGATTTGTTAACCCACTCACCATGCTTGTTCTTTTCACTAACTATACTCTTTCTTTACATCCTCCAACAACTTGGACACTTGTTCTTGCTTGATTTTGTATCAGCAATGAACTCATTTGGGTATCTATGTGTTCCCAATGAACTGCACTGTGTGACTACATGCCAACTGTGTTGTTCTTACTATGGCCCCTCAGAAGGTATCTACTAATTCCTCATTGAAGGTTGGTCCCCCAGCTGGCATTAGAAAGTTGAAGAGGATCAAGGCTGCCAACCTTCAGACCAAGGTCAGTATCCCCTTGCTCTTTTTTCTCTTCTTTTTTTTTTTTTTTTTCTTCTTTCTTTCTTTCTTTGCATTATACTTTTAAAAAAAAATCTTCAAGAGTCACAACACAGTAGTCCAGTGCCCAAAGGCCAAGCCATGTCTGCAGCATTCCTCACAGGGACTTACAGATAAAGAGTGAGAGCAATACCTTGACTCATTTCAGAGCAAGGTTGTCACACTGAAGAGTGGTAGAAAGATGAACTGGCCCATGGCCCTCCAGCAGCTTCATGCTGGTGTTATCACTATGGAGGATATAGCTGATGAGGGTGGTTGTGATCAATGTAAGGATTGTATTCTGATCAATAGTATTACTTCTTAAGATCACCACTAGCTGCCCCCCCAGTACACCTTCAGATGCTGCTGCCAAAGATACCCAGCAAACAAACAGTGAACATGATGAGCAAGCAGTTGAAGATGCTGTCCAGGATACCCTTGAGGCTGATTCCCATATCCCCAACACATGTGATCACCCTGATGCTACTATTCCACCTACCACAGCTCATATACTGAACACAGTCATGCACCCTTCACATGAGGGAGTCAGCATGGATGGTGAGACTGTTCTGTTCCTGTACTATTCACAGTGATCAAGTGATTTATTCTTTGGATCTAGGCCAAGATATTGATGACCAGGATGCCACTGATGCTGACACAGAAGATAACTCAGACAATGGGCTTGGTAAGTAGTACTAGCCTAATGTTGGTATGAAACTAATCCCCATCGTGTGCCCTGCAAATGCAAACATGAAGATGTCCAACATGGAGACTCACAAGGCACATTGTTGTGTTGATGACCACTATTTCTCTGGCTCACATATTTCAGCAGAGGGCTCAGATAGTGACTGGTCAGCTGATGACAGGCACTTCCACAGAGTTGAACAATGTCATAAAGAGATACTTGCTGGAAATTATGACCTTGACAACCATCCCCCCCACTCCTCCTCATCATCTGAGTCTGATGCAGTCAATTGCACCACAGAGGTGCATAGTCAAATGGAGGGTAGATGTGTTCGATGTAGGAAAAGAATATAGAGACTGGGGGGGAGTGGTGATGTCTGAAGGAGGAGAGAACTTCCAGAGGGGCTGCTATAGCCTGGTGAGAGATACTGTCTGGTGAATGTCTGAGGCTGTCTGAGGCTGTCTAAACACAGAGCAAGGCCACTCTCGACCTTCTCAAACTCAAACTCGAAACTCGAACTTGAACTCACGACTTGTAACTTGATTGTTATTTTTCTCAGTAGGTAAAATGTAATGTAGGTGACATGCGGGCTTACTTAAGCCACATCACGTGTCTACTCTCGAAGCTAAGTAAAGAAGTCTAAAGTAAATAAACAGAAATAAAAGTAAAAGAAAGTAAAAACAATAAAGTAAAAGTAAAAGTAAAAACTAAAAAATAAAAGGAATATCCTAGTGGGGAGTACTCACTCCCTACATCGATCCATCAGCATTGACCAAGGTTTCAATGACAAGGAAGATGGCAGGTGCTTCCTCACTTTCCGCTTGAATACAAAGGCATCGATTTTGTCATCATTCATCACTCTTCACATTTCACACTGCCATCCTGACTGTGATTCTAATTAGGTCCTTGTCACCTGTCATCACCACGCATCATTGTGGTCTTCTGGTGCTGATGTCGTACTACAGCCTGCATGGGTGTGCACATGCACACACTGATCACGAGTGGTGCTTTGTGATATTCTCTTTGTCTGGTATGTTTGGCCATTGATTGTTAACCATGGTTTCACGATTTATCGCCACCATATCACTTCCATCTAACTGCTTTTCATAGGAGGGGCCATCCAGATGCCTCATTGTTTGTCTGATTTGGTTAATCATGACACCTGGAGCCCAGATCTGGGATCAACACAAATGCCAATATCATGCCATTGTGTGTATATTTGGATGCACATGTGACATTTTTGTATAGGGATCAAGCCGACGAAAGGGAGGAAGACTCGGACTTGGACTCGGACTTGGACTTCGGCTCTGACAATGTTACTACTGAGAAAGACAGTGGTGGCATGAGTGATGATGATATGCTTGGAAATCCCTTTCAGTCAATGGCTGTTGAGGTAATACAAGCTTAAATCCTCTGCAAGTTTGATGATGTCCTTTACTAAATCTGGATTTTTCACAGATATCGGGCATGCCAGAACTGGGTGGGGAGCACAATCAAGCAGGAGCTGTGAAGGGGGAGGGCAAGGTACATGCTGACTTTGGTGCTTCTGGCTTTTCAGGATGGAATCGCCCCGTAGGCTGTTGGCATTGGCATGGGACCCTCTGAATCCATGCTCGCCAGAAATGTCAACAATACAATAGTGGTTTAGACTGGTCCAAGTCCATGCACCCATAGCTAATGTGCCTCGTAGGCTCCCACTGTTGCACCACAATACAGTCGAACTGAAGGTGCTGCTTGTGAAAGGGAAAATGAAGGTTTGACCTCACCTGTTGGACCATCATTCCATGGCTGACAAGTCCTCCTAGGTTCCTGCCCTTGATCCTCTTGCTTTCTCCTGGCCTCTCGAGTGCCTTTTTTTTATGCCCTCTCCATTGGTTCCTCGAACACTCCCTGGACCCTCTGCTTCTTTCCAAACAATGGGATGCCAGGCAGAGTGTAATGACATGACAAGTTCACATCCCTATCCACAGGTAATGATAGCTCATTACCTCATATTTAAATTGCTATCGTTCTCACATATGAATAAACTTAGAACACTGATGCTGGGAGGATACACAAGCTACAAGACCGCCAGGACAGCATCGAGAGCAAGATTTGAGCCAATATTTGGCAGGAACTTGGGAAGATCTTCTGTTGTCATTGCATTGGAGAAGGCTCTTCCTGATCTGATAAATCACTGCGCTGAGAGTGGTGCCAGACCAAGTTCATCACCCATGAGTAAGTTTATCTTCAGGAAGACAAAGAAACTCTCAAAGGCACGAGCACCAAGTCACAGCGAATTCAAGGTAGATGAACTAGGCACACATGTAACCCAGAGCTGCTGACAATTTCCACTCTAGAAATCCATTTGGGATCTTGGAAGGAGCTTTGCATCTATGAGACCCCGAAGGTCTGCCACAGACCATTGGTCAGAGGGAAATCAGTACATGGGATCCCAAGCATGGGCCATGTTGCACAGTCAAGGACTTTCACATAGACTTTCAATGTTTGCCATGCTCTGGGCAGAACAAATCTGCTGCACTTGTTTTTGCCACAGAGTGCATGAAGGGTCGGCAAGGTCATCAAGGAGAGAATCATACCCTGGAAGATGTCTCGAAAGTGTGATTGACTCATGTTATGGCATTAAGGATGTGGTACAAGCACAAGCAACTCAACAAACTCAATGAGAAAGAATGTAAAGCTCGAAATCGACGGCATCAAAGGAAGAACAAGGTATGCCACCAAACTACCTATATGTATGTACATCGTTTCGAAAATGTAAGACTGGAAGCTCTACAGCTGTCATTTGCAGAAGCTGGCACTTGGCCACACTTTATGACTAGTTTGAATGAAAGCAAGGGAGCTCAGGTATGTAGCAACTTCACAAATGGATTTCGAGAGAAATCACTTCGTCGGCCACATTGGGGGCATGGGTGCTTCTTTGGTGGTATCCTCAGCAGCAAGCAGAATTTTGGGACTTGTGTCCGATGCATCCTATTGTGAAGAATCATTCCTGTTGGCTGGTAATTATAAACAGAGCTGCAAGACAAACCTTGCCATCACTAGATGCTCAAGGACAGCTAAGGGGCGGTGTTGGCAACAAACCTTGACATTGATCTGCCTTGCGATGGGCCATCTTTCTGCATGCTTCAGCTGTTTATGTCATTAACTATGAAATGTAAGTGCAACAACCAAAAACAGTACTTCAGGCTAGAATGTCTGGCACAGGCTTTGCATAGTGATGAAAGGCTTTGCATATAGGCTCATCTGTAGGAATGGCATCAGGCATGGAATGCTCCATACGAGAGTGGATGTGTCATAAATCGACTTGGGACATGGGTCGCATCAGCTTGAAGTCCTGGTGGGGTGGCTCCGAGGGTGAAAGGTCTTATAAGCCATGGAAGACACAAAGAGGAGGAGTGAACAAAGAAATGCATCTAGAGCCAATGTGGGTACATGTCACCATAACTTCAGAAGACGCACCATGGGAGGATAAAGTTCACAATCTAAAACATGGGCATGCCTTTGTCATAGATGTAAACACAACATATCTGAGCTTGTCTTTTCGATATCGCTTGATGGGCTGATGATGATGAAAACCTGCTTCTGCCTTTCACCACATTTTTGATTGTGTTCCACTTGTCCGATTTTCCCAAATAAAATTTTGGAGGACATATGTAATCCTGTGTGCCAAAATAGATGTCGTTTGACAGGCTGAGAGTGGCCAAAGTAGTTGCTTCCACCTTTCACCACATTTTCGATCGTGTTTCACTTGCCCATTTATAATATTTCGGAGTACACATCCAGGTCTGTCAACATTGGCCATTTTCATGCATTTTTGGCGTCGTCTTGATGGGATGAAAACAGCGAAAACTTGCTTCTGCCTTTCACTATGTGCTCAATCGTGTTCATTTGCCCACTTGCCATTTCGGAGTTTGAAGACACCTGAAATCAAATATGGCTGAGATAGACAACACATGTAATTATAAGTAGATGCTTTGTCATGAAGTGCACATACTCATGTCCTGAAATGCCCATGCACTGATCAGGATATGACAACAGATAATACTGAAGTCTTCATCATCCTCCATCCCTGGATTGTGCTTTTATTTATGCAGTGTGAATTAGAATACAAGAGTGAGCAGCTAGGGAGACAATGTTGTGACTCGCCTTTACTTGCAAACCATCCCCATCAGACTGCTGATACCTCCTTCGACCTGGAATGCGATTACAAGATTCAGCACATCCATCACCAGCCCAACATAGGGGGGCTTAATGACAAACAGTGATTTTGGTACAAAACCCAACAAAAAAGTATTTAAAAAAAAGCAGCTCTCTGTGAATATGAGCTCAGCCTTGGCTTCCTTTGCCTATGCCTCTAGCATGGAAGACATGATTTTGAGATATAGTTCAGAAGTAAACCAGGTTGCCCATAGTAGTCAAGTTTAAAACAGGATAACTCCCTACAACTTGGGGCAGATTCTGCCACATCATGTTCAGCGTAGAGCAGAGAGGGAAAGAAAGGAGTACATGGTCGAAGTACGTTGGATGCAATTTTGGTTTTGCCATGTAAAATGAGGGGATGCATATCAGCCAAGATCACATGTCTGGTTACCCATGTATGCAAAAGAGTGGAGAAAAGGCTTATGTAATAGCACCTCGCTTAGTTCACTCCCAAGGGCCTAAGCACTCCTGTCGCCATTGTGGTGTGTGGTGTGTTCCTTGTGCAACCGGATCTTTCACCACCAAATGTATAACCAGCAAGTCTGGGTGCGATAAATGCAATTCTATAGGTTCCACTGCACACACATGAGAGTTATCAATACCAATGCCCTTGTTTCTACTGTTCAAATCCACACAAGGCATAGATATCAAAATCATATGATCTATCAATTGCGAGATCATTTTCGGTCATATCCTGGGTAGGTTTCTCTCCCACTTTTGGCAACATCCGCGCTAAGCTGATGTTTCTGTGCTGCTACCCTGTCTTTGAAATTTGAATTTGATGGTTGGCGACCTTTCACAGTCGTTCCTAGTGACTAGCAGTCATTCCCATGGTCGTTCCGAGGTACTGCAAGATGATATGAATGCATATTTGTCCCGGAAGTCCAACGTATGTTTGTTTTCATGTGTAACTTACCTAGAAATGGTACATCTCATGGGATGTATCTTCCCTGATGTCCAGATCTGAGAGATGGAAGTGGTTGATAGCATTGTCCTTTGGTTGCCAAGTATGTCATTCCCTACCCCAAAGAAGTCACTAAAGTGGTCAGATTCAATAGTTTTCATCTGCACGAGCATCTGGCACAGAGAGCACTCATACTCAGGGAACCATGGCTGTGGGGTTGAAGCGCTTTGCTGCATATGCTACTTCTAATGTTGCTGAAGTAGTGTGTCAGCAGTCAATGAAAACTTGTTTGCACCTCCTTCAATGTCATAACTCTCTCCATATTTCTACCCACTTCTCAACTCCCTATGTTTGAATAAAGATGCTGGGATCATTTTGACAGTATGTCCAACTGCGATACGCTGAGATACCGTGAAGCAAATCAAAAATACTTGTTCACTCACATCTTTTAATGCTGTGGAAGGTGAGTGTGGTCTTCACAGCGATGGATACTGTCCTTACCTGTATGACTAGCAGGAATTGCTTGGGCCCACCTGTCATGATGCTGATCTCATTCTTGACCTGCTTTGTAGCAGCTGCAATTCCTGGTTAGTGTGGAATCCCAACATCTTCGCAGTGATCTCAATTTTTGGTGCAGTGCTATTTACTCTTTGATATTTGCGATTGTGAAGGTTACAATTTGCCACTGATATGCAGTTGCAGCTCCAATACTGGGCACCATTTCCATGCCATATTGCTGATCCTTCAGCCATTGGTGCAGAGGTGGCATGTCTCCTTGAACTTGTCCAGTGCCTGCATGAGCATCTGAATTCCTTTTCACCCATCATGAGGTTTCCAGTGGAGCTCCTTCTAGAGATCTTTCGACATGTTGTGGACTGCGATGCCTGGAGTCCCTCGTTGGTAGCCTGCACTCACGTGTGCTGCCAGTGGCGAGCAATCATGACTACTTCCCCTCTATTCTGGGCTCATGCAATCAATTTGACTGATGATGGCAAGGAGTGGGTAGCAATACTATGCTCTTCACCACTTCTATTGGACGTCTGCTGGGATTACATGTTCCACTACTTGGGGATTATCTATGGATTGACTATTTATCGGGGGGCATACTAACAGTGGCAAATAAAATCTCTCTGGTAGCATACCTCGTTCTTCCTTTGGGGCTACATTCTGGTTCAAGGGACATCCATGATACTAATGGGTGGGTGGGTGGTGTCAATCGCTCAAAAACGAGCATAGGACGACTCAAGTATCATGGGAGTGGTGGTGTGCAACACTTCTGTGTTTTAGACAATGGTGATTTACCCTCCTGTTGAGGTGATGGGCCCTATTCAGAATGGAGGAGTTCATCATCTGTAGGATGATGGACAGTGTGGCAGGTTGTGCAGTGCCATCCAACCTGTGCATGGGCATACAGGTCCAAGGGTCTGCATGGCAGGAGATAGTATCAACAGTGAATGGGGCACATCCTGCATACCAATTCACTAGTGACAATTGGGGTGAATAGGTGTCCTGTCAATAGTGAATAACAATCAACCAAGAGCCCAGACCACAATGCATAGTTCCAGGTACTTAACTTGCTATGAGGTGTAGTTAACTACTGTATAGAAGTAGCATATGCAGTAAAGTGCTTCAGCCCCACAACCATGGCTCCCTGAGTATGAGTGCTGGATGCTCGTGCAGATGAAAACTATCAAATCCAACCACTTTAGTGACTTCTTTGGGGTAGTGAATGACCTACTTGGCAACCAAAGCACAGCACTATCAACCACCTCCATCTCTTGGGTCTGGACACCAGGGAAGATCCATCTCAAGATGAGATGCACCATGCCTAGGTAAGTTATGCATGAAGGCATACGTATGTTGGACTTCTGAGGCAAACATGCATTTGTATCCTCTCGCAGTACCTTGCTTTCTCACATATGTGCAGCACTACATCATGTGGTCTGGTTTGAATGGGAGAAACTAGGTTATCAACAATGACAGCAGGGTGGAACCCATTGCATTTATCATGCTGCGAAAGGTTATTCATACATCTAGTGATGAGAAATCTGTGTTGTATGGGTACCCTTGGTCTACCACAGCGATAGGAGTGAATCGCACCAAATCGACAGTAAGTCGAGAGCATCAACGAGTCATCACAGTCAAGACGAAGTGCTATTATGTAAGCCCATTTTCTCTATGTGAATTTTCGGGCTGCAACTACTACTAGCATGGAACACCCCATGAACATTGAACATTGAACCCCTGCAGCGCTGCTTTCAGCAAAAGGGTGTTTGGAATTCAGGTGTGTTCCCTCCCATGAGCATGGGCCAGATGCTGATGCTGATGTGGGTGTGTTGCATCTTGTACAGATCTTGGTGGATATGATGCATCTGTCATCTCATTTGGCATGGTGAAACTGTGCTCAACTATAGGTTTCTCTTCTCTCTGCCTTCTGCTCTCCAACTCAAGTGGCCTACCACATTCGAACCCAATTATTGTGCACCACCCGCTCTCGGAAGCTCTCAACTATACCTGAAATTGTCCATTTGGTATACACATGATGCTGTGATTTGTGGATGCAGAACGTTGGTGAGACCATTGGTAGGCCTAAGATGATGGAACTCATTTATTGGTTGGGTACTTGAGGAGGGGATTGTGGATGGCTTGGAGCTGCCACCAGCCTATGTGTGCAATCAAGTAAGCTCTGGACTTTACTGCTGGTACATGGATATGTGGACTTACAGTATGCATCCACATGTGGACATTAGAGGTAAGCTCTTATGCAATATGCAGTTGAGTCATTTGCACATACCGATCAGGCAGATTCTTGTTGATCATGCTACCAGCTACAGATTTCGCACATGCCAAGTCTGTGAGCTGCATGCCACAAGAGATGGTTGGATACCTGATATCTCGAGCCGATATGGTGATTCACGTGATTCAGACTACTTATAGATGTTTTTTGAAAATCTAAGTGGTAAAGCTTGGTGTACAGTTGTATGACCATTTGAAGACAACCCATGAGTATGAGGATATTGAAGATTGTGCTGTCGTTGTAGTGGAATCACATGGCCAAGGAGCCATTTGGGGGTCTATTTTGTCCTATGTACAATCCACAAGACTATGGAGATGCCCAGGATGTGAACTTTCTTGTAATAATATACTGACTATTTCTATCTGGGAAGAATTTTCAGTATTTGAATAGATAATTTTAATGTGAAAAGACTATATTTTTCATTTGATTTTTTGTGCAAATATATTTGTTTGCATGTTGCATGTTTGACAATCAAAAAGACATAATGTTTTTCACATGAACTTTAGCATACAAGTCATTGTTTCAAATACAGTACTTTGGCTACATAAATAATCCATACTTTTTAAACTTTGCTGTAGGAAATCAGTGGATTATTAAACCACAAAACATGTGATATCTATCGGAGAAAGATTTACAATGTTTCATACATATTCTACTGAAAATCATGTTGGAAAAAATTTGTAATAATTTTAGCTCCAGTGATTTTACATGACTGCATACCATTTTGGGAGGCACAATGGACAATAAACATCCTTTATATTTTTTCCTTGATTTTCACAAGAACATCCCAAATTACAGAGTATCAGTTTCTTCCCTTTTTTCTGAATGTTTCTAGCAAAAAAATTGTGAAATACTTGCAGTGTATGCTTCCTGTCCAGGATTCATCCAGGGTTGGACATTGATCCAATTTAATTTGCTCAGTGAGTTAGAAGCAACAGTATGGAATTATTTCATGGAGAAAGGTATGTTCCCTACTTACAAACTGCCATTGTGAATGAAAAGTTGACTCCCCTCCATCTGCAAACCCATTCTCGTTCAAGCATTGTTGCTCCATTGCCCTTCAAGCACACCACCATCCATCTCCCCCACAGCCCACCTAATGTGTCCCACCACCTCTGTATTCCACCCTTCTCAGTACCTCAGACCTTCCCCACTGTTCTCTACCACTCCAAGTTCCTCTGCACCCCCATCCATGCTCATCAACATCAAAGGTCTGTCAGCAAATATTGTGTGCCTTGCATCAGATTCTTCATCTTCATTCAGCTTCAATAGAACACATACCCACCCTTCCACCACCAAAGATGAAAATGATTGCCTTCACCTCACCTGCTGTTTGGTAACCAATCTCCACCTGTCTTTCTAATAGTATGTTCACCCCCTTAATTCCACTGTACATTCCTAGGATGGTGACTGTGAGCAGTGGTATGTGATAGCTCTTTCTTCTGTTCTTTGCATGTGATTTGTTTGTGTTACACTTCTTATTTTTTCTGCTGCATTCAGCCTCACCATTGTTCTAATTACCACTGGGTGTATGTAGTATATGAGGAAACAAATAATACTCAGGAACATCATTATGTTGTGATGGGTTTGAGACGAGAGGTCATTTTCTGGTATGATAAGGGGAAATTTCCATATTAAGACATTGCAATTGAGCCGGCAGCATGGCAATGCCATTAGCACACATTCCTTCTTCACTTCGCTCCACCACCATCCCTTACAACACTTCCACTGCCATCGAGTTTACCCCTCCCCACAGACCAGTGACATTGAAAGATGAATAACAACTCTGAATCCCACCTCTGCCATCTGGTGAACACACAGGCTGTGTGACTGAAGCATTTCTTCTGATTCCTTCTAGAATCAGCACATCCCTGCTATGAGATGTATTAGCATTTGGCCATATTTCAAGCTCTTTCCCCACCACAGTGAGTATATAAATTATTATGATATCATGAAAGTCCCATGTTATCTGCCCTATGATTAGACCATGCTATAGATGTGGTTATTGTATTGTCATTGTTCATTTCAGCATTATTTTACTGCCTGCCAGTCATAGATTGTGTGGACAGTACCATACACCCCCCTGGTTTCCAATGTTTACAAGGAGTTCACTCACCTGCATTGTGTTTCAGTGTCTGATGTTGGGTGCTGCTCTCCAATCTGCCTGCAACATGGCTACCTTGCACAAAATTGGGCCATGCCTCAAGTCCATCCCAAGAACTTATCAAAGTATGTTCAGGTTTGTATACTGGGTTAAAATGAGTGCAGTTGACAGTTGATGTCATGCAGACAGATCTCACAAAAGCACAGCGTGACATGTGGGCCCACAAGGAGTACATTTCAGCTAACTCTGGTATGTTCCTGCCTCCCTGCCAATGTGCACATATATTTAACAGTTCATTTGGCTTGCAGATATTTTCCAGTACATTCCAAAAATCATAGCAAAGGTAAGCTCTTGATTGCTATCTTGTCCAAGAGGGCCTTTTCTGTGACACTTATTTGTCCATTTCAAAGGCAGCCCAATATGCATTCACCAAACCCAACCAAACTGAACCTGCTTCGCCTGTTACAGCCATGACCTCTGACCAAGTTGGTCATGGCATCCCCACCTTCACTGATGCAGTTACTGGTGTTACTGATTTGATTGTTAAGAGTGGTGTCAAGCATGACAGCATCATTACCATGTCATGTAACAAGGTTTTATCCTATGATGAGGCTGTGACCATGAAGGTTACTAACCCCTACTGTGCCAGCAGCTTGCAATGCCTGCATTCAAACTGATGCTCTTCTTGCCATGGACCCTGCCTTACCCAAGTGCACATGCAGCTGCAACTTCATCAATGTCTCCTTGGCTTATGCAACCCCCTGCCTCCAATTCCCATCTCCAGTACCCTCGGTTTTCCTATGGCATCTTTTCTATGGCCTGTAAGCTGCATTGATAACAGTTCTATTCCCAGGGCATATTTGGCTCACTCCATGTCAGGCCTTCCCCCTTTGTCTCGACTTGGACTCACTGAACTTGACACCAGAAGATTGATCAATATGTGTGAGTATGCACCAAGTAAGTGGATGCTCCACATTATTTGTATTTCCAGCATATCTGATAATATTCTGTGTGTAATTGATCCACAGATTTCTATCGAAGCATCTTCCATGGCACCATCAAGCCTCATGATGGCAACACCTACTGTTCAAACTTCCCTGCATCAAAATCAGTTCTCACCATCACACCAAGAAGTCTCAGTGCTATTGCAAATATATCTCAGTTGGGTCCTCATATGACAGGACAACAGGATGGCATGTTGGGATCCTTGTATCATGGAGCCTCAGAGATGGTGTTCCAGGAACATGACATGCTTGGATGCTCCCCTACTAACTGGTACCCTCTGCATGATCTGGTATTACCATGACTGTATCCCATGTCACAGTTTGTAGATACAGGAATTATAAGCATATTGGGTACCATGAAAACCATCCAAGTAATATTAAAATGCCATTGGAAGTACAGTATAATTGACCTTGAGCCTCATTAGTAGAATTTTAATACCTATTAACTTGTTGTTAACATGCCATTAACATGCCAAAGGGACTGTCTGACAAAGCATGCTAATGTGCCATTGTTGGGCAACCAGTGCCATGCTGACTAACCTTATAAAGGTATAATAATGATATATTGGGTAATGATCTCACTTGGCCATGGGAATGCATGTTCATATTTCTTGGGTCCCATTACCATACACTAAAAGGCACTGGTTAAAAATACTGCATAATTAGTCATGGTAATGTCTTGGCAAGGGTGTCAGAAATTTGTGACATACCCAACACCCTGCTACCGATATGAAGGTGTGATTTCATGAATCTTCCATCCATGCATGGTCCAATGTTTTTCTGTGAAAAGATTAATTGCTTATGCCTCTGTGGATATGATTGGCCTGCTTGGAACCTGTTGGTACCTTGTACCATACTGCTGACAGCATCAACATTCATTAATTATGATACCCATCCCCTACTGTGTTTAAGCACCCACTGGTTTGTTACATGAAGTTACAGCATTCAATATAGTGGTGAATTTGTCCATTTGTGATTACTGTGATACAATGCTTGGATATGAGTGAATGAAGAAAACCAGATGTAGGTATCAATCTTGCTATGCTGTCTTTGAGAGATTCTCCAAGGGGCAACTTAGGGTTTCTCCATCACCATACAGGGGGGACACTTGGGGATTCTCCATCACCATTGAGAATGGTCTCCAAAGGAACCCTTGAGGATTCTCCATCACCACTGAGAGCAGTTGGAGATTCTCCAAAGGGGCCCTTGGGGATTCTCCATCATGATTGAGAATCTCCAACCACTCTTAGTGGTGATGGTGAATCCCCAAGGGACCCTTTGGAGAATCTCCAACTGCTCTCAGTGGTGATGGAGAATCCCCAAGGCTCCCTTTGGAGAATCTCCATCCACTCTCACTCATGGTGGAGAATCCCCAAGGTTCCCTTCTCACTCACCATGTATCGCAGAATCTCACCCAATGTCAAAATCATGGTGATGTATTTATATGAATGCAACCTACTCTCTCTCAATAACATACTAAACTGTGTTGGCTTTTCTCCAAGTATGTTTTGGCATACTCTGAAGCTTTGGCGAGCTACTGGTGACATTGTCAAGCAAACTTACAGTCTTCCTGGGCATCCTCATATTCTTCACTTTGACAATGTGAACTACCTCATCCAGCTTGTCAATCACCACCCTAGCTGGTTTCTGGATGAACTCCTCTGTCTACTGGACACCAACAGATTCATTGCTGCTCACTACACTACCATCCACTGTGAGCTTGTTCAGTCTGGAATCTCACTCAAGAAGCTGAGGAAGATAGCCAAAGAATGGGACAAGGATTGATGTGCAGAGTTTGTTAGGTGGATGTCTCAGTACAGCATGGAAGAGATTGGTTTCATTGATGAAACCTCAAAGGACAAGAGGACAACATTCAGATGGAATGGTCACTCAGCGAAGGGGGTGCATGTGCAGAAGAAGGGTGTTTTTGTTCGGGGCCACCATCTTTCAGCTGTTGGCCTACTGACACTGGATGGGATGGCAGCCTGCAATGTTGTAGAAGGGTCATTCACTGCTGTGAAGTTTGCACATTTCCTGGAACATGACATGGTACGTATTTCCTCTCTCCCATTGTGCATTCACCACACTTGATTTTCTTTCAGCTGCCATTGTGTTCGCCATACCTGGGTCCACTCTCTGTCCTCGTTATGGACAATGCATGTATCCATCACCATGAAGAAGTCAAAGAACTCACTGGCAACACAGGTAAGTTCTTTGTTTAGTTCCAGAATTGTGTTCATGCAGGTGTAGGTGTTTGCCTTGAGTATCTCCCCCCATATTCTCCCAATTTGAACCCTATCGAGGAAGCATTCTCCCAGATCAAAGCATTCATCTGCTGCAATGAAGATGCCATGATGTTGGGAGATGGAATTGTTTTTGATATGTACACCACTATGAGCATTATCACACCTGCAGACGTGGTGGGTTACTTCATGCACGGAGGTTACTTCTGAAACATGCAATTTACATTCTTTGTTTGAAATCTTGTCTAGATTGCCTGTAATTCTCGCTAGTCAGGCTTTGCAATCAATTTATCCTTCATCTCAAAACACATCATCATTCACACTGAGTACAACACTGTAGGATAACTAGCTACTTTGCCACAGGAGAGTTAGTTGCTTGCTGTCCACTGCCTTACCACATCCTTCATTGCCACAATCTCCCCATGTTTGAATCCCATCTCTTTGAGTTCAGAAACACATATGTAGCTGATTGTGTTTGAGCCAGTATACCTGTTGTCATCTAACTTCTTGTGAACATTCTCACTGAGTGAGAGGTGTGGTCTGGGCATAGCTGACTTGGGAAGTAGCAAATCAACTGTAGTGGCTGAGGGGATTGATCACACAGGAGAAGCTGGCTTGGCAGTGGGTGGATGTAGGGCATTGAATAACTTGGGCAGCAAGTTGAAGTTGACGATCAGAGCAGTTGATACAGCTTGACTACGTTCTGCCATGTGCCATTGGAGGAGAGGCATGCTGTCGATGGCTTGACCTATGCAGAAGTCATTGAACTTCACATGATTTGGTGGCCTCTCCAAGTCTGCAAACTGGGGGCCATGTTGCTACATTTTCATAGTTTCAAGTAAATACACTCGATGTAGTGAAACAAAACATTACCCATGCTGCTGCCCAAATTGCAAGGTGGTTGTGGCTCAGAGCGAAGTGTTCTGGGCTCTCTGGATGGATGAAGCAGTGCGCAGCACCACTTGTGCATGCTGCCTTCGAACATTCCCAATGGTTGCATAACAACTTGATCTTCTCCTCAATGTCTTTATTCAGTGTTGTCTCCTTGTTCTTCCTGTTATCTTTGGATTTCTTCTGTACATACAAGATGTCAGCGCTGTATCATATTCATTGTACATCGCTATACCTTGCTCTTCTTCTTTACACATTTCGCATCTCTGCTGGTATCACTGTCAGAATTTGATGAATTGTCAGACATGTCATGTTCAGTTCCAGAGTCATTTTTCTTGCCCTTCTGCATGTGAACATCATGCATATACCCATTGGAATGCTCAGTGGTACTCACCTTGGCAACCCTTGCTTCAATCTTGACATTTACAGCAGGCTCCTTCATCTTCAAGGCATGTGCGATAAGAAATTTGTAGTCATTGTCTGTCTGTAGCTGCATCTGGGATGATTGTTGGCATGGAATGTTCCACATGAAGTCATAGTTGCTGAAGTCGATGAGCCTCAGTTGCAGGGTCTGCATGATCTTCATAAGGAATTGCACCTTGACTGTATGCCACTCAAAGTCCTGTTTCAGCTCTAAGAATGTATTGTTGGACTTCCATTGTTTGACGGTCTTCTTCATCTCAGATTCAGAGAACAGCACAAGATAATATGTGATGCTCATTGGCTTAGGCAGCTCCTACAGTTCTGGGGTTGCAGAGTTGCCTGTATGTGGTTATAGCTCAGCAGTACAAGCACCATAATGAACCTTCTTTACTTGCTGGCAATACCTTCTTTGATGGTTGGCCCCTCTTCTTGGGGATGACTGTAGGTGGTGGGGGTGGCTTGTCCACCTGCAAGGCTGGTTCCTGTGTGTTGTGATCAGGGACACTGTCAATAAGGACATCTCTAACTCTCTGGGCATTTGCAGAGTCCTGCAGGCAGTTGTCATCAGAGAACTCATCAGTGAAGATAGACATTGACATCATCATGATGTATGTGCATATAATCAGCAATTGAGTGTGTCTCTGACAAGTATGAGTGCAGGCACATGAGTATTTTCTAATATTTCCTAACTAGTCTATGTCATGCACATTACTGTCAACCTTTTTGTAAATGGGTGTAAGCTGGAGAAAGTCCAAGAACAACCTTGAATTTGGTCCATTTAAGCTGGAGAAAGTCTAAGAACAACCTTGAATTTGGTCCATTTATGCTGGAGAAAGTCCAAGAAAACCCCAGAGTTGGTCTATATCTGCTGGAGAAGGTCCAACAGCACCCTGGAATGGGGTCTTTTTATGCTGGAGAAAGTCCCATGTGGCCCCCAGCCACTCTGTAATAGGGGATACAATCATCATGGAGAAATGCATTTCTCCAGCACTTTGCATGGCAGCTCTGGAGAATCTCCAGTCCTACCTGGGCACTGGAGAATCTCCAGCAGCAACCAAGAATACCCAGGCAGTTGACACCTCTTAGGTATAAACATCTATAAGAATATGTCAACCTAATAGGTCCCCTTAGAGGGGTGACTGAAGTGCTTGAAGGTGACACTGCTGTATCTTGAGAGAATGCTCAAATTCGGTACCAGTAAACAGCTATCATATGGTGTGTTGATTTATGGTGGAGACCAAGGAAAACATTTGCTCAGTCCAGTCATTTTTCTGATGGTTCGGAGGTGCGGTGATGACAATATTAACAATAATGTATTACATTGCTAGCACATCCATGAGGATCAATCTCAGCAGAACAAACTGCTATAGGCTTCAGGGAAAAAAACCTAACTACATAGGGCTATGTAGACTTTACAGTGCCAAGTAGCCTGGTAGTTAAGTCCCCTGTATGTAGTCTTTGTAGCTGAAGGGTTACAATATGTAGTTTTCCTTGACACAGTGTGACTACCATTGTTGGTGTACTACATAGGCTTCCCAGGTTGTGTATTTACATTTAGACACCCCAGAAATTTCATACTAGTGTACTGCTGCCAGTACATATCCATCCATCTTCACTGAGCTATTATGAAGCACAATATATATCTCATCACAGTATACACATTACCATTTTGTACAGTATCAGCTTTGTAGGTTGGTACAGTGGAGTACAGGTATTGCAGTCAACTATGGGATGGTTAGAACAGCATAAAACTTGATGAATCCAGTGCAATGGAGCATGTGCCCTGGCCTTCATATGTGGCTGCTCTTGATGTCCAGACTGCAGAACCTTGAAGATATCAGTAGATATTAAATGAAGACTAATCCTTACCTGATGAGGAATGAAATGCCTCTTGAGGGTCCACCATGTTCAGGGATGTGGATGATGACAGGGAGGACAGGGACAAACAGCAGGCATGGGGGCGAACCCTTCATGTGGAAGGTGATGACTGTGGGGAGTGAGATGATGATGAGGACAACAAGTTTCTATATTGAGATGGGGGGGCCCTGTCTTTCGACATAGCAGGCAATGTTTTCAATTCTGAACCCCTGAAGGGCGATGCAGTAGACTAAGTTGAGGGGGGAGTCAGTATTGACCTCCCACATGACAGGGTTGTAAGATGAGGGGTCAGCAAGGAACACCTGGTAGGTGTTGAGCATCCCTTCCTTGGCCAGGACATGCAGGTGATGGGTAAAGGGAGCAGGGTGGCAAGTTGTGGGGGAGACATGATGGGCAACTGGGGTGGAGGAGTGACAAGGAGGCATGACTGAAACAAGAGAGACATTTCTGGTTGTTCGAGGTGGGGTTTGTTTCTGAGGGGGAAAGTCTCTGGGGAACCATTTTTTATAGGCAGACAGGGTATCTGCTGCATGTTCAAGGTGTTTGGGACTTTGCCACAAGTTTTTGGAAGAAGGATACCCTTTCCATTTGATAAGGAACACATGACCTTGGCCTAGTCATTTATGGCTGACAATTGCTTCCACTTCATACTCCTCTTCTTCATTCATGATATCTGGGGGTGGAGATGAGAAGTTTGGTCCATGTATGGTGTTTTTGCGATAGGGCGATAGAAGACACACATGGAACACATTGTGGATCTTTCATCATGCAGGAATGTCGAGGTGATAAGTGATAGGGGAAAGGACTTCTGAGATAATGAAGGGTCCTTCCTGTTTTGGTGTGAACTTCCTATTTTCATAGGAACATTTCAGGTTTCGAGCTTCTAGCCAGACCTTATCTCCTTTCTGGAATGGGGTAAAGGGTTTAGCGAAGCAGTCCTTCATTGCCTTCAGGCGAGATTGTGGGCTGCAAGGGCTTCTTCTCGTGCTTTATAGAGTTTGGCTATTCTTGTTTCAGCAGCCAGGATCTTTGATTCGATGATAAGAGACAGTAAGGGTTTCGGCTCATAGCCGTACATGAGGTAGAATGGGGATTGACCGGTGACAGAGTGGGGTTGGTGGTTGTGAGCAAATTCTGCCATGGGTAGGTGTTGAACCCACGAGGACAGTTCATTTTGGCAAAAGATCTGAAGATAGGTTTCAACCTCCTGGTTTACACATTCAGTTTCTCCATCAGTCTGAGGGTGATAAGTGGTGGAGAGTCCCAGGGAGTATCCAAGGAGTTTAGCCAGTTCTTTTGCAAATGCAGAGGTGAACTGTGGGCCTCGATCAGATATAATTTTGTCATACAGGCCAAACCTGGAAAAGACTCTTTTGAAAAAGAGGGTTGCAATTTCAAGGGCAGAGGTGTTTTTTGTGGTTGGGATAAGAATTACCCCCTTTGTAGGCCCACAGTCTACCACAACCAAAAGGGAATTGTATCCAGAGTTTACTGGAAGATCAGTGATGAGATTGCAGGAAATCTGTTGGAATGGCCTCGTCACAGTAGAGGAAATTGGGGTAAGAGGTGGAGTGGTGGGGTGAGTATTAACCTTATTTTGCTGGCATACTGCACACCCCTCAACATATTTGTGGACAAACATAGCCATTCCAGGCCACCAGTACTCCATGGAGAGTAACTGTCTTGTTTTGAGGGCATCAGGGTGTCCAGCGGAGGGGTGGTCATGATGTCATGCAACAATTTGTTGGCAAAGAGTGGGGTTTTTGGGGATGTAGGCTCGGTCTTTGTAGAAGAGAATTCCCTCTTCGAAGTGCCAATCAGAGAGATTTGACTTGAATGGTAGGGGCATATCCACTCCTTTGATGGCCTGTAGGGCCATGAGAACTACAGGGTCTTTGGTAGATGACTCCACAAGCTTTGAGGAGAGAGTGGTGTCAATGACTTTTATGAACAGCATCTGGGGTAGGAGTGTGACCCCTTCATTGTTGGTCTCTTTACTGGGGGTATGATCAGGGTGGCAGGAGAGTGCATCAGGTGCACAAAGTTCCTTTCCTGGTATGTGTGTGAAGGAAAGGTCAAAATCAGCAAGGTCTAGAAGCCAGTGTGCCTGGTGGCAGTTCAAGTTACAGGGTTGTTGGAAGTAGGTCAGGTTTTTGTGATCAGTGAGAACCCATACAGGGGTAGAGGTCCCTTGGAGGTAGTGTCTCCAAGTGTTAAGGGCATGGATGACCCCTAACAACTCCCTGTCATATATATCATAGTTTCTCTCAGTGGGATTGAACGACTGAGAGATAAAGGTGCATGGGTGGCACTGTCCATTCGAGTCTTCTTGCATAAGGACACCACCAGTGGTGTACTTGGAAGTGTCAGTGGAAATCGCAAATGGTTTGGAGGGATCAGGCATAAGTAGGACTGGTTCTTTCATGAACACCTTTTTCAGGGTTTGGAAGGCAGTTTCAGCCTTCTTCATGAGGTCGATAAGGGGTCAGGTGATGTCGGAGTAGTACAGGATAAACCTTCAGTAGAAGTTCACAAACCCCAGGAAGGAATGAACATCTCTGACCTTCATGGGGGTGGGCCAATCTGTGATTCCCTGGACCTTGACAGGGTCCATGGCAATGGTGTTTTGTTTGATGATCATTCCAAGGTATTCCACCTCGGAGAGATTGAATTGGCACTTTTCTAACTTCAGTGGTAGTGAGAGTTCTTTCATCCTTTGGAGGACTCGCAGGGTCCTCTTTTGGTGCTCTTCTGGATCATTCAAGAAGATCAGGAGGTCATCCATATAGACAACCAACCATCCCTCAGCGATGAGGTCTTGGAAGGAGTCATTCATGAACCATTGAAAAGTTGTGGGAGAGTTGCATAAACCAAAGAACATTACAGTTGGCTCAAAAAGTCCTTTGTGCATGATAAATGCTGCCTTCCATTGGTCTCCTTCCTTGATCTGGACATTGTTATACCCAGATCAAACATCCATCTTCGTGAAGACAGAGCCTCCCTTCAGTTTGTCTATCAGATCGGATATCAATGGTAGTGGGTAGGCATCCTTGACCATGTGTTTGTTCAGATACCTATAGTCTTGACCTGGTCTAAGACTGCCATCCTTTTTCCCTACAAAGAAGAAAGGTGCTGCTTGAGGAGAGTTCGATGGTCTGATCTTTCCTTCTCGGAGGTTTTCCTCTACAAATTTCTTGGCAGCGAGATGTTTGGATGGAGTGAGAGGATATGCTTTGGCCACTTTTGGCACAAAGTCCTCGACCAGGTTGATTGGATGGTCATAGGGTCATACAGGGGGAAGGGTTCCATTGGAGGGTTTTTCAAACACCAAGGCAAACTTGGCAAACTCTGGGGGAAGGACAGCCTTCGGCTTGTTCTTTTCTTCTTTCTGGGCAAGTTCAGTTGCCAGGTTGAGTTTTCTCACCCATTTGTTGTTTGGGGTGATTAGGGTTGCAGCTTTCACAAACTGGTTTATAAACATACAGTTGTATGCCCAGATCATAAATGTGTCTGGTTCTTCATGATCAAGGTAGATGTTGACCCCCTTCCTTTCAATGGGATCAGGGAGAGATGTCTCAGGAAATTCCTCCAGTGGAGTTTGGGGAATTCATAGGGCGGTGACATTTGTTGACTCATCAATGGTCAATGTTCCATTTCTCCAATTGACAGTGGGATTGTTCTTCTGCAACCATGGTATGCCAAGGATGGCATTTTCTGATCCACAGTTCATTACATAGAACTTTTCCTTGTGAGTTATCCCCTGTATTTTCACAAACAGGGTGGTGGTGAACAGGATGTGGCCTTTCTCATTTGGGGACCCATCAGCATTGGTGACTGAGACAGGTCTGGGGAGTCATTCGGTGGGGTGTTTATTTCTTTGGACAAATGCCCAGTCGATGCAAGATATTTCGGCTCCAGAATCTATCAGAGTGGTGGTGTTGATGACTTTCTCTCCAGTGGCTCTCATGAAAACAGAAATGGGGATTTTCATAACTCTCTCAGGGAGAGAGGATACTTTTACAGGAGAGGCCACATATGGGATACATTGTTCAGGGGTTCCAGGTGTCAACTCTGGTTCCCCTTTCAAAAACCCTTTCCAAGAAACTTGGTCAGTTTGACCAGGGCCACAGAGGCCTCATCTTCATTGTCTGTTTCTTCTTTCTTTACCTGCTTAACCTTTTTAGCAGGGTTTCTGTATTGGTTGGGACATTCTTGGGACATGTGTCCCTTTTCTCCACATCTGAAGCACAGGCCATTTTTGAGGTGGTGATCTCTTTCTTCTCTGGAGAGTTTGACTGTGTCAATGTCCATGGTGTTGGGGTCTTTCTCCTCCTGTCATTGGGATCAGGGTCGAGGGTAGGTTTTTCCTTTTCCCTTGTTGTCAATTCTTCCTGTGATGGCACAGGCTTTCTGCCATTGGTTTTTGATGTGCATAGCTTTTTCATACCATTCTTCAATCTTCGTGGGTACTTTGTCCATTCCATAGATTCAGTGAACAAGTGCAGGTTTGAGCCCTGTGGCCAAGAACTCCACAAGGGCTGTGTCTTCTTTGATGCCACTGTGAGCAGCAGCAGTTCTGAATTCAGAGATATATTCTTCAATGGACCCTTTCTGTTTCAAGGTCCTGATTTTGGCAATGGCAGCACCAGTGGTGTCAGCTGGGGTGAATGCTGCTTTGAAATCCTTTTTGAAGTTGTTCATGGTCCCAAAACTGGGTTTCTGCTTCTCCAGGGCAGCCTGGTAGAAGGTTGTTGCCCAAGCTTGGGCTACCCCCTTCTTCATGTGAGAGAGGGCATACACAACACATTTATCATCATTGTCATAGATGTCTTGGTTGATCAAAAGATATGCCTTGACTGAGTACAGCCAAGACATAGTGGTTTTGTGGCTACCATCATATTCAAATGGTGTGCCTATCTTCAGTTTGGTGGGTCTAGCTGGAGCAGTGGGAGCTCCACCCTTCAATGATCCTAGGCCAAGGCCTCCAGATCCAGATCCTGACATAGTGAATGGGCTTCCAGGTTTAAGGCGAGGTTGAGAGGTAAGGGGATGGGGGGATCCTAAAGAGGATAGTATGTTCTGGAGGGTGTTCTGTAAGAAGCCAGTATTGTCCTCAGATGGTGAGGGGTTCAATTCATTGGGGTATGCACTTCGGTGGCACTGTATTTGGTGTTGGAGCTTGATGGCTCGGGTTTGGGTTCACATGGTTTGAGTGGGCTTGCCCACAATCTGTTCCTTCGAGGGAAAATGGTGTCTTGCTGAACAGCAGATGATTGGGCACGATGGCTGGGATGTAGAGTAGAGCTTTTGTTACACTAAGACTGAAGTCTGTAATGTAGGTCAAGCCCAGGTAGTCGTTCTACAACATGACAGTTGTAACCTTCTGTCTGAAGGATTCGATCATAGTTCTGAGGGAGAGCTGGGAGGTCAAGTTTGAAGTTCTGAGCAACTAGCCAGTAGATTGGGCAGCTCTAGTCTGAGGGTCTACTCCAGAATAGAGGCAACTATATATAGTACAGGGAAAGAGGCCTCAAGGTGATCTCACATAGCTAGAGAGATAAAGGCCATTGGCCAGAGTCCTACATGTGTTGAACATGTGTCAAGAGAAGATATTGCTATTGGCCAAGCCAAAGCATGAGTCAAAGGAACAGGAGAGAAATGCATAGAACAAAGCCAACAGTGCCAAACAGTAGAAAGGAGAAAGAAAGTCCCACAGCAAGGCATGAATCATAACAGGAGGGGGGGGGCTTACCCACCAGTCATTGCAGATGTTGCTGTTCTGGGTGGGCTGTTGCTGGCTCCAGGTGGGGGAGTGTTGTTGGGAGAAAGATGACTCATCAGGGATCTTACCTTGCTGTTGGAGCAGAGCCTCATTGGGTGGAGGGACAGCAGTGGGGAGAGGTGGGAGGTGGGGCAAAGGAGATGCAATTGTGTGTGTGCATGCATGGATGAAAATTTCAACTTCTCACAGGCACATGACCAGTGGCCACTG
Source organism: Pisolithus marmoratus (assembly GCA_024613145.1). Lineage (NCBI taxonomy): Eukaryota > Fungi > Basidiomycota > Agaricomycetes > Boletales > Pisolithaceae > Pisolithus > Pisolithus marmoratus. The sequence continues at coordinate 113,985 of JANFAE010000061.1, forward strand.
CAGCACTTCAAGTGTCTAAGTGCGAGTCTTAGCTTACCAATCATTTCCCACACATTTCCTAGTCACTATATACTAATCTACACAACACTACTCAATACACAACACTACCTTAATTGGTAGTCAAAAATGTGAACATTACACTACACTTTCCTTCAAGTAAAAACAATGAAATAAAAGAAACCTTATGATCTGTAACTATTTATTGCACATGTAAAAACATTTAGAACAACTGGCAATATATAGTTATAATGTTGCTATAGTTCAATCCATGTGCAATAATTGCACACTGTTTCAGTATATGACAAATATTGTGCTGTCAGCACACTACACTACACTTTTCTAATCAAACACAACCAAACAAGTCAAAAAAGTGCACACTACACTTCTGGTAATAAAAATGAAGACTACAACAATAATTGTATTTTGTTTATATCTCTACCATTTTTGCACAGATAGATGAAGTAAGCATACCTCCATGGTCCTCTTGTCAGGTACTACAACTTTCATTATGACATCTTTGAAATTTATTTCTTGAGGCATCAATTGATTTTTGTGTTTTGCAATTTTCTCACCCATTTTTTGGCATATCAATGAGGTAAGCATATTCCCATGATCCTGTGACCCAACCCTACAACTTTCACTATGACATCATCATCTATAGTTAAAGTAGTGCTATAGTTCACTATATATCAAATAGTGATGCACTATTCCAGTCTATAACAAATATTGCACTGTCAGTTTTTCCTGATGGGGACAGGTTCTTCTGCTGTCATCTTGATGTCCTTTGCAAATGCCCAAATTTCTTCTAGTGCTATATTGCACAGGTTTCCCAGTTTTTTGAAGTTGGGGGGAGGGACTTTGCAATCACTGTGGTCTGCCACATCAACATCCTTGGCATCTAAAGCCCTACCTTGACCCTTATTTTGAAACTTGGGATACATCTGGAAACCTTGACAGGGGGGGTACAGTTTCCTCTACATCAGGGTTGGAGTCATCAGACTGGTCTGCTGGTGGTGAGGATGAGTGATGACTGGTCACCAGAAACTGTCTGAACATTGGAATCAACAGCATATATGTAAAAACAACATGTCAAACAGAGGCATATGCATATATAGATGCTGACAACAATGGATGACACAATTCTTTATCTATATAGTAACCAAGGGAGTGACAGGGAACATAGTCAGGAGCATCCAAAGCACCAAGCTTTGAATGATGGGCTAGCACCAAGCCAACCATCTCCTGACAGGAGAGGCACCAAACCCCAAAACCAAAATAAATGAAAAATATCTGGAAGAGATGTGAGAAGAAGGGATATTGAAGCAAAAAACTTACCATCATAGTTGCTCATGCTGTCCTCACTCTCATTGTAATTGGAGCTCCTGTCATCCTCTTCAGTACTGGTCTTCTCCTTGTCCTGCTTGCCACTAGACTTCTCCACATCCTGCTTGCTACTAGACTTCTCCTTGTTCTACTCACTGCTGGACTTTGGCTCATCCACATTGACATTCAAATCTTCCTCCACTTTGTCCATTTCAGTGTCCACATTATAGACTTGGCCCTCCTGATGCTGGGAATGGGAAGGAAGAACTGGGGTTTTGGTAGTAGAGGCACATGGTGTTAAGGAGCATCTTCTATCCCTCAGACTGAACATATGTTCCTCCCAGCCTTTGGGAGGCTGGAGTGTGCATTCCAGTTTCAGTCCAGTGCATACATCCTCTCATTTTGACTTGCCTCGGACACCTGACCTTGTTATAGCCTATCTTCGTTATCCAAAACCTTTCTAAAGGGTATCCAAACCATTTCGTGGGCTCCAAGAGAGGTAGGAGTGGCTGCATGAGGGCCACTTGGCAGACCCTTCAGTCACATTTAGTCCTGAAACTGGGACAACCAAAGTGTACATTTCAGCCTAAAGGTGGGACTAGGTGATGTTGGCCAACCAGCCCTGACAGGGGGTTGGCTGCTGCACCAACTTAGCAGACCTGAAAGTGGGATTGGCCTACCTGGCTGGGGGATAGCCCACCCGCCTGAAAGTGGGGTCAGCCTACCTGGCTGGGGGATAGCCCACCCACCTGAAAGTGGGGTCAGCCTACCTGGCTGGGGGATAGCCCACCCACCTGAAAGTGGGGTTAGCTGACCTGGCTGGGGGATGGCCCACCCACCTGAAAGTGGGGTCATCTGACCTGGCTGGGGGATGGCCCACCCACCTGAAAGTGGGGTCATCTGACCTGGCTGGGGGATGGCCCACCCACCTGAAAGTGGGGTCAGCTGACCTGGCTGGGGGATGGCCCACCCACCTGAAAGTGGGGTCATCTGACCTGGCTGGGGGATGGCCCACCCACCTGAAAGTGGGGTCAGCTGACCTGGCTGGGGGATGGCCCACCCACCTGAAAGTGGGGTCATCTGACCTGGCTGGGGGATGGCCCACCCACCTGAAAGTGGGGTCAGCTGACCTGGCTGGGGGATGGCCCACCCACCTGAAAGTGGGGTCATCTGACCTGGCTGGGGGATGGCCCACCCACCTGAAAGTGGGGTAGGCCAACCTGGCTGGGGGATGGCCCACCTACCTGAAACTGGGGTTGGCCTACCTGGCTGGGGGATGGCCCACCCACCTGAAAGTGGGGTCAGCCTACCTGGCTGGGGGGGATCAGCCCACCCACCTGAAAGTGGGGTCTGCCTACCTAGCTGGGGGGGATCAGCCCACCTCACTGGGGAATGGTCCATCCCCCTGGAAGTGGGGTCAACAGCACTGGGATCAGCCATTGGATACAAGTCACAGCCCCACACTGAGGGGAGTCCATGTCAAATGAAAATACTAATGATGCCACAGATGGTTTGAAGGTCCAGGACAGTAGGCCACCCAGTGGAGTTGGCTGACCTACCCTCCTGAAAGGGGGATCAGCTGACCTAGGTGCAGGACAGCCTGCCCACTTGAAAGGGGGAGTAGCCAACTTAGGTGCAGGATGGCCTACCCACCTGAAAGTCAGGTTGGCAGACCTAGCTGGAGTTGGTTATGATTTAATTCCCTGGGCCTCCAAAACTGTACATTCCAATTTAAACTGTCATCATATATATACCCATCAAAGTCCCATGGCCCTCCTGGTTTGATTCTGTGTTCTCAGCCCCCTCTTCCCATTTTCCCCATCCTCCTTGTCCTTTTTCCCATCTTGCTTTGCCACCTTCTTCCCCTTAGTTACAATCCCACTCTCTGCCCTTTTCTGTTTTTGAGTGGGTACCACAGGAGGAGCTTCCTCCTCTTCCTTCTCCTCATCCTCCCTATCACTCCCACCCATTGCAGCACCTTCATCCCCCTCTTGTTGCTCCTTCTTGCCTGAACTTTTCTCCAACCTTGCCACTATCAACCCCACTATATCCATCACATTCTCTGCCATCTGGATACCAAGCTCAGAGTTCACCAAAAATTGGAGATGACTGACCAAGGGATCATCCTCTTCAACTTCCTGGGCACAACTACATTCCCTCAACAGCAGACCAAGCCCCAGCACCACCTCCTCACCCAATGAGGAGGATTTGAACCTTGCACTTTGTAATTCCCCAAGGGCCTTCCAAAAACAGGTGGACTCCAAATGGATTTCCTGGGGCAAATACTTGGCACTCCAGGTCCATGTTGCCCAATGGGAAAGGGCTACCTCTCTCCCCTTTCCATGTTCCTATGAAAGATGCTTTGTTAGCTAAGTATTCAGGGAAAATCACTGACTTACCTCTTCTGGCAGGGCCTCCACCAGGTCCACAAGTACTTGGTACCTGGTGAACTAGCCAGAGCTCTGAATGCAGCATGTCATCTATGCCCGATGCCTGGCTCTCTGCACAAGAGGCTTGCTTACTAAGCTATGTTCGCACTTCAACTCCATCCCTGAGCCCCACCACTCGGACCCCTGGCACCCCCAACCCTGACTCTCCCACTCTGCCCTTCCCCGTTACATGTGCCCCCTCTTCATGAATGTGAACCTCTGGGTTCGCTTGCTCTCTGCTGCTTCTCACTCCCCTCCACCTACATCTCCTTTGCCTTTGGCTTCTTCACTTTCATCTCCACCATCTTCATCTCCCCTCTCCAGCCTTCCCCACTCCGCCATGTCATCTCCTTTTAGTGTTTCCTGCATCTCTGCTAATGCCATTCCATCCCTGGGTACAAACAGCCACAACTGTCTTGCATGGGTCAGCCCATTCAAGGGGAATCCCTCTAATGTGGTGAGCTTGTATGAATTGCCCACTCGCCCAACCACCTGTCTTGGCACTGACCATCTCGGCTGAAGCTTCCTTGCACTTGCAAATATCATTAACACTGCAAGCATTTCACAATTTTTCTTGCCAAAATATGTTGAAAAAATGGAAAGAAGAGATACTCTTTTATTTGGGCTGTGTTCACATAAAAAATGCAAATATAATATTTTGTTTTCTTTGTCTTTTCTGTGCAAAAAAATGAATTGATGGTAGTGCTGATTAGCTTCTATGCTAATGGGTATTACCATCAATCAATGTTTTGTGGAAAGTCATGCAAAGAAAAGAAAATATTATTTTTGCCTTTTCTCTTTGAAAACAGCTGTCAAAAAAGAGTATCACTTCCTTCAATTTTTTCAGCATGTTTTCTGAAGAAAAATTGTGAAATGCTTGCAGTGTATTTCCACTGTCACATCATGTACTTGTACCAGTTGCCCTGCTTCGAAAACCACTTCCCCTGCAGCAGAACGTAGCACCCATTTATCGAATACAGCTTTCCTTCTTACCGCATGTAATATAGCCTGCCCTTCACTGTCTAAACATTGCTGTTCCATGTATGCCAACTGCATGTCCACTGCTCTCCCGTCTGGTTCCTGCATGGCTTGCTCTAGCAGTGTTTGTGCTGTGTTTACAACCAGTCCCAGCAACAGCTCTTTCGGTGACAGCTGGAATGCCAGTATGACCCTTTTGTTCAAGTGCTTCACTGTGTCATCAAAGTGAATTGGCCACTGCACCATGACATTGTTAGTCTCGTTGCCACCCTCCTCATCTTCTCCCAGCTTTGGGCTGCACATCCTTTTTAACTGCCCTAACAGTTTGCTATTCACATTCTCCACCAACCTGTTGATCCACAGTGCATATGCTGCTACCACATGCTGTTTTGTTCCATGCACTTCACACCAGGCCTTTACTTCTCCATTTCTGAAGTGCGACCCTCTGTCCATCATAAACGTCTCCAGTGCTTTGAATGCTCGTGTTATTGTGTTCAGCCTGTCGATTGTCGTCTTTGCCATTCCATGTGACTTGAGCATGAAACCCCAGATATACTGTGAGTATGTATTGAGCATCAAGAGCACTGAATTGTAGCCCCCTTTTCCTTTGGGCATGGACAGGTAATTGGCCACAACCAACTCAAATGGGTGGCACCTTGTGATTGGGTATAGCAATGCATGCAGGTGTGCGGTACCAAAGTTCTTGCATTGTGCACATCTCAGTAGGGCTTGCTGTATGGACTGGTCTAGCCTCGGGCTATACACCTTGTCCATCAACTTCAGCTTTACCAGGTCTCGCCCCCAATGTCTGTTCATCTTGTGTTCTTCCTTGGCCATTGTCATGGCCTCCTCCTGTGTGATGCACTCTACCCTCGGTCATGCTTGCACCAACTTCATTGTGTGCACTCGCCACAGATGTCCATCCTCTATGAGGTACCCTTCTGCCCTGTGGTGTGCTCAGCATCTTTCTCGATCGCTTGTCATCATTTTGAGATTGTGAATTGCTTCCACTACCTCAAGGAACAATGGTTCATTAGCAAACTGCTCCTTTAGGGCCACTAACCTTGGGTCCCTGTCAACCATGAACAGGTCATTGACTATGCCTTTTGCAGCCTCCCAGTCTTCGCTGACCATCCAGCCACTACTGTCCTCCTCTGTTCTCGGTTTGTCTGCATGCATTCGGCTCAATGCATCTGCTGCTGCATTTGTCTTGCCTGGCCTGTGTTGCATGTCTGTGATCTGGTATGCTGTGATACCGTCCCACCATCTTGCATGCACCACTGACAGTTTGTCGTTACAGAGCATGTCCTTCAATGCCATGCAGTCCGTCTCCAACTCCACTGGGAAACCCCAGATGATGTCACTGAAGTGGTTGATGCTGAACTTTAACACTGCAAACTCGAGGACATATGGCTTGTACTGTTCCTCTATGCTCGACATCCATTTGGATGTGAATCCAATGGGGTGAACCATTGTCACCTTCTCTCCATTTGCTCATGTTGTTTCAAACCGTTGTGACAGTACTGCTCCAAACCCATCTTTGCACCTGTCCGTGGTCAGTATGAATGGTGTGCCATCGAACCTGGGGGCCCTTAGTACTGGTTCTGATGTTAGTACTTGCTTCAGCCATATGAATGCCCTTGTTTGCCTAGGTGTCCAGTACCACTTGAGCAATCTATCTCTCAGATATTGCTTGTACTTTCACTTGTTCATCTTCACATCTAGCCCTGGTATGTCCGGGTTCCTCTGCAAGTCTGTCAAAGGTGCCACTATCCTCACATAGTCTTTTACCAGAGAGTGGAAATACCCTGTGAAGCCTAAGAACTGCATCAGTTCTAGCAGTGACTTGGGCATTTGCCACTTAGCGATTGCCTCCAGCTTCGCCACATCTGGGTTGATTCCATCTCTCCCTATCTGTGCACCTCCAAAGACTACCTCTGTCATGAACAACTGCAGCTTTTGTGGGGACAGGGATATGTCCTTCTCACAACACCTGACTAGGAATGTGCATAGCCATCCCAACAGCTCCTGGAACTCATCTCCTGCTATTCTGTTGTCGTCTACAAACATTTCGAGACCTATTTGCATTGCCAGGTTTTTGAGGGCTATCGCTGTCATGTCTGCGAAGCATGATGGTGCTCCCAGCAATCCCATGGGCATCTGCTGGTAGCACTGGTACCCCCTACCTTCTGTGTAGATACACAGGTATGGTTGGTACTCTTCATCAACCTTTATTGCACAGAATCCTGATGCCAGATCCATCACACACACATACCTGTGCCCTGCTAGGTGCTGTTGCTTCGCCCTGATGTCTCCCTGGGGCATCGGTGCAACTTCCATTACCTTGTTGAGCTCGTGGAAGTTCTGGCATACCTGCCATTTCTTCTTCCTCTTCTGGCTTGCCACCTCCACCCCTGCCGGTGATTGTACTGGCTCTGCCTCTTGCCCATTTTGACTCCTTTGCCCTTTTCTTTGCTCTGCAACTATTCTTCTGATCTTGTCCATCATGAGACCTGGTGCTCCATGTGCCTTTTGCACTAATACCATTGGATGTATTGCTCACACTTCATCCGACCTGATGTCACATAAGATTCCTGCTTCATTGAACTCATCCAGTACCGGTAGGTACCACTCCTTCTGGGCTTGGGTTAGTGGTTTTTGACTGACTCTCAGCTGGAACTTAGCATCTTTGGGTATATTCAGGTGGAACTTTATGAATGGCACCATCTTCACCTCCCTGACTGACAGCACGAACGTGTCTGCAAACTCTGCCACCAGGCTTTGTACCTGTCTCATTTCTTCTGCTTGCAATGGCCCACATCTGATTGCCTTTAATATTGCTTCCACCCTTGGTGGGTAGAATGGGCCCTCCATCCTCAACCTGGTGAACATGTCTACCACCTTCTCCTCCTCTGCCAGGCCCATGTCGCAACCCTCTGTCATGTCCTTGTCTCCGCCCATCGCCTCCTCTTGCTCCTCTGCCCCTATCTGCCATACCTCCAGCCCTTTTTCTCGCTCCCTGCTGTCCTTCCTTTCTTCATACTCCCATTCTTCTGGTGCTGTTGCTGGTACCCTTGTGGGTAGTATGTGGTTTGGTACCTCCCAATTAGCATGGTTTGCGATTTCGACATAGCTCTTCCCCCATGGCAGCCATATCGAGTCCCTGCCATAGTTGTGGACTGCCTTCATTTGGTCCGGCAGTGGCAGCTTCCCTATGAGCATTTTCCACAATCCCCCACTCAGGAACACCTCAAACATTGCCTGTGTGTTTGCCTCCCCCCATCTTAGACTTCCTGATCACGTGCCAGTGGATGCTACCAATGACCCATCCACCATCCTCAGCACCTGCTTAGACAGTCCCAGTTCCTCTAACCTTCACTTTACCCTGTCATAAGCATTGGTGTCGATTGCATTTATCATTGCCCCATTGTCAACCACAGCGATGAACCTGACCCTTTCTCCCTTTGGTCCTTCTAGGCTTGGTACCATTAGGAATGGTCAGCCCACCTGCGACTTGACTGGTTGGCCAGTCGTGTCCAGTGCATACATGTCAGTAACTGTATTTTCGGGGCCCTTTATGATACTCATGTGTGACACATCCTGACTCTGCTCTATCCCATCCTTTCCTCCGCCTGCCTGGTTGACTGCCAATCCCCCCTTTTGCGCGTCCTCCCATAGCCTCTCCTTCTTCTCTTCTTGGGTCTCCTCTGATGGATTTCCATCTGGGGCTGTTGACTGTCCGACACTCTTCACAGCCCCTAGTAGTTTCCCATTGCCATCCACTCCCATCTGTCCTCCAGCTCGTTCTGCTCCATTGCCTCTGCCTGCCAGTCCTCTCCTGCTGCCACTGTGTATATGTACAGTACAGTCATCTCTGTGCTGGCATCGACCTGCAGGTTGTTTGGCCAGATGTACTGCACTGGCATTGGGTTAGGTCTAGGTTGCACTGCTCGCCTTAACATTCCTGCCACCAGTTGTCACCATCTTGTTTCATGTGGCCATAATGTCTCCTTAGCACTGCAGGTGTTGCCTACATGAGGTGGGTCTGTGACCATGCTGCAGTTAAAACACTCTCCCAACCCTATTGCTGTTGTTCCTGGTTTTAGCAGGTATGGTCGCTCAAGTGCTGGTGTTGTTCCCTCTCCGAACATTCAATGCCATGCTGCTACATCTGCTTCATACAGCCATCTGCCTGCCTCCATGTTTGCATGATGGGGCACTGTCAACACCTTCTCTAAAATTTGCACTCTTGTCAGTGGGACTCTTTGCAGTAATGCATTTCTGTTTGCCATGAATGGTACCATGTTCATTCTCACACTGTGTGCAACCCTGTTTGAGTCTGGTGGCTTTGTGTGACCTGACATACTGCGAGCTGGCTGATTTGTTGGCACAGTTCTGTGACCTCGTTCCTCAATTCTTGCTCCCCTTTCTTCGCCTCCTTATTCCTCAACAACTTCTTCACTTTGACCTTCCTTACCACGTCCACAAACTCGTCCCAACTCTCGTACTCATCCTCCAACTCGTTCCAGAGAGTTGTTGGGGAGTCCTCCACTGCATACTCGATTAGCTTGCCCTCTGTATCTCCCATGCTCAATGCCAGTTTCATCACCTTTGTTGCCCAGACTACATGCCTGTAATCCCCTCCATTGTCTGCTTCTATCCACTTTCTGACATCTTCTTCCCTCAACGTCAGCACTCTGATGCATTCTCTCTGCTGGGCTTTTGTCCATTTTGGCCTTTTGGCTGCTGGCCACCTTTTTAGGAATGCAGTCTTCAGTGTCACCATGTCAACTTTGTTGCTCACTGGTAGGTTTGTAAACCATTCATCCGCATAACTCCCTGCTGCCAGTTGTAACCCAAACCAGTCGATCTTCATTGCTTCTGACCATGAGGACAGCAAAGATAACTGGAACTCTGTGAGCCAGTCTGCTGGTTCTACATTGCCCCTGTAGTCCCCCTGAAACAACAGTACGACCTTGGCTGTCTCGTTGATGTTGATGATCTGGTATGACATTGGAATGCTTGCTGGTAGAGGTGCTGAAGGTCCCACTGATGCTGTGGGCCGGTTGCCTTCTGTCTGTGTCACTGTTCATTCTGGTCTTGCTCTGAATGGTTCCTCCCCTCCTGGGAATAGTGGTGGGAAGACTGCAGGTCACAGGTTGTAGTTTCATGTGCCTGCTGTCACACTCGTACTCCTAGTTTGTTCCCTAGTTCACATATGTGCTGCTCCTGTGGCAGTAGGCCTCTGTGGTGTAAAAAGTTCAAAATCTTCTGTGTCCACTGCCAGTGAAGATGTAAGGCTGCTCTCCATGGTTCCTGTGCTGTTGTCTGCTCGAGTTCTGCTTCCCCTTCCCTCTAATCCCCTAAGTCTTGCTACCTCCTCAAGTGTAGACTGTGGTAGACACCTTTGTGTTTCTGGGGTTTGCATTCCCCTCTCATCACCAGATGAACTAGCCAGAGCTCCAAATGCAGCATGTTGTCTATGCCTGATGCCTGGCTCTCTGCACAAGAGGCTTGCTTACTAAGCTATGTTCACACTTCAACTCCATCCCTGAGCCCCACCACTTGGACCCCTGGCACCCCCAACCCTGACTCTCCCACTCTGCCCTTCCCTGTTACACTGGGCATGATGGAAAGAGACTTCAAATACTGGATGTGGTCCTTGCTAGCATGCCATGCAGGACTAGACTCTTCAGTGACCTTGTCCCTCACATCCATAGTCCCTTCCACCCCCATGTTCACAACCTCACCACTTTTCATCATCTGCCCAGAGTGCACCCCTGCATCACCTACTTCTTCTTCACTGTCATCCTCAGTGTCCATCCACTCTCTCTTCTTACTGCTCCCTGCCACTGGTCTCCTGTCAAACTGCCTTGACAAAGGTGCATCCTCCTTTTTGCAACTGATGAAAGATACAATCACCTTCTCCTCTGCCTCTAGGGTTTGCCAGTGATCCCAGAGCAACCCCAGATCAGCCTTGGTCCATTTTGAAGGATCCTTCATCATAAACCCCTTGGAATGGACTGGGAGTCAAGATACTCCATGGGAGACTCAATCAGCAAGCCCCAGGGAACCCTGGCCTTGGGCTTCTTCATGAACTTGGCTATGCCCCAGACTTTGATCAGAGCAGAACCATGCACATGACAATCAAGTCCCACCATAAGCAGCTTGGAAGACTGCTCTTGCCAAGTTCTGCTGCACCTTCAACTTCTGCCTGGACCAAGTGGGCATCTCTGGGTTCCAATCCTCATCCAAGGATATCTCCACCTCATGCTTCTCAGCAGAATTCTCCTCCACTAAACAGTGACCAATGGGCATGGACATGTTGAGAGACAACACATCAAACTTACCAGGGGCTGTCAAAAGATAATCTGTCAAGCTATTTTCCCCACTCAACACCCAATCCTTGCTGGACTCAGAAGACTGGGTGAATGCCTTCTTCCCATCTGCTGGTGCTGTCTCAAACCTGGTGGTCTTCTTGAGCATTGAAAAACAAGAAGGATAGTGAAACTTACACTGCTATCTTGATCTGACCTTCCCCTGCCTCATGTGCTACAAACATCACCACATGGGACCCCATGGTTCTGTGTACAGTTTCGATTAAATCTCTAGCCATGTTTGGGAGATTTTTTCTCCTGTATCTGTTAATTGGCTAGCTCAGCACATGGTCATGGAGTGACAAGTGGACTTATGAGTCATGGGTCTCTTTTGGGGCACCCAACTTGTTCCATTTTTCTGCTGCTCTCCCAGCTTCTGCTTTCCTCTCATCAGAAACAGACTCCCACTACTATTGGATGATCCAGTTCCTCTGCCCTATGGTCTTGGGGTCCTTGGTGTCCCTCCTTTCCCTATCATAGGCATCCATTTCCTCCTTAAAGATCCTCTGTGCTGCAGTAAATGCCATAAAGGCCTTTTTGTAGTCCCCAGCCTTGGTGGGGTGAGCCTTCTCCTCCCTGGCATCCTCACCCTCACAACTTTCTTCCCAGCTCTTCCTAGTGACAGCCAGGATGTGCTGGATGATAGCTATTCCATCATCCTGATCCTCTGGATCCAGGTGGGGCAAGAACACTGTCCTGATGGCCTAGACAAACCTCAGATGTGTCTGACTTGATGAAAAGGATGTCTCACCACTCTCAAATGTGGGGGCAATCCCACCAAATCCTCAGGTTCATGTTTAAGGATCTCCAACTTCACCTCAGCAAGGAAGGATCTCATTCCTGAGTTGGGAGTTCCCCCTTGCTTCTTTGTACCTTCCCACATAGGAGGAAAGGATTTCAGAGTAGACTTCCTTCCAGTCAGACATTGGATAGGTCAATGGGTGCAAGTGTATAGCAGCAGAGATTTTGTTGTCACAGGTGGAAGACAGAAGATGAAAATTTATCAGCCCTTACTTATTTAGGCAGGTGGTCAAAAGAATGTCATCCATCCTGCTGTTAGGCATTGCCCATTTTGTTTGCACATATTTGCCATTCACTCCTGTTCACCACCAAGTCCTCAACCAAGCATATCCCTACACAAGCCATATGTACCTGCTCCCATTCTAAATGCCATCCATCTGTTTACCATGGAACATCAGCCTTGCCTTGCTTGCAAAGTCACTCCACAGCCCCATCTGCTTGTTGGCATAAGCCTCTGTTCCAGGCTCTGTTGACTGCAGAGCCCTTTGCTCCCACATTTTCTTGTGGTACTCAAACCACAGCCCAGTCCAAAGCATCTCATGCCTCACCAGTGACACTTCTTCTTTCCATCTGTCTCTTCTTGCCCTTGCTTTGAGCCAGTTGATTCTGTAAACTGTACAACACTTTTAGTAAGATATATGGAATCAGAATACACTTACATTCTTCCATCAAGCCCCCCACCTCCACATTCAACTGGCTCTTCTCACCATCTATCACCCAAAACCATGCCAGTTTACTGGTCCCCTGTCCAAACCTGTTCTCCTCTGTCACCTCCTTACTCACTGCAAGGTCCTCTGGCAAGGTTTCTTGATACTTTTCTGCCATGTTACCATCAGGGTCCAACCTGAGAATGGCCTGCCTGGCCCTTTGATAACTTCTGACATGCTTGTTTACCCTGGCTACCACCTTCTGAATTTCCTTCTTGGTCCTGGTACCCTCCCTGGTGGAATTTGCAGTCCTGAAGTTCTGTTGGTACAACATGGCCATGTTTCCAAGGTCTGTCCTCAGTTGGTCCAGACAATCATTGGCTTGTCCAATCCTGAGTTCCCTTTCCTCCTTGAGAAGGTCATGAAGGCCCAGCTCTGTCAGTTTGGCAGCTCCAATGGAAGATGGCATCCATATACTCATGAGCTCTGAAGCCAGCCCCTCAACTTCCTCTTCAGGAGCTTCCCAGTCTCCTTCATCATCATCCCAGAACTCCCTATCCTCATGTTCTTCTTCATCTGACCCACAGAATGCAGGATCATCCTGGGGAGTGAAAGCACCAAGATCTATATCCAAACCTTTGCAAAATGCTTGGCTATTGCTATGGAATTTTTCAATCCTAGAAGAAAGTCTCTGTCTCTTCTCAGAGATTTTAACTTCTTGCCTAGTTGACATTGGACTGGGAAGTTGTCAGATTTCAGACCTCAGCTGAATTCACCTTCAGCTCAATGGGGACCTCACTGTGAGTCCTCAATGCTGATTCCTTCTGCAAGCCAGGCCACTGAACCAACATTTCCAGAGGGGGACTTGGGGTTTTTCATGAGCTGCAACCACACCTCCTGAAAGGAGGGGGCTAAAAAAATTATCAGACCAGGTCATCAACCCAGCCATAACACCAACCTTTGTCCCCCTTCAATAAATAAATATCTAGGGCTTCCCCCCTATCTGCCTCTGCCCTAAGTGCATCTGATTCCCACCTAGCAACCTTGTCAGGATCCAACACAGCAGTCAACTGCTCATAAGCCTCATTCATTTCCTCCAGACATTTGTTGGAATTCTTATATTTCTTGAGCAAGGAGGGGACTGCGATGTTGGGCATAAATTTACATCCCCTCCAAGAAAAAAAAAAACTCACCCATTCCCACAAGCTTCTTCCAGTTAGAGTCCCTCATATGATCATCACACACCTCTTGCCTGTGTGCCTGAGTCATAGACCTGGCAGTGGGGGAGATCTTATTGAATGGAGCCCACAATGTCTCCAAAATTTCTCCATCCAAGTGGCCAGCACCCTTGATGAAGTTGAGGCTGTACCTGGGAAAGCAAGAGAGCTTGTGTGCAGCCAAGTGGAACTTTCCCACTGCAGACACAATTTCCAGAGCTGGGGGAAGAAGGAGAGATGGGCTGTTTTTCACCCTGCTCCTGAAGTTGATGCTCCACTGGCACCCTACATCACAAATCACCAGGGCTTTTGTGATGCTCTCTGAATGATATTCAAGAGCATTACAAATGGAGTAGTCTGTGTTCATATACCTGGCCTAAAATGAGCTCCAACTACACCAATCTCAATCCAGGGGGTCCACTCACCTCTCCCCTTTCTGAAAATCTACCATGGAATGGGGGACAAAGCAGCCATGCCAAGCACAAGCTGTAGCACCAATCCCTGTAGATCATAGGTTGGACTTGTTGATGTTTGCAGCATTGATAGCCCTGTGATTGCTGCAGGTGGATCTCTAAATGCATGGTCAGCAAGCAATCTACAAGACAATGACTGGGACCTAACTCTGAGCCTATCATATAGGATGTCAAGGAGGGTGTCCCAATTATACTCATGGAAATAGTTGCCCATTTCCTTGGTTTCTGGAGGTCAGATCTCTGCAGCACAGAGGACACAGTGAGTCCAGAGTTCCCAAGTTCAGATGATAGAGCATTGTCCATCAGGGCTGAAAGCACTTGATCAGGTGGGGAACAATTCATCACAGACTCTGGAATGATTGATGACTGCACAGATTAAAATTTTAAGCTGTGAAATTTGGTGGCTCAATAATCACACATTGTGCTTAAGGTTAGGGTTAGGATCCCTCACTAACAAAAAAAGATGGTCAAACAAAGCATGCAAATTACATTTTTCAAGTTAAATCCACAACTAGCTACCTTTGCTACTACAAATTACAGGCACTGCTTATAAACACAAGTCCCAAGTGGGACAAGTCCTTATCATGAACTAGAGTGGGCCCCCTCTAGAAGCATCACAGGTGCTCCAGAAGAAAAAGAAACTCAAGTTCAACCAAAAAAATCCCTGCTACTTAACATTTTCCACCTGAGTTCTCATTAGTAACTTAAAGAAGTTCAACAGTTTTCACACCAAACTATGATCCTGAAAACTAAGAAAAATTTCATCAAACAGAAGCAGCAACAAGAAAAATGTTAATTGTACCTGGGTACTGCAATCATGGCCACCAACCAAAAACATTGTAGACCCACACAATGGAGTACTCAATAAACCCCAGAGCTGACAATAAAGTTGCAGACCTGCACTAGCAGGTACTGACAATGCTGCCAAACTGACACAATTTCGCTGACCTGCACTAACAGGTACAGAC
This sequence comes from Pisolithus marmoratus, assembly GCA_024613145.1. Classification (NCBI taxonomy): domain Eukaryota; kingdom Fungi; phylum Basidiomycota; class Agaricomycetes; order Boletales; family Pisolithaceae; genus Pisolithus; species Pisolithus marmoratus. The sequence continues at coordinate 129,198 of JANFAE010000061.1, forward strand.
AATGCCCCCAAACCAACATGATTTCGCTGACCAGCAATAGCAGGTGTGGACTGAGCCCTTGAGCCCAAAAATATTTGCTGACCTGCACTAGCAGGTACAGACAAAGCCCCCAAACCAACAAATATTCACTGACCTACACTAGCAGGTACAGACTGAGAAAAGAACATGTCCCCCATCTAACAATATGCTGGCCAGGCATAATTGCAGACAGAGGACTACCATCACCACCTTGTGTGGCTGCAGTCCACACTCACAGGGTGATGATGATATCTGTTGGTGGTTAGCATTGCAACACATACCCCCATCTGTCTTTGTGACACCCTGCCATGGCAGTTGAAAACATAATTGATGTAAAATGTATGGACTTACTTTGGGCAAGGACACAACTGCATCATACAACTGTGGCATACAAAAAGTGATGTGGGTCTGGCCTCACGACACCCTGCCATGGCAGTTGAAAACATAATCAATGGAAGATGTATCAACTTACTTAGGGCAGGACACAACTGTGTCATATGACCATGGCTTACAGAACATGAGGTGGGTGTGAAAGCTACACATGGGTTTCTGATAACCTAGCATGGAGGTTGGCTTGGCATCACAAAGACATTGAAGTAATAGGCACATCCCTTAGATGCAAACAGTGAACTCCAACATATCAGCTATCAATTCCATCCTGGCATTTGTGAGACATAGCACCATGCAGCTAGAGATGAGGGTTAGCTTAGTGTGGTAAAGGCAAAGGTTAGAAAGACATGTGAACCTTAAATACCAGCAGTGAACACAGACATATCAAGCATCAATGCCAATCACAGAAGAGAATACAAGCCATGCATGATGGGAAAAGAGGTGGGAGAGACAGTGGGGGGAGGACGTATGCCTGCACAGGTGGAGTGTGGAAGACAAAAACAGAGGAAGAAAAAAGTAAACAGGCGAGCATGTCAATATATACTGGTGATATGTTTGGTCATGTTTAGCGTGCATGTGACCTCAGCAAAGTTGTGTGATTGCATGTCCATCTTTATTTTTAGTAGCTGTCAGCCAAACACCTCCGCTGTTCGGGTTGCATTTGCTGTGGCAGTGCATGGGAGTGAAATTTTCGACAGCTACTGTCTGGGAGTCCTGCTCTCTTCCTGATCCTACCAATCCTACCTTCACCTTCTCCCCATCACTCTGACCCATACCACCACCACCCATTGGCACACCCACATTTGGACCCACCCAGGTATGCCCACCATCATGTGTGTTGCCTACCGGTTGACTGACTGACCCTACCCATACCATGCACCACCCATTGACTCATCGCATCCATGCCTGCATGCTCACCCTCAGAACCACCCTGGTACAACTGTCAGTCATTGTGTGTGTTGACTACCTGTTGACTGATCCATAATTACAGGTACATCCATCATTGTGCATGCTGACTACCCATTCACTAACTCACCACCCAGTGATTCACCCACCCAAGCCTGTCAGAATCACACAGGTACACCTGCCATCATGCATGTTGACATTGACTGACCCATACCACACCACCTGTTGACTCACTCATCCATGCCTGTATCCCCATACCACACAGGTACATACACCCGCCATCATGTGGTTGGCTAATACCTGTCAACTGACCCATAATCACAGGTATGTACATCCATCATCATGTGCACTGACTACCCATTCACTAACTCACTGCCTGGTGACTCACCCATCCATGCCTGTCAGAACCACACAGGTATGCCTGCCATAGTGCATGTTGACATCGACTGACCTCACTCATCCACATCTGTATCCCCATACCACACAGGTATGTACACCCACCATCTTGTGTGTTGGCTACCTGTTGACTGATCCATAATCACAGCCTGTGTACATCCATCATCATGCATGCTGACTACCCATTCACTAACTCACCACCCAGTGACTCACCCATCCACGCCTGTCAGAACCACACAGGTATGCCCACCCTCGTGCATATTGATGTCAACTGACCCATATCACTGCCTGTTGACTCACTCATCCACACCTGTATCCCCATACCACACAGGTACATATGCCCACCATCTTGTGTGTCAGCTACCTGTTGACTGACCCATAATCACAGGTACACCTGCCCTCATGCATATTGATGTCAACTGACCCATACCACCACCCATTAACTGACCCGTTGTAGGGAGAGGTCACTCCCTAGTAGGATATTGGGTGGGGAAAGAGTGGTTGAGGTTTTCTTTTATTTTTCTAAGGGGCATGATCCCCATTTTGTACTCTGGGCTGGGACTTAGGTGTGAGGTGATGTAGGGAGTCCATACTCCCTAAGGCCACAGAATGCCCCAAGTGGCCTTTCTCTATGTTGTATGTCACTCACTCGCACGTCCCCCTATGATCACAGCACCACCCTGCTAAAAATATCACCACATGCTGCAATAAACAAACCACCTGTCATACACTTGTTGCATACCCCTATTCCTGCCAGTAACATTGCCACCAACTCCTCAGCTTCCATAATAAGGCCATCCCCTGTCACACCCAATCTGTCCTCAACATGTGATTACTGAACACCATCTGTTGGTGATCCCCTCCAACCTATCATGTGTCACCTTATCGCCTCAGCACCTATATCCATCCTACAAGCACCAAAGCTGTCACCCACTTCGTAATGCTGCCCACTGCATCCTTCCCTAGTCAATAAAATTGCTGCCAGCCTCCACTGTGCATCATTGCTACTCAGGCATGTGTCTTATTCTGCTTCTCCTTTTCTTACTTTCATTTTATGGAATTTTCTGGCTCTGTCTGCTGTGTATATTGTCGTAGTGCATGTGATTGTTCATGTGTCAGCCTTTGTGATTTCATTTATTTCTTTTGACATATGACAGATCCCAAAGTTTCCAATTTTACCTTAGAAACCACTGTCCTTACACTACAAAAGTCTGCTGTACCTAGAAAAATAACCACCCATCTTTTGGAGTCACTATCTCTGTGTCTAAGAGTCTTCCTGAGTCCCTAGAGTTGTTTTCCAGAGTATTTGCAAGTCCCCAGAGTCCTTCTTATCGTCTATTCACTGCCTTCGAGCTTTCCCACACTAGAAAATCACTGCCAGTTCATAAATTTGATCCCCTTGCATCTACAAGAATTTTCCTATCGTCTACAAGAGTCTACAATCACTGCCCTTCGAGTCCCAAGTCCCTACAAGCTTCTTCCCACTCAGAAAAATCCCTGTCGCCTATCTAGGGTGGACTTTTGAGTTCTTCATCACCAACACTTCCCAGTCACCAAGAAAAATCCTCCTTTGCCCTCAAGGCCTCCCTATCCTTCTCCTTCTGACACAGCACCCCTTGGGACAAGCCTAGGTCTAACCTACAGCTTTCCCCACTTTCCCCTTGTGCTCTCACAAGAAGAGTTGCCCACAGCAAGTGGCTGATTAGTAAGCAAAGTTGGACTTGGACTTGAGTTTGTAGTAGCTACAGAACAATCACCACTATTGAGGCTGGAGAGCACAGGCTAGTGTGACCAGCCTGTGGCAGTCTTTTCTGTTTTCTGCCCTTGAGAGTGAGGTCAGGACAGCTCCAGGGGAGCCCTAGAGTGGTAGGATTGAGGAGTTTTGTTGTCAGGTCTTACAGCTGAGTGTCTTCTGTTCTTTTCATTTCATTCTATCTACTAGTTCCTCTCTTCAGCAGGGTCCCTATTGGTCAAACTACCCTTCAGACCCCTTTTCCCCAGCCATTTATTAGTGATCGCTACACCATCACATACCACCACCCATTGACTCACCCATCTACACTACTGGTGACTAACCCATACTACTACCTGGTGACACCCATCCATGCCTGTCAGAACCACACAGGTACACCTGCCATTGTGCATGTTGATGTTGACTGACCCATACCACCACTTGTCAACTGATCTGTCCCATACCACCACCAACTTGTGTGTGCATGCATGCTCACCCCTACACCTGCCTACCCATCATGTCCCCCCTGCTCACATCATCCTCTCACTATCACCAAATACTCTGTGTGTGCATGCTCATTCAGGTAAGCCCCATCATCCCACCTATGTTCAGTCTTACTGCTACCTTTAATGTTACATCAATACTATATAATTTTGTCACTGTTGCTTGCAACTTTATTGTTTTACTTTGCCTCATCATCAACCTTGTGATCATGTGTGATCCCCAACTGTTCTTTTGGCTGTCCCCACCATTGTCCATGGCTGTATACTCAAGTCTATCCCTGACAGCCACCAACCCACCATGGCCAGGACAAAGCAAACAGCCAGGAAGGTCACTGGAGACAAAGCTCCCAGGGTTAAACTTCAATCCTTCCAAAAGAAAAAAAGCAAGGCAGCTCTTGCATCCAAGAAGCCAATATTCCAGAGGAAGACCATGGCAAACTCTGTAGGTTGTTCTCCTGTATCATGCACCCACTAACATCTTCCACAGTTCTGTGTCATGTGCAGAAATGGTGGGGACTTGTGGATCTGTGATGAAGAGGACTGCAAGAGAGTGGTTTGCTACAAGTGTCTGATAGTCCCAGAGGAGTCTATGAAGAAGGTTACTGAAGATGGTGTCACTTTCAAATGTGTCTCTTGCCACTGGAAGCAAACTGAAAAATCTGCACCTCAGCCTTACTTTGTAAATCACATGGTATCCCCTTCTTCATCCCATTCTCAAGATATATCATCAAGGGTTTCTACTCCCAAGGCAAACCTGTCCTCTCTGAACCTCCTGTCATCACAGGTGGCTTTCAACATGCCATTAATTCTCAGGTGGCCCCCCATTCCACTGCTCTCATCCACCTCCACCTAGAGAATCTAATGGTTGGCCATACCCAAGTCAACATGATACATTCCCTCCTCCAACCATATTTTCCAAAAAGGAGGTATCAATTCTCTCAATTACCATTCAACCTCACCACCCAAGAATCCATGGATGCCTATCAATCAGCAGCATGTGTCCTGGCCAAGTCCCTCTCCTCATACCAGAGTGTCATCTTATTCCTCACCACCCATAGTGATGAGGAAAGAGGGGATCTTTTTGCTGGCATTGTTGAGGAGCAAACTGTAGCATCTGAGGTGTTTGAGGTGAGTCCCTAATTCTTCTATCCAACTCTTTACTGATGATCTTCAGGTCCTCCAAGCCCTTTTCACCCCCTTCACCCAGATTATCAAAGTTGCACACATTTTCTTCAATGTCTGTGGTCCCAACTGTAAGTGCTTCCTCTCCTCCTGCACTTTCATGGCCCTGAAATTTTCCAGGTTCAAGCCAAAGTCCATGGTGCTTTTTGATGCACAACATCTCCACCTGGCCACAACTATCACCTACCTGCTCAGTCTGGTTGACACCACCATCATTCAAGGGTTTGATGTTTCTAGTGCTGTAAAATTTGCTCTCAATGATTGTGCAATGCTGGGTAGACATTCCAACATCATTGTCATGATGTGGAGGTCTCAAGGTGAAAACATGGAGGTAGGAAAGCTGGTGGTGGAAAAGCTGGTCTGGACAGATAAGTTTATCAGGCCATGGGGGAACAACTTGCCAGTCCAATGTCCTTAGTGTGGAAGCATCCAGAAGTGGGTATGTGGTTCATAAGGCAAAACCATCTCCTATGAGTGCAAGTACACTCACTGTGGAAAAGAGAAGGGACCTGACAACACCACCATCCCACCAAAGCATTATACCTTCTCTATTCCTGAAGGGGCCATTCAGTTGCCACATGGGAAGAAAGGAACATCCTGCTGGTTGCAATTTACACTTTAATTTGTATCTATGCCAAATTATACTGTAAATACAGCAATGCCAAGGGCCTAGAATACCCTTCAATTGCAGCACAAATATTCACACCAAGGTAAAACAATACCTGACCATGTCATACCCAATACTTTATCATAAATTCAACCAAACCACTAAAGTATGAGTCATGCCACAACCAGGTAGGCATGCCACACTGTTGATTATGGTTCAAAGGTTAACTCCCTTCATGTATGGCAGTGCATACCCCTCCAGGTTGACTACATTGACTTTCAGAGTCATGTATTTGCCCACACCAATCTACCAGCTTGCTCAAATATCCTGGGTTGCAGAAGCCCTAGCCATCTTCAGGTGTAAGCAAACACCACCCATGCCATAATTGAGATTGCAAGGCTGGTGGAACCTCTGATTGAGCACATTGCTACCTTCATTCCTTTGGAAATGGAATTACAGCTGTTTGCAACACTCTGTGGAATAGCGAAAAATCAGTTTCAAGCTCTGGGGGAGGACCCCAGAAGCAGCCCTAGATAACTTTAGTAGTGACTGTGCATGGAGCTGCACAGTGGTGTGCTGAATGGGAATGGTGTGCTGGAGGGGTAGGGTGGGAGGTAAGTCAATGACAGGGAGAGGCAGGGATCCAGGGAGGGTATATGGTGGCTAGAGGTTGGGGGTGCATTGGGTGGGTGGGGGATAGTGTTGCCTCAGCTCAGCTTCAATATATTTCAGCTTATTCCATGGCTTCCCACATAGCACACTTATTTTTACATTAAATGACTTGACCTGAGTGAATGAAATATAGTTTAGAATGTCCTTCATCCACTCCCCAAATTTCTATGTGAAGAGGGAGTGCATTGGGTGGGTGGGGGAGGGGAGGGGATGCATTGGGTGGGTGGGGCACAGTGGGGGAGGGGTTAGGTTACTGACCCTCACCATCCCCAAGCACTACATCCCCCACTCAAGTACCCCCTCCCCCAACTTCCAAGCACACCCACACCCCCTCCCCCCCCCCTCCCCCTCCCCCACCTTCCCCCCCCTCCCCCTCCCTTACTCCTCTGAAGACGACTTCTTTGAAGAACAGCTTTGTCTTCGCTGGTGATAGGGACAGATCCCTTTCCCTGCACCTCATCAGGAATTTGCACACTCTCTGTAGCAACTCCGTGAACACATCTCCCACCATACCGTTGTCGTCTATGAATGTTTCGAGCCCCAACTCTATTGTGATATCCCTGAGCGCCACGTTCATCATATCCGAGAAGCATGCTGGCGCTCCCAGGAGACCCATTGGCATTCATTGGTAACATTGGAACCCTCGTCCCTCCATGTATATGCACTGGTATGGCTGGTCTCGTTCCTTGACTTTTATCGCATAGAAGCCTGATGCCAAGTCTATTATGCAGACATATTCGTGCCCTGCTAGTCGCTGCTGTTTTGCTTTGATATCTCCCTGCAGCATCAGCACTACCATCATTATCTTGTTGAGCTCTCCGAAGTTCTGGCAGACTCGCCATTTGGGTTTGCCCTCCTGAGGTTGGTCCACCACAGTTTGCATTGGCTTTTGTGGGGGGTCTAAGCTTTGCTCCCCTCCATTTAGCACGCACTGCTCCTTGACAATCCACCTGATCTCGTCCATCATTAAGCCTGGGGTGCCATGTGCCTTCTGCACTAACACCATTGGGTGTACTGCTTTGACTCCACCTGCCTGTATGTCACACAATATTCCTGCCCCATTGAACTCATCGAGTACTGGCAGGTACCATTCCCTTTGTGCTTGCGTCAACAGCTTCTGATGTACCTTTAACAGAAACTTGGCACCCTCTGGGATATTCAGCCTGAACTTAATGAAGTCTACTGGCTTCACCTCCCATACTGATAGTGCGAATGTGTCTGCAAACTCCACTACCAGGTCTTGCACCTGCTTGAGTTCGTTCAGCACTAGATCTCTGTATTCAACCATGGCCACCATCCTTTTTACCCTGGGGGGATAGAACAGGCCTTTCTCCATGAGTCTGGTGAATATTTCTTTGCTGTTCTCTTCTGCACTTATCTTCATTTCTGCTAGTTGTCCCTCGTCCTCTTCGCTTGCTTCTTCCTCTACTGCCACCACTCTTACCCCTGCGTGGTCCTCATCTCCCCTCTCTGTTTCCTCCTCTCTCTTTTGTGCTTGTTCACCTTTGCTCCCTTGGTCCACCTCTTTCCCTCCTCTTGGGCCTGGTACTCGTGTTGGCAGGACTGATGCTGGTATCATTCTCTTTGCGTAGTTCACAATTTCATGCCATCCATCTTGACTTGGTAGCCAGATTGAGTCTGTTCCATAGTCATGTACTGCTTTCACCTTGTCCAACAGTGGTTTCCCTGCTAGCATTTTCCACAACCTGCCGCTCGGGAAGACTTCGAAAGATGTTTCGAGTGACACTGGTCCCCATCGCACCATGCCTGACCACGTTCCCTTCGATGGTATCAGTGACCCATCTGCCATTCTTAGCATCTGCATGGATGGCGTTAAGTCGTTCAGTCTCCATGCTACCCTTTGGTATGCTTCCCAGTCAATTGTGTTTATCATTGCTCTGCTGTTGACCAATGCTAGGAACCTTATGCATTCCCCTTGTGGACCCTCTAGGCTCGGCACTGCTAGGAAGGGGCTGCTTTTGTGTGTGCTGATCGGTTTACCCTTCACATCCAACCAGTAGACATCAGTGACTGTATTCCCATGACTCTCTAAGTTACTGTTATCCCTGTTCCCCACTCGCTCCTCTGCTTTCCTTTCCGCTGGGACACTTTCAGGCGGATTGGTTCTTGGGACTACAGCTGATCCACTGTTATCTGCAGTCCCAGATCATTTTCCTCCTCTGTCCATCCCCATGTGTTCTCATACTTGCTCTGGTGCTCCTCTGCCTGCCATGCGTCCCATGGAGTTACTGCATGTACCATTGTTGCAGCTTGGCGTGGCTGCACGGTTGCTTGTGCTGTCAGCCACACATAATTTACTGGTGCTGTTGCCATCCTGAGTTGCGTCATTCTTCTCAACATGGCAGCTACCAACTGCCTCCAGCACATCTCATGAGGTTTGAGTGTTTCCTTTGCTGTGCATGTGTTCCCCACATGTGGTGGGTCCATGACTAACCCACAGCTAAAGCACTCTCCTGCCCCTGCTGCCACCATTCCTGGTTTTACTGGGTATGGTCTCTCAAGTGATGGCAGGATGTCGTAGCCATACGTGTTGTGCCACACTTCGACATCTGCTTCATATTGGTGCCTGCCTGCATCCGTGTCCGGCCTTTGAGGTAGTGAACTCGCTTTCTCCAGTATCTGTGCCCTCGTGAGTGGTGGCCGCTGCGCCATTGCACCTCTTGTGTATGTCGCTGTTGTGCTGGCGAGACTCAGTCCCTGCATGGCAAACATTTGGGTTGGGGGGGGTGGCGAACTGTCCCTGCTGTTGTGGCATGAGCATTGTGCACACAGGTCCTCATGTGCCGATGTTCGTTGCTCGAATACTCATGTTTGCCATCTGCTGCTGCAGCAACGCATTCAAGGTCTGGTCCCTTGCTCGTTCCTTGCTCTGCCACTCTTTGTTCCTCCTCAGCTTGTCTACCTTGACACTCCACACCACCACTATGAATTCCTCCCAACTCGAGTAGTCCTCATCTAATTCATCTCTGAGGATTTGTGGGGCTCCTTCCACCATGCATACCACTAGCGTTCCTCCTGTATCTCCCATGCTGAGCACCAGCCTCTTCACCCACTCTGCCCAAAGTACGTGTCCATAGTCTCCTGCTTGTCCTTCTTCTACCCACTCTCCTACCTCCTCTTCCTGCAGCACCTGGTCTTTGATCTGTTCCCTCTGTTGTACCCTCATCAACTTGGGGCGTCATGTTGGCGGCCACCGTTTCATGAATGTGGCCTTTAGTGCTGCCATGTCCTTTTTGTCCTCTGACAGTAGGTCTTCGAACCAGTTGTCTGCATAACTTCCTGGTGCTAACTGGAGCCCAAACCTGTCTATTTTCCTGGTTTCTGACCACAAATCTGGTACTGAGAGTTGGAACTGTGCAAACCACTCTGTTGGCTCCTCTTTGTTGCCATAGTCCCCATGGAACAGGGGTATGATTTTTGCTGCATCTGTCATGGTTCTTTGGATCATGTTAGCTGATGGTGAGCTCTGAGTTGGTGCCAGTGTTCGTCCTATTGTTGACCTGTGATGCCTGCCTTTCTGACTTGCTTTGGGGGTGGGTGATGGGGGCATTGCTGGTCACATATTATATGGTCTATACGTGTACATTGCAGTTGGCGTTACAAAGATAGCTGGTCTTAGTCTGAACTGGGGGGTGCCTCCTCTACCCTCCTGCTGACTGTCTGGTTCCATTATGCCTGAATCCTCCTGCTCCCTTCAAGAGATTCCCCGTACCACTGTGCCCTCGTCCAATACTGATGATTCTGAAATGCTACTTTCTGACATTGGTTCACTCTCTTCACTTTGGTTCCATTGCCTGATGCCTCTGAGTGCTGCTATTGCATGCAGTGGAATTGGGTCTGTAGTCACCCATCTCCTTAGGGTTCGGGTTCCCTTCTTGTCACCAGATGGAAGAGCCAGACTGTGCCTCCCTTGTCTCTGTTGTGCTGCTTTGCCTCTAGCTTACACTGTCATGTCACTCTGGTGCTACTTCCCACACCACCTGGCACATGGTCACATGACCCTGCCTGCTCCTCTCGGCCCCTCGGCCCCTCTCCACTCCACCACTTTCAGGTGTGTGGGCCATCCCCCACCTGTGTAGGCTGACCCCACTTCCAGGAGCATACATCATGCCATAGCCAGGTCAGCTGACCCCACTTTCAGGTGTGTGGGCCATCCCCCAGCTGGGTAGGCCTATCCCACTTTCAGGGTGGTGGGTCATCCCCCCAGCCAAGTAGGCCTATCCCACTTCCAGGGTGGTGGCTCATCCCATAGCCAGGTCAGCCAACCCCACCTTCAGGTGTGTGGGCCATCCCCCAGCTGGGTAGGCCTATCCCACTTTCAGGGTGGTGGCTCATCCCCTAGTGAGGTTGGCCTATCCCCATTCCAGGCATCTGGTCTAACTGGCTGAACCTATGTATTTTGTAGCATGTTTGAGTAGTTTTGACTGAGTTGTGCCTACAAGGAAAATTTTCCATGCTAGGTGGGGCTCATAACCTCTTTAAGTATATCTGTAGGCTACCTCAGTAGACTGTGAGCTACTTGGTAGAATACTGTACCTGTAGGCTACTACAGGATGTCAATAAGTAATGTACTGAGAAATATATAGGTGCTTACCCTCAGTAGACTGTGAGCTACTGAGGGAACTCTATGAAATGTACTGCTAAGTCCGCTCTAAGGTGATTATGTAAGCACCCAAACATCGCACCTAGGACCTGCAATACAGGGGAGATTTATATGCTCCAACAGGCCTAGCCACCATGCCTCTTCATGCCATAGATGGAGTTCTGATGGATAAACTTCATGTCAAGTGTATCCTTGATAGCAGCTGTCAGGTAGTTGCTCTTAGATGCAAGTTATGGGAGGCTCTGGGTGCCCCCCTTTGTTCTGACATGTGCATGACTTTAGAAGCAGCTAATTAATTGAAGGAGAGTACTCTAGGTGTCATAGAAAATGCCTCTCTGTGTATTGGGCCCATTGAGGCTCACCTACAGATCTGAGTCATTGACAGTGCCCCATTTGACCTCCTTCTAGGCTGCCCATTTTTCTGTCTACTCAGCAGTATTCTCCAAGACTTCCCTGATGGTGAACAATCATTAGAAATCTGCAACCCCAACTCTGGCCAACAATTACTTATCCTGACTCATCCCCATCATCAATTATACCAGCACCCTTGATTTGTAAACCCAGAAGATGAGGCAGAATATTTTGCTTGCCAAGAATGCCACCATCACTTAGAAATTGGAGAACAGGGTTTTTAATGTCAGTCAAGGACTTGCCAGAGGTGCAAAGAGACCAGAAAGAAATAGTATCTGTGTGTTCTCTTGAAATTGCAGACTCCCCTTCATTGACTTCAGATTTTATTTCACCTTCTTCCACAGACTCTAAAGAAAATGCCACCACAGCTTATTTATATGACTATAACACTGACAGTACACCCATTCTTGATCCTTTCAATTTGAGTTTTGTTTCCCCAAAAGATCCCTTCTTGTTTTCTACAAGTACTACTGTTTCTCCACTGACACTTTCAGTTCTACAGTCCACTCTTCATTTCAACCCAATTTGTCACATTTTGAAGTACAAACCTGTAGTAAGGAAGGTGAAACCTATCCCAACTGTGATGCCTGTTGAGTTCAGAGTAGAGCATCAGGAGATTGGTGACCCTCTCACAGATCTCCCTGTATTACCATACCACCCCCCTCCTTTCATTCCTGGATCTAGATTTATGGCACTGTGGGTTAATCTTCTTGTAAGAGTGCAAAGGGATAGGTAAGGGAAAGCTGTAGGAATAGTCCTAGGCTTATCCCAAGGGGTGCTGAGTCAGAAGGAGACAGAAGGGGGACTAGAAGATGAAGGGGGATTTTTCTTTGAGGCTGGGGAACATAGGTGACAAAGAAACTCAAAATTCTGCCTTAGGTAGATGACAGGGATTTTTCTGTGAGGAACAGGGGTCTAGCAAGCTCTGAGATTCGAAGGGCAGCAATTGTAGCCTCTTGTAGGTGGCAGGAAAATTTTCATAGATGCAAGGAGACCAGTTTAATGAAGTGGTAGTGATTTTATAGTGCAGGGGGGGACTTGATGAAGATGAATGGATGATGAGACAGATGCTGGAGGACTCTGGGGATGCTCTGAAGACTTGAAAATACTCTGAAAATGACTCTGGGGACTCAAAGGGACTCTTAGATACACACAAAATGATGCCAAAAGGTGGGTATCATTTTTCTAGGTACAGCAGACTTTTTGTACTGTAGGGACAGTGGCATCAGATCTGTCATGTGTCAAAAGTAATAAGAGAAGGTATAAAGGCTGATGCATGGATAATCACATGCATGGCAGTGATGTAGATGAGAACAAAACAAGAGGAGTCCATAAAACAAAGGCAAAAAAAGTAGAAATGGTATAAACTATGCCCCTGGGTAGCAAGAACATACAGTGGAGACTGGCAGTGATTTCATTAACCAAGGAGGGATGTGGTGGGTGGTGTGACTGCTAACAGCATCTTTTATAGGCATGATGTTGCCATGTTTGTCAACTCCTACCCAGCTCTGGATGTCTCCTATGAACTCCTGAAAGGCATTTGGCATGGAGTGCTAGGATGGAGGAAGAGACTAGGAAGGCAGCAAAGGGTACAGCAAACATGGAGGGAGAGGAGAGGAGAGGGCAGGGTGGGTGCAGCTGAACCACCTCTATGGGCAGTTTGTGGGTACAGTGGGGTTGTAAGGGTATGTAATTGTTTTCTTACCAGACTGTGCTCAGCAGTGAGACATGGCTACAGCATGAAGTGAACCCAACTTGTTGATGCCTAGGTACTAGTGTTGCCACAGCAGCTTGACTCAGTGTGACCCAGTTTCCCATGACTAAGTGAGGGACTCAACTTTCAGCAACCCCACTTCACATAAATCCCAACTCAACTAAGTCTGGTTAGTTGATGCAACTGGCTAAAGTCATGCATGAGCACAAAGTGGCCCCAAACTGACTTTGAGTTGATTGTTGTCAGCTTGAAGTTGACCCCACAGCATATTATGGCAGCTTTGTATCTAATCCTCTTTTGCTAATAGGTCACTTTAATTACTCAAGTAGTGTTTTTGCAGCCTGGTTCAGCCTGAAAGCTGGGGCTTGGGCCTAGTGTTGCCTCAGCTCAGCTTGGGTATATTTCAGCTTATTCCACAGCTTCCCACACTGCAAGCATTTCACAATTGTTCATGCCAAAATATGTTGAAAAAATTGAAAGAGACACTCTTTTATTTGGGCTGTGTTCACTGAAAAAATGGAATTATAATATTTTGTTTTCTTTGTCTTTTCTTTGCAAAAACATGAATTGATGGTAGTGCCATTTAGCTTGTACACTAATGGGTATTAGCATCAATCAATGTTTTGTGGCAAGTCATGCAAAGAAAAGAAAAGATTATTTTTGCCTTTTCTCTTTGAAAACACCTGTCAAAAAAGAGTATCACTTTCTTCAATTTTTTCAGCATGTTCCTTGAAGAAAAATTGTGACATGCTTGCAGTGCCACCTAGCACACTTATTTTTACATTAAATGACTTGACCTGAGTGAATGAAATATAGTTTAGAATGTCCTTCATCCACTCCCCAAATTTCTATGTGAATTGGTCTAGCCACTCTCAAGAGAGAAGCTCATCTTTATGATTTGGCTTGGCTCAAGCACAAATGGCTCAAATGGAATATCTCAAGAATGGTTTGGTCAATTATTATAATTTTTTTTCTACTGATAGTCACACACAAAAGCCACATAGTTTAGACTGACCATATTGCCATTAACCCAACAGAGGAAAAAATAAAAAATGATGGCTTGGAGCCATGGCAACACTACTTGGGCCTGGCCTGGGGGGGCTCAGGGCTTTCCAATATGTCTGCTAGAGAAAGTCCCATGTGGGCCCCAGGTACTATGATATAGTTGGTAAGACACAATCATCCCAGATAAATGCAATTCTCCAGTACTTGATATGGCAACTCTGGAGAATCCCCAGCAACCACTGGGAATACCTGGGCAGTTGACAACTCTTAGGAATGAACACCTATAAGAATATGTCAACATAATAAGGTCCCCTTAGGGGGGTCACTGAAGTGATTCAGTACCCTTTCAGTACCTTCAATACATACTTATTGGATGGTCATGAAACTTTGTCATACACATGTAGTAGGTACAGTGGAGCTTGCCCTGGAATTATAGGATATGTTACATATGAAACTGGGGAATGCATGCTAACTCTGAAGAAATTATTCAGCCTAGATGCCTACAGAGGGTTACCTGAAGTGGATCTGTCCAGATAAGCACTTGTTCACATAGCACTATGTTACACATGGGAAATTTCAGTATTTTGCCATGTATAGAGGATGATTCAGAAGCCAATTGTAAAATATTATATTCTGCTAAAGTATTATCTGGTTTGTATAATTTTATATTTTGAGGTGTGGCCAAATGTATTTGTAACACATAATATTTTACAATTGTATTCTGAATTATATTCTACAGATGTCAAAATATTGAAATTTCCAGTGTATGTCCATATTGGTATGACACTGCATCTGTAACAATGGTTACACTGGAAATTTCAAGATTTTGCCATGGGTAGAATATAATTCAGAATACAATTGTGAAATATTATATGTTTCAAACACATTCAGACCCACCTCAAAATAATAAATTATACAAAACAGATAATATTGTATCAGAATATAATGTTCTACAATTACTTTCTGAATTATCTTCTACCCATGTCACAATATTGAAATTTCCCATGTGTTAATGCCATATACTGTTTCTGCTGCAAGGGTTGGTTGCATTGCAGTTGCATGCAGCATCAGCTGACCAGAGTTTTAAATGGCTGAGCTTATACACACACATGGTTGCCAGTGTCATGATAATAGTGGCAAACAAAGTGAACATCCTGCTACAAAAAAAAGGAAGATATGGTGGAAAAAGTGCATCATTTTGTTACTAATGCAGTGTCAGTATCACCTAAGTATTCCAACATCTCACCACGATGGCTTCTAGAATCTGAGGTGCATGTTCATGATTGCATCACCAAGACTGATGAACTGACTCACTGGTGACCCAGTACGGCCATGCAGGATGTCCCTCTGGTATGAGCTGTAAAGCTTCTTCGTGGAGCATATTCACCTCTCTGAGGTAGCTGAAGTCCCTATGAATCTCGACGGATTTCCTCAATGCATCACTGAGGGTTCTCAGGCCAGAAAGTCTATCAGGATCAAGAGGCGGGAGTGACCGCAAGGCTTGCTTGTTTATCTCCAATGCACGGTCAAGATCACCGAGCTCGCCATGTTTCTCATGGCGTCTCCACAGCGTAGTGCTGAGGTTGATCAGTCGTTGCGGACGGTCGAAGTAACGGTCTGGAGGCACCATTGCGCTATGTTCCAATCTCAGGACCAACTCGCTGAGTTCAGCTAAACTTCCAGAGTTTACAACTCTGCATCGCTCGAGCGTTTCGAGCACGAGGTCCGCAGCTCGGCGTTCATGAGTGTCTTCAGAGCAGTCCTGAGACTCGATCATGAGCTTGTTGATCTCATCTGCCACGGATTCATCGCATCCCTGGTTCTCATAGCGAAATAACAAAGTTTGTGCGAGCTGTAATAACGTAGCCGGTCTGTCCAGATGACCAGCAGGGCGCAGATCGAGGGCCTCTCTATAGAGTGAGATAGATTCGTCGAGATTTGTGGTTGTAGGGTCAGTCCGATGGTTGATGAATTTCGCCCTTGCGAGGTTGACAAGCACCACCGCACGACATCGATGACCCCAAGGACACTTGTCCCGAGCGTATTCGAAATGCTCGACAGCATTCTCAAGTTCTTCTTTCCGGTACTCGTTGCAGTAACGTAGGAGAGCTTCTTGCCCCAAATCCGTCTCGCGAACAACGTCCGAGGATTCTTCCCACGCCGACTGTCAACAGTGAATCGTCAACCAATGGACATCGGCATACATGGGCATAATCACATCGCTCTCACCCTCGCTCAGGGCTACTGCCGGGCAGTAAGAATACCATCTTCCTTGGGTAACGAGTAGTGAGGGAGCTGCGGTCCCGAACTCCCCGGGAGGGTGAGTGATTACTAACTTGGCATTAAGGTTTTACGACTCCGTGTACCAGAGGCACCCACTCACAATATGTGCCACCAACTAGTTCCTCTGCGCGATGTTCTGATGTATAAAGAGCCTCTCCCATTCCCAACATCGGCTCTAGTTCGAAGGAAGCATAAACAGTGAACCGGACATTGTCAGCGGCTCTAAGAGGCCTAGCAACATTCAACGCCTGTGCAAGAGCGGAAGCTGATAAGCTCACAGTAAAATCTTATCCTCCCACTCAATGTTGCTTTCGTTCATTCGTATAGGCTTATTTTGAGTTCTTCGTTGCTTGCCATCGAACTGGATTACAACATAAAAGCCAGCTGGGATTCGCCTGACGCCAGAGGGTATATTTTGAGCCCGGATACCTGGATGGCAGTTTGGGATTCTGCAAAGACTCTGCACAAAAATGGTACGTGCGTGTAATGACAATCCATGGCTTGTCGAGTGAGGGTGTAGGAGGTGGAAACCCAAGGGTGGGTTGTAATTCATGTGGGTCAACAATGGAAGAAACGGAACCCCCAGCGCCATCACTGACAACGGAGTTCTGAATGTTTCCAAACGTATATGAGACAACAAGACGCACGCTTTGGCATGCAGAAATACAGCAGCTGAAGAGTAATCAGCAGTGACTGGCGATTATAGTGATCAGAATGTTACTCACATTCCGAGTTACTAGAGATGTTAAAGTATCGCGCTAAGAATGTTTCCAGGCGGTCCTCTTGGAGAAGGTCCTCATGCGTCAATCCTTCCTAGAGGTCAAGGAAGACATGAGTAAGACAAATATACCATAACGAACTACCTTCATCATATCCATCCATTGGTTATCATGTGTAACAGCGACTTTGGCATTGGGAGTCTGACCGAGAACATAAGAAATCCGAGGAGTACGACACTATCTTGCTAAACGAACCTTGCGTAGGAGGAGACGATTGATGATGTCGGAGGTATGAAATGGCTGATGAATAATTCAGTTGTAACTCGGGCAAAATGCCGCATGAAGTTAACCTGGGATAACTGTGGGCTGTGCTCCACATCTGTTCGTCATTAACAGATCGTCAGGTAGTCCACGACCGGTCACCTTCGCAGCTTACTTATCGCCGCAAGTTGCTTGTACCCGCCTGAAAAACCGCGGAACCCGTTGAGGAAGGCCTTGAACAGACGAGCTAGCATAGACCAAGTGGTTTCCGATTCTGTAATCCTCGAAACTCCAGGACCTAGGATCCAACTGTTGAATGTAATCTTGAAGCCAGTTATGAAAACAGTTTGATTGACGCTCCCGTCAACATTGCAACTGTGGCGACGATCAGCGAAAAGCGTGGATTCTAGTAGGTAGGTCTTCAGATTGCTACCATCCCTTCGCGCTAGTATTTTTCCAGTAGCACCCGCAGGATTGTTGAACGAACCGAGCGACCAAGAGCGAGCCTTGTAAAACCCTGTAATGAGGTAAATAGAGCGATCGAGACGCTGGACACCTTCGCGCTTCTTAGCAAATTCATACCAGTGCAGTGCATTCTTCGTCGCCACCTCGCGGAACTGTTCTGGTGATAAGAGTTCGCAGGATGTAGCACCGTGCGGCAGTATAAGAATAGCACCAGCAGAGGTAGACGAGTCGAATTCATAATCGGCATTACTAAGGGGATATTATCAGCAAGAGTATGGCATACTAACCGTTCGTGCTGGGCTACCTCTGTTTGTCGGGCTCTAGGATCCGTTTTATGCCAGGGGAGTGGATCGGACCGGGAGATATTGCATTGTTACTGGAGTTGACTTCGCCCTGCCGAACAGGCTGGAAGTTCTCAGGGACCTCATGAAGATCATGAAGAACGTTGTCACTGCGTTTGCAAATGTTGAACAGGACGTCAAATTGGCCCTTGCTATTCACAAAGCCAACATCCCCAATCTGAAGGCCATGATCTTGGTAATACTGTGGGAGTCTACTCATTGGCTCGGGCATCCGTAGAGGGTACCCGTAGTCAGCATGTTGTAGATGTTTTGCGTAGACATCCTGGACGGAGTCAGTACTCATTGGAATACCGGGCTTGGGTTTCGAGCAGGATCGGGCTGGGGAAGAGGATCCAGCAGAGTTTGGAGTGACAGTGGTGTGCCAATGTGTATGGTGGCTGGAGAGTATACCACCACAAGTAGACTACTACTAAGATGCAGTGCCTTCAGGCATGTAGAGTAAAAAGTATCTTATGTACTACCTAATGGTAAGTCAAGGGGGGAGACGAATAGTTTACAGTATACTTGTAATGTAGACAGAATAATGGCAACTGAGGGGGGGTTGTACATCTGCAAAAAACTGTTTGGCTACCCAGCCTCTATAGTACTACATAGCTCAGATAGGACATGTAGCTAGGTAGCCTTCCACCCCTTTATAGAGCACTCTGTAGTAGGGATTTACCTATATAATCCTGGATAGCATCATAGCCACATAGCCACTTGTCTCTGCATAGAGTGATCCCCTGCTACATAGCACCATAGTGCATGTAGCATTGTAGCAACAATTCTTTATTTAGTTGACCATGGCACCTATAGTGTAGTGGTATAGTGTCTCGTGTAATAAATCGACCCTCACTCCAAACAGGTACAAATAGTGTTGTCCAGGCCTGGCTCAGCTCAAAAGCCATGGCTTGGGCTTGGCTTTTGAGGGCTCACAGCCCAAGAAATCCCAGGCCAAGCTGTGAGCTGGGCCAGGCCCTATAGATGGCTTGGCCCAGCCTGAAGCCATGGCCTCAGCAGCAGACAACAGAGTAGTAACTGTAGATTCACATCTGAAAAAAGCAAATGATTTGGTCCAGAATTGCTTGAGTTACACCCCAAACATGGTAGAGGGCAGGCTCCTACACAGCCCTTCTACTGGGAGTTTGAGGGCATATTCCGAGTGTTGGTGTATTCCGAGGCAATGTCTGATTTTCAAACCCAGCATAACTTTATTTCCCTCAAACTCCCAGTAGGGGCTGCAAGAAAACATTTGTAAACAGCATCAGCCACAGTGGTGCAACCTGCGGACTCAGAAAAAAATACAGAGCACTGAGACTAGGGTTACATTTACTGTATTAAATTTGTGTAACCAATACATGTCACACCCTAACCAATCATGGTACTGTCCCTAATGAAAGCAATATGCAGGTAACCTGATTAGTGCCTAGGCTTCTGAATGTATTGGTCTCCCTGTAGGTAACTACAAGATATTAGTATAGTAAGCATACTATGACAGAGTGTGTGCTCTGTAGTATCCAAGCTACTGAGTACCTCTATTGTGCGCTCTAAGTGCTTATGTAAGCAACCTAAACTCGCACCTAAATCATGTATAACACAGGGGGGATTTGTGGATACAATGAGGTTACACTATGGGAGGGCTAGAAGTGCTGGGAAAACCCAACTGAGCAGGAACATGGACCATGGTGGCCAACTACCCTCCCTCTGGGGGGGTGCTGAACACCCACATATTGCACCCATCAGTCATCCTTATCCAGGGATTAGGATGATGTAGAGTATGTATTAGTGGTGGGTTCAGGAATGGCCTTGGGCCTGTGGTTTCAAACCTGTGAAAGCTCTCATCATGGGGCTTAACTGCTACCCCTACTGCTGCCTCTCCAATGCTGTTTAGGCTAGCTACCACCTAAGATTATATACAGAGGGAGTTGACTGTGTGATACAGCGTCCTGCAGGCATGATTCTGGGGAGCTGCGACCCTCCACAAGGTTGGTATACACAAGGTGGGATTCAGTAAGGGGAGGGAGGGCTTCTCCCATGCAGAATGCCTACATCACAGCCAGGAATGAAGGTTTCGCTCTTGTGCCATGGTTTATTGGCTCCATGAAGTACTCATACTGGATCTGATGAGCCACAAGACCTCCATCGACATGCATGATCATGCCCATTGATTGGTGTTGCCAAAACAGGAAATGCTGTATAACACATAATCCCATGGATTTAAAGCCACATCTGCAGAAAGGCTACACTTGTTTTAACACAAGTTATCTCGAGTCTTACTTTCTGTACCTTTATATGATCACACAGTGGAAGTGTATTGGCAAGTAAATCCCCCCTGTGTTATACATGATTTAGGTGCAGTTTAGGTTGCTTACATAAGCACTTAGAGCGCACAATAGAGGTACTCAGTAGCTTGGATACTACAGAGCACACACTCTGTCATAGTATGCTTACTATACTAATATCTTGTAGTTACCTACAGGGAGACCAATACATTCAGAAGCCTGGGCACTACTCAGGTTACCTGCATATTGCTTTCATTAGGGACAGTACCACAATTGGTTAGGGTGTGACATGTATTGGTTACACAAATTTAATACAGTAAATGTAACCCTAGTCTCAGTGTTCTGTATTTTTTTCTGAGTCTGCAGGTTGTGCCACTGTGGCTGATGCTGTTTACAAATGTTTTCTTGCAGCCCCTACTGGGAGTTTGAGGGAAATAAAGTTATGCTGGGTTTGAAATTCGGAGGTTGCCTCAGAATACACTGACACTCAGAATATTACACCCTCAAACTCCCAGTAGAAGGGCTGTGTAGGAGCCTGGGTAGAGGGTAGGAAGGGCATGTGCTGACAAACAACAGCACTCTGCAGCACAGCCACAAAGCCATGGCCTGAGCCCATGGCTCATGGCTTTTGAAAAGTCAGGCCAGGCCCTGAGCCCCCACAGGCCATCCCCACAGCTCAGCTTGGCTCAGGGCTTGAGGCCAGACCCAGTGCAACACTAGGTACAAAGTTGCACAGTGCACAAAAAAGAGTTTGAATTCAAGCTAGCAGATGGTAGTAAGACATCAATACACATCTGTAGTATCTTAATTCACCCCAGGCCCTCCCTGATCCATCATGAAATCCAAGAAATCAAGACTGTATGTTGTGTCTGGGGTCAGAAAGTCACTTGCAATGTCACTCGCAAGCTGGCTGTGGAGGCAAGTAGGTCTGGTGTGATGTCAGCCAACCTGATATGTTAAATACTAAAGACATACCATGCAGTTTCAAGAAGGTCACACCAAAGTCTCTCCAATGCATTGTCATTCATTGTCTCATTGAACTTCTTCCAACCATCCAAATTCTTGAGATGGTGCTGGTAAATGTCTGCATACTTTGCTCCTTGGAACTTGACACCTGAATGTTCACCAGTTGCCCACTCATCAATGGCACACTGGATCTGCTAAATGTCAATGTAACCCACAGTAAAAGCAAGCAAGAGCACTTACTGCTGTCAGAATGAAGGCAAGTAATGGTAGGGGAAGTGGATTGAAGTATTTGTGATAACAAATGCCCTCTGCTCTACTGTCCATGAACCACTGCAATATAATGAGTTAGTGATCAGTGGATGCTTGTACATTGTTCCAGGCTGGGTGTGGTCACTAGGGTCCTACTTTTGTGTTAATATGACAATGGAATTGGAATAAAAATAAAAACATACTAAGTATGCAAAGGCTGATTCCTTCAATAGCTGTCCCACAAGCTCACAGTTGGCCTGCTTGACTTGTTCCAGCTTGTTTGTAGTATATCCAAGGCAGTCAGCCAGTGACTTGAACCCATATGCATTAGTGAGGTGCCTGTGAGCTATTTCTTTGAGTTGACCCCATAGCTAGAAAATGTGACCCTTAATCTGTGAGAGATGAGTAATAGAACATCCAAACACTAAGTTGTGGCATGCACCAAGTCCTGCTCATTAGTGGCACTCAGAGTGCACTATGGACAAGCTATGGAGTGCTATAGACAAACCAACAATTGTGTTATGGACAAGCTATGGACATGCTTACTAAGTGTCCAACAGCACATCTGCTTATGGGAATTCAATTTCCACTGGCAGCTGGTGAGGTGCTACTCTCCAGCCTATTGTAGTTTGTGTACCAATAGCACAAATGCACAGTACAAAATTCTAATCATGTAGCTTATCAATCTCTGAGTAACCAGCATTCTGCTGTCCCAAAGCCAACATGCCCCAGCAGTCCAAGCGAGAACAACTTCTACATGAGCTCAATGAACTCACACTTGATGTTATGCATGCTCAATATGAAAATGCATTGGAATCCAATGCCAAGGAGTCACTATCAGGGTCAGAATTTATTAGCCCAATTATAATCACCCCTCTGAGCCCACTCATGCCATACTTGTCTGATTCCAAAGACACACTTGACTTGATCTCTGACAGCTTGGCAGCTCAATGGGACATGCATTATGCTCAGCTTCTTCATGTGATCAAGGCACTTAGCAAAGAGGCCCATGCAGTGCATGTCTTGTTCAGGCCAGATGCACCTCTAGTGTGTGCCCCACAGATACAGGTGTTGCCTCATTTTGCAGATCACTGACCAGAGTTATTCTGCAAAAAACTGCACATCAATCCAGTTACTTTAGATTTATATTGGATCAAATAAGTGATCACCCAGTCTTTCAGAACAACTCACCAAATCAACAGCTTCCAGTTGCATTGCAACTGGTGATCTTCTTGAATCATGCAGGACACTATGGGAACACTGTTACACCAGAGGATGTCAGGCAGTGTGTGGGAGTCAGTATAGGATCTGTTATCAATTGTTACATGCAGGAATATCTCACCAGCCAAAATTGACTAGTGTTGGCGATGAGGCAAAGTGCATCACCACTCTTGTGATATTGCCTGGGTTGACCTTGAGGGCTTAATAGTTTCACCCCTCCTATGGCCAAGCAAGCAGTTCTGAGGTAATGTTTGTCAGAGAGAAGCTAGCCTGGTTGCAAGGTAGCTAAAAGCTAAAGAATACATCCATGTCCCTACATGCATATATACTGCTTGAGGATGTTTGGCAGTCTTTGGTGCAACGTGCTGGGGATGCATCAAGATGCACTACAAACACAGTAAGATGACTCGAGAGATAAAGGAGGGCAAAGGGTATTCCCTAGGAAAGGAAACGAGTCCATAAGGAGGGATATTGTTACATGTTCATGTGAACAATGTGTTGTGCATATCCCCATTGTAGTCCAAAAGAGGAAAGTGACTCGACATGGGGAATATGAAATGATAAGCATCGAGTCATGTCAATTGTGAGAAGCTGATCATGGGAAAGGGAAGCTGTATAAGAGATGGTGTGAGGTATGTGTCTAAAGGGGAAACATAATTGAGTAAGCATCATAGACACGTCTCAGTACAAAGAGAAGGAGAAAGAGAAAGAGAAATGCTGTGCAGAAGGCTGCAGGCATTGAGAAAGTCTGCACGCTGGGGAGTCTATACTCCCTAGGGCTGCAGAACACTCCAGGTGGCTTTTCCCTGTCTCGAAAGTTGCTCACTCGCACATTCCCTTCTGATCATAGCGTCTCCCCAACTAATGACATCACCACCCGTCCTAACGTCACACATGTCACAACTCCCCCGCTCGTCACGTACTCTGTTCCCGCCACCATAATCACCGCTGACTCCTCAGCAACCGAAGTAGACCTGTCCCCTATCGCACGCAGTCCCCTCTCTACACGTGATTACTGATCACTGTCTGTCGGCGATACCCCACCAACCTGTCACTCATCAGCATGTCCCCTCGGTGGCTGTATCCACTCTACAAGCGCCGAGGCTGTTGCCCACTTAGTAACGCCGCCCACCATGTCCCTCTTTGGTTAACAAAATCACTGCCAGCCCCACTCCGCTTCCTTTCAATGCAAGTACGTAGTTATACCTTTTCTGCTTTACTTACCGTCGTTTTTCTGGACCTTGGCTGTTTTATCTTCATCTACATCGCTGTGCATGTGTGGCTGTCCATACATCGGCCTTTGTATTTTCTTTTATTACTTTTTGACGTATGACAGATCCGAGATGTTCTGGTTTTTACCACAGATACCTCTGTCTTTACACTACAAAAGTCCGCCGTACCTAGAAAATATACCACCCACTTTTTTGGAGTCAACATCTGCATGTCTGAGAAGTTTCTAGAGTCCCCAGAGTCATATCCCAGAGTATTTCCGAGTCTCCAGAGCGTCCACAGAGTCCCCAGAGCTAGTCTTATCGTCTACTCGCTGTCTTCAAGTCTTTCTCCATCAGTAAATTGCCGCTACTTCGTTAAACCGGTCCCCTGCATCTACAAGAATTTTCCCGTCATCTACAAGAGTCTACTATCGCCGCCCTTCGAGTCCCAAGTCCATACAAGTGTCTTCCCACCCAGAAAAATCCCTGCCGCCTGTCTAGGGCGGACTTTCGAGTTCTTCGTCGCCAACACTCCCCAGTCGCCAAGAAAAGTCCTCCTACACCCTTCAGGCCTCCTTATCTGTCTCCTTCCAACTCAGCACCCCTTGGGACGAGCCTAGGTTTTACCTACAGCCTTCCCCACTTTCCCCTTGCGCTCTCACAAGAAGAGTTGCCCACATCGTTTTGGAGCCCACCACGAGGGGTCTGTAGATCTGGAAAGGAGATCTCTTCAACCTAACCGCCACAGATCAGAATTAGAAGAGCTCTTAGAGCCCTTCCGTCATCTTTCTATATCGTCATCTGATCTTTTTGTTCCCGCTGCTAACCCCCAAGACATCCCAGAGCTTAGTTCCCCAGGTTCAGAGTTTTTTCCAACAGATTCCCTCCATCGTCCACAACCAGAGTCTCTGTCGTCAGTTGATATACCAGGTGCCTTTGATCTCGACGAGTCTTTTGCACCACCACCAGAATGCCAAGAATTATCACCGCTCACCAATTTATCGTCCTCATCCTCTTCATCCGCTTCTATTTTCGCCGCTGAACAACTTCTCTTACCCCCATCATCGTATATTGCCTCTCAGAGTCTTATTCAGCTGCTTGTCCAACCCCCTCCACCGATACCACTCACAAATCCGCCTTCGCTTCATAACTCCGCTCTACCTTCGTCGTCAATACCAATTATCATGTCTGGTACCACTAACCAGAGGGAAATGCCGCTCAGAGGCTCTAACAAGGCCCCGAAGTTCTCAGGAAAAACCGAGGATATCTGTGCCTATTTCGAGGATGTCGACCAGGTCTGCACCGATGCAGGAATCGCTGTCGACAAAGTCAAAATCAAGTGGGCTATCCATTATGCTGACCAAAACGAGTCGGAACTTTGGTCGTCCCTCGATTCCGCTGCAGGTGATGACTGGGAAGACGTTGTTAACGAGGTAACTAGCTTCTACCCTGGTGCTGATGTCAAAGGGTGTCAGTACATGAAAGTCGACCTCGAGACCCTCCTTCACCACCAAGTACAAAAGCCCATGTCATCCCTCGATGACCTCAGCAAATATGTCTGTGAATTTCGCCGCATCATAGCCCTGATCAACAAAAAGAAGAAACTCCCTGATGACTATGTCAATGAGAAGTTCCTTGAAGGTTTCCCCCCTGGATTCTGTAACCGCCTCGCTACTCGTCTCCAACTCAAGGACTTAGACCATGATGTCAACGAACCGTGGCCATTTGACGATGTCTACAAGCATGTGACCTATCTTCTTAGTGGCACCCGTCGAAACATCGCTCAGGTCGACAGCTCGGCCTTATTTCCAGAATCATACTCCCAACCGACAGCGCCGCCAACCATCTTGAAAAGAGAGTATGTCCAAGCGACTGACTCTGCCCCAGCACCTCATCAGATGCAGCCCCAAGATCAACAATTCCGCCACTCCTTTGATCCCTGCTGCTTCTTCTGTGGCGGCACTGATGGTCACAGGACTCCTGAGTGCGAACTGTGCCAGGAATATGTTCGCCAGGGGAAATGCGTGCTCATTGGCGGTAGGGTCTTCATGAAAGATGGCTCTGACATCCCTAGATCCGCTGCAGGGTGGAATTTCAAGGAAAAGATTGACAACTTCTTGGCTCTTCGAGAGTCTATAATGGCATCAGCTAATCTAGTGTCTATTCAATCTCCAGGAACCTCATCTTCATCTCGAGGATGTGATACCCCACCCCACCTCGTCAATACTATGTTCTTTGGCTCCAACGACACAGAGGAGTTTCAGATAGAGGTCCATCCCTCATCTTATCTTGTCGACAAGGAGATCGAGGATAACGCCGATGAAGAAGACAAGCATGCCCTAGCCAGAGCTTATGCTCAGGTCGAGGAGCTGAAGAATGCCATAAAGAAGAAGAAACCCACTCGCTTTGACAGTGTAGAAATACCCGCTTGTCATCCTCGTAATGCTGCTACTGTCAACCCTCCCCTAGCCAACAACTCCGCACCAACAACAGCTTCAAACACTCAGCCATCGTCTAACATCCCTCATACAAGACCAAATGCCACTGAGGCATCCAACTCCAAACCCCAGTCTAACTCTACTCCTCAGTTTCGTTACCAGAGTGGCTTCGACGAAGCTGCTGCTACTAAATGTCTCGTATCCCAAGTTTTAGGTGCCAAGATCGAAGTTTCGATGCAAGATCTTCTGGCTGTTAGCCCAGAAATCTGCAAACAGATCAAAGAAATGGCTATGATGAAGAAGATCATGATTGGTAGCCTCGAGACAGCATCAGATTCGTCTTTGTCATCAACTTGGGCCTCATACGAACAATATCTCATCAAGGACACAGAGGGGAAGTGTGTTGGCCTAGCCACTGCTCCTCTTCGTGCAGTAGATGGAGTTCTCATGGACAAACTTCGTGTTGAGTGTATTCTCGACAGCAGATGCCAGGTAGTTGCCCTTAGGCACGAGTCATGGGAGGCCTTGGGTGCCCCTCTCTGCTCAGACATGTGTATGACCTTGGAGGCTGCTAACCAATCTAAAGAGAGCACTCTAGGGGTCATCGAAAATGCCTCTTTGAGACTTCCCTGATGGTGAACAATCACTAGAAATCCACGACCCCAACTTGGGCCGCCAACTGTTAATCCCCACTCGTCCTTGTCATCGCCTCTATCAGTACCCTCAATTTGTAAACCCAGAAGATGAGGCGGAGTATTTCGCTCACCAAGAATGCCGCCGTCACTTAGAGATAAGCAAACAGGGTTTTTAATGTCAGTCAAGGACTCGCCAGAGGCACAAGGAGACCAAGAGAATCTAGTATCCATGTGTTCCCTTTATGTTGCAGACCCCCCTTTCCCATCTTCGGAATTTATTTTACCTTCCTCCACAGACTCTAAAGAAAATGCTGCCATGGCTTATTTATATGACTATAACACAGACAGTATGCCCATTCCTGATCCCTTCGACTCGAGTTTTGTTTCCCCAAAAGATCCATTTTTATTTTCTACGAGTACTACAATTTCTCCACTGACACTTTCAGTTCTACGGTCCTCTCTTCATTACGACCCGGTTTATCACATTTTAAAGTACAAACCTGTAGCGAAGAAGGTGAAGCCTGTCCCGACTGCAATGCCTGTCAAATTCAGAGTAGAGCGTTGGGAGATCAGTGATCCTCTCGCAGACTTGCCTGTATTACCATATCATCCCCCTCCATTCATTCCCGGATCTAGATTTACGGCACAACGAGCAGAAGAGCTCGATCTCGACCCTGCCAACTTCCTTTGGCCAGCGGAGTTAAACCTCGTTCGATGGCTCATTCATACCCACGAGGCGGCTTTTGCTTGGGAGACCTCTGAATGAGGGACTTTTCATGAAGATATGTTCCCTCCCCTGAAAATTCCGACACTGTCCCACAAGCCTTGGGTCGAACGAAACATCCCTATCCCACCTGCCATTTTCCGAGATGTCGTTAACATCATTAAAGAAAAGGTTGCCGCTGGAGTCTATGAACCATCCACCTCGTCCTACCGATCCAAGTGGTTTTGCGTCGTCAAAAAAGACAGAAAATCCCTTCGTCTTGTACATGATTTACAGCCACTGAATGCCATCTCTATCCAGGATTCGGCAGTCCCCCCTTTCATCGACTCGATCGCAGAAGCCTTTGCCTGCCATTCGGTGTATGGTATCCTTGACTTAATGGTAGGGTATGACCATAGAACCATTCACGACGATTACCGCGACCTTACCACTTTTCAAACCCCCATTGGCACTCTCTGACTCACGAAACTCCCTATGGGCTATACAAATGCTGTCCAAATCTTCCATGGAGACGTCTGCTGGATCCTGAAGGAAGAAATCCCTGAAGTTACCATTCCCTTCATCAACGACTGCCCTATTAAGGGTCCTAAATCATGCTACCAAAACGCTGACGGTACCTTCGAGACGATACCTGAAAATCCTGGAATTTGCTGCTTCATCTGGGAGCATCTCCAGAATACCAACTGTGTCCTCCATCGACTTCGTCATGCCGGCGCCACAGTATCTGCCAAGAAATGTGTAATTGCTGCTCCATCTATCATTGTTGTTGGACATAAGGTATCGTACAAGGGGAGGATTCCAGATGAGGCGAAAGTCCAAAAGATTAAAGACTGGCCTTACTGCGCTAACGTCACTGAGGTCAGGGGATTCCTAGGTCTTTGTTCGTACTGCCACATCTTCATCAAAGATTTCGCCAAGCACGCATGTCCCCTTGTCGAGCTGACCAGGAAAGAAGTCCCCTTCGATTTCAGAGATGAACACCATGAAGCCATGGACTATCTCCACTCAGCTATCGTTTCCTCTCCAGCACTTCGAAGTATCGACTATAATTCTGCCCTGCCCATCATCCTTGCAGTCGACACCTCCAACATCGCCATCGGATATATTCTCATGCAGGAGGGCAAAGATAGCAAGAGATACCCCACTCGTTTTGGATCCATTACACTTAACGATCGTGAGTGGCGTTATAGTCAAGCCAAGCTTGAACTGTTCGGCCTTTTTCGAGCCCTACATGATGTGTGGCTTTATATCTTCGGTGCAAAGAACTTGGTTGTAGAGGTGGACACGAGGTATATCAAGGGTATGATTAATAACCCTGACTTGCAGCCCAATGCCACTATCAATCGCTGGATCGCTGGCATCCTTCTCTTCGACTTCAAACTCATGCATGTACCTGCTGCCAAACACGCTGTGCCAGATGGACTGTCTAGGAGGCCCAAAGCCGATGAAGACCCTGAAGTAGATGAAGAAGAATATGAGGACTGGGTCGATGCATGTGGAGCTTTCGCAATGGAATTGGTGAATTGTTGAGAGCCAGGGGCACAGGTGTTACGTCCTCATCTGAAATCACCGCCGTCCATCTACCACTTATCCAGTCCCCTACCTCAGGATATCAGTATTTTTACCGCCGTCGAAACGCCGCCAGATAATGCCGAAATAGAGATTCCACGATCAGAGAAAGCGAAGCAGAGAGATGAGAGGTTGGAGGTGGTGAAAGAGTTCTTGGAGATGAAGAAACCGCCAGATGGAATAGGAGAGAAGGATTTAGAGAGCCTTGTCCAGCTTGCGACCAGATATTTCGTCAAGGGCGGAGAACTTTGGAGGAAAGAGCCCCAAGGTCGTCACCAACTCGTAGTTTGCCTCCATAGACATCTCGATCTTATCTGCCAAGCCCACAACGAGTTGGGTCATAAGGGTATTTTCTCTACCTGAATCCGGTTACTGATATGTTTTTGGTGGCCCATGCTAGAGCAGGACATTCGCTGGTACATCAGAACATGTCATGAGTGCCAAATTCGCCGCCTCGACCATATCCATATTCCTCCTGTCGTCACCATCCCAGAACCATTGTTCTATAAAGCCTATGTCGACACCTTCATCATGCTGAAGTCAAACGGTTACCGATACATTACCCAAGCCCATTGTTCCCTCACCAGTTACCCTGAATGGGCGATGTTATGATCAGAGACTGGCAAGTCCATCGGGAAGTTCCTCTTTGAGCAGATCTTATGTCATTGGGGAGCCATTGGGGAGATCGTCACCGACAATGGTGGACCTTATGTTCTAGCTCTCAACTGGCTTTCCAAGACCTATGGCATTCGGCACATCGCCATATCACCTTATAACTCGCAGGCAAAGGTGTAGAATGGCGACATTTTGATGTTAGGGAGGCGATGGTGAAGAGTTGTGAGGGAGAAGCATCGAGGTGGTCAGAGGTAGCCCCATCGGTCTTCTGGGCAGAAAGAGTCACCATTCATAAAGCTACGGGCTTCTCTCCATATTATATGGCTCACAGTGTCCATCCCAGGCTACCCTTTGACCTTACTGAAGCAACGTTCCTCTCCCCTTTTGAGGCGGACTTTTATTCCACCACCGATCTCATCGCCAATCGAGCTCATCAGCTTCAGAAACGACCAGAGGACCTGACACTGATTCACGACCAAGTCCTAAAAGCTCGCTTTGCCTCTGCTAAAGACTTTGTATCCCGTTTCGAGCACACAATCCACGATTTCGACTTTGAACCTGGCTCACTCGTCCTCGTCAGAAACTCTCATATCGAGAAGGAGCTAGATCGAAAGACAAAACCCCGCTACTTAGGTCCCATGGTAGTGGTGCATCGTACTAAAGGTGGATCTTACCTCCTTGCAGAGCTTGACGGAGCCATCTCAAAATTCCGCTATGCTGCCTTCCGTCTGTTCCCCTACTATCCTCGCAATAAATTTCGTATAGAGGTCACCCACCTGGTGGGCCTGGAAAACTCTGCCATAGATCATCTCGAAGACAGCTCCCTTCCCAACCCAGAGCTCACTGGTGTCCTTAGGGATGAGTCAGAAGAGTAACTTATACCCTATCTACCGTGTCTCTTTTTGTCTTTTCTTTCTTTCATTACTTTCTTTAACTTAACAGGCAATCATACTCTACACAACTTTCGAAACAAAAAGACTGCCATCAAAAATATATAAATATACCGTCAATTCAAGCCCTTCGTTTCTTGCAAACTCGTTTCGTAGACTTACTCACCCCTTCTCTTTAAAGAATACTGCCAAGAGTACGTTACAAAGAAAGACAATAGAAAAGCCGCTCCTTCAGATACCACTTGTTACTTCCTCTTTCTTCTTCTCGTTTACAGATGTTTTACTTACCGTTGGATGTTCCGACTTCCTGCAGACACTTTCCTCCTTACTATACCTGCTTGTGCAGCAAGGTTTTTGTTTCAGCTCAGCTGTTTCACTCTCGAGCAGTAGACTGCCTGCAAGACTGACACATGCTGCGATTGCTCTAAGCTATGGCACAGATGACAGAACCGTCTAGCTAAGGACCCATTATGATGTACCTTTCCCGCCACTCCTTCAGAGACTGAAGCTGCTGCTTGTTACTGCGAATCGCTGCAGCCATAGTCCCCGCCTCAGAAGTAACCTGTGATATCCGTGAGTACAGGTAGCTCAGCGAGTCCTCACTGCGCTCGATCGAATCCTCAAAACCAGCAATCATGGCGTCCAACTCCTCGAGCACTCTTTGGCCTCTTCTGTACGCACGTCGTGCACTCCTCGATGGTCATGGGGAGTCTTCTACCTCTTCCTCAGGCGGCGGCGATACGTGCGGGGATCCCTGCGGCATGGTCAGGTCGATGTCGACCTCTTGCGTCTTGACATCCGCAGTCTCTGCTTCTTGTTCATCCAAAAGGCCACTGGGACTACCAAAAAATGCCGACATGTCTTCGATTGGGTCTTCTGCAGGAGTGGGAGGGGCACTGGAAGGGAGAAATAAGGGAACAGGAGTAGCAGGAGGGGGTGGAGGTGGTCCTGGGACGGTGACTGGCGCAGAAGTCTCTTCGTCTGGATTAACGAGGAGTCTAACTCGGGGTAGAGTCTTGCGCGTTGACAACGACGCCGACGAGACAGTGGGAATCGGAGGAGGGGCAGACATGGTCTTGGGCTTCTTGCTCATTGAAGCTGCTGATGCAGGTGGAACTTCCTGGTTCTTGCGCTACGTATTCTCATGAGCCTACTGTCGCATTACAGTCAATCCATGGCTCACCTTTCGACCTGTTTTATAGGCCTTGTCGCATTTTGTCTTCCCCTGGTGGCACCACTCGCAGGCCTGACCCTCGTTGCGTATGCACAAAATACCCAACTTCTTGCATAAACCGCATGGATCTCTGTCACCCTGCGTAGCACCGTCGCTCATCTGGACAACATCTCTCAAACTCTCGATGGGTAGGGGTACGCCTTCGACAGGTGTAGGCTGCTCCTCCTCAACTGTGTCATCACTGGGTGTTGTCTGGAAGGGAAGAGAGCGTTAGTCATAAAGGATTGGATGTAGCAGGTATACCACGCACCTTCTCCTTGCCTTTCCCTTTCCCAGCGGCCTTTTCCACCTGCCTCTGGGACTGCCTAGTCCCCTCCCTGTCCCCCTGGGTCGTCTTCGAAGTTGGTCCCCCCTTGCCCCTGCCCTTCGGTGCTCATGGTGGGAATTGCTCCTGGAGCGCCGTTAGCCTCGCAAATGCCGCCCCAATCGTGATTTGTGTTTCCTCATTGTAGTTGGGCACGTCGGTGTTCATGTCCATTGTGAACTTATGCATCTGTTCGATTTCGTCCTGGCGCCATCTGTTACTACTGGGCTGCCTTCTTCTAGGTTACGAAAGAGGACTCACCGACACCTTGTAAAAACGAGTCACCCACGCACGCACAACGTCGTCTTCGGCCAACGTGTCTGGAATTTCCCTCATGTGTGCTCCCAGTTTCTTCACATTCGCCGCCCACATTCCTGGGATCATGGCTCTCATGGCATCGGGTGCGACGTAAGGGACAGAAGACATTTTGTTGCAGTTTGAGGCAACTTGGGTTGTGAGTAGGAGGGATGGTAGTGGTGGGACTTAGGGAAGTAAGACAGAAGCAGCGTTTTGTTTGGTACATCTTGGTGGTCTTTGTTGACACGGAAACATTGTTGCCACAGCACGTGACTGAGAACCCCATGCCCCTTCCATTGATCCGTGCACAGCCACACCATGCATCTAACGTCATCCCGTCTCCATTCTGTCTTGCTGTGCATCTCTGACCGAGGACGGTCAGCATTCGAAGACCCCGGGAGGTGTGGGGAGTCTATACTCCCTAGGGCTGCAGAACACTCCAGGTGGCTTTTCCCTGTCTCGAAAGTTGCTCACTCGCATGTTCCCTTCTGATCATAGCATCTCCCCGACTAACGACATCACCGCCCGTCCTAACGTCACACATGTCACAACTCCCCCACTCATCACGTACCCTGTTCCCGCCACCATAATCGCTGCTGACTCCTCAGCAACCGAAGTAGACCCGTCCCCTATTGCACGCAGTCCCCTCTCTACACGTGATTACTGATCACTGTCCATCGGCGATACCCCACGGACCTGTCACTCGTTGGCATGTCCCCTCGGTGGCTGTATCCACTCTACAAGCACCGAGGCTGTCACCCACTTAGTAACACCGCCCACCGTGTCCCTCTTTGGTTAACAAAATCGCCGCCAGCC
The DNA here is from genome assembly GCA_024613145.1 of Pisolithus marmoratus. NCBI lineage: Eukaryota > Fungi > Basidiomycota > Agaricomycetes > Boletales > Pisolithaceae > Pisolithus > Pisolithus marmoratus. The sequence goes on from JANFAE010000061.1 coordinate 162,878, forward strand.
CCACTCCGCTTCCTTTCAACGCAAGTACGTAGTTATACCTTTTCTGCTTTACTTACCGTCATTTTTCTGGACCTTGGCTGTTTTATCTTCATCTACATCACCATGCATGTGTGGCTGTCCATACATCGGCCTTTGTATTTTCTTTTATTACTTTTTGACGTATGACAGATCCGAGATGTTCTGGTTTTTACCATAGATACCTCTGTCTTTATGCTACAAAAGTCTGCTGTACCTAGAAAATATACCACCCACTTTTTTGGAGTCAACATCTGCATGTCTGAGAAGTTTCTAGAGTCCCCAGAGTCGTATCCCAGAGTATTTCCGAGTCTCCAGAGTGTCCACAGAGTCCCCAGAGCTAGTCTTATTGTCTATTCGCTGTCTTCGAGTCTTTCTCCATCAGTAAATTGCCGCTACTTCGTTAAACCAGTCCCCTGCATCTACAAGAATTTTCCCATCATCTACAAGAGTCTACTATCACTGCCCTTCGAGTCCCAAGTCCATACAAGCATCTTCCCACCCAGAAAAATCCCTGCCGCCTGTCTAGGGCGGACTTTTGAGTTCTTCATCGCCAACACTCCCCAGTTGCCAAGAAAAGTCCTCCTACACCCTTCAGGCCTCCTTATCTGTCTCCTTCCAACTCAGCACCCCTTGGGACGAGCCTAGGTTTTACCTACAGCCTTCCCCACTTTCCCCTTGCGCTCTCACAAGAAGAGTTGCCCACAACGCATGAGAAACCAATCGGAAAGGTGCAAAGAATAAGGTGGCATATCATTACCCCCCTCTCAAGGTCGAAACACTGGAGAGATGGGCAAGAGTTGCCTGGGGGAGCTCGATTTTAGGTTGGGAGCTTGACCATGATTGGTGGGAGTGGAATTAAAGGGGGCCCCCATGCCTAACCGAAGGGTTTGTAGGGGAGTGACAGCGATGACGAGGATAGAGTCTTGGCAAAATGGTTCCAGGGATTGTCCATTTGGAGCCTTGGCCTTGATGACAGAGGAGGTGTCCACACCTTTGGCAATCATAGCAATGCATTTCCCAAAGGGGGTGGCTCCAATCTAACTGCTTTCGTCCTGAGATGACCTTCAGGAGATTGTCATCATAGGGCAGGATGATGAAAGAGGAAGCAGTGTGAGGAGCAGGGAAGGGGTTGCAAGCATTTATTGTGAAGGGAAGATTAAGTGTTCGAGCTCCTGCATTAAAGTAGGCAGAGTGAAGGAAATTCTGCCAGTTGTCATAGTGGACCTGGCAGCCAATGGATCGTTTGGTAAGGAGAGAGGCTGTGTGGTCAAGGAGGACCTTGATGCCCTGCTCCCTTGGGGAACCTGCCAAGTCATTGGGGACCTCGATCATCTCCTCACTGGTCGAAGTCGACTCAGAGCTTGAGTCTTGCTGTTCACAGCCATCTCTACTAGCATGTCCAGTTCTTCTCGAGTCCAGTCCTTGCAGTTCACCACTGTCTGTCCCATCAAGAGTCCATGATGGTGGTGTAGGAAATGCTGAATTGAGACTGGGGGAGAGGTGATGTCTGAAGGGGAGTTAGGCCAAAGGGACTTCTATGGCCTGGTGAGAGATACAGTCTGGGAAATGTCTGATACTGTCTGAGGTCTGTCTGAACACAGCAGAAGGCAACTTGAGGCCTTCTTGAACTCAAACTCGAACTTGTAACTTGGAACTTCGCTATTATTTTGTAAGTAGTTACAGTGGAGAGTAAGTGCATGCAGGCTTACTTAAGCCATATCACATGTCTACTCTCGAAGCTAAGTAAATTCTAAAGTAAATGAACAGAAAGAAATAAAAGTAAAAGAAAGTAAAAACTATAAAATAAAAGGAATATCCTAGTGGGGAGTACTCGCTCCCTACAGTGGATGAAGTCCACTGAACACAGTAGTTTCCATTTGTTTTTCTTGGACAGGAGATTGAGCTCAAGAAGATTGTCAGCCCTTGCACTTATCACTGTTGAAAGCGAGTGCTGGGTCAACAGCTTGAGCAGAGTAGGGGTGAAAGTCTCGAAAGGAATGCCAGACTTTGTCTCCAAACATGGTATGGACGAGGTTTATGGTAGCCTTTTGTATGTCTGCAGCATCATTGATGTGATCTCCATTGTACAGGTCGATGTCAGCTTTTTGGGCAATGTTACCTTGTATTCCCTGAGATACCTCGAAGATTTGGGGGATGTGGGAAGCTATGAATTCTGAACCTTGGTAGATCTGAGACAGCATCCATAGGCATTCATGATGTTCGCCTGCTTGCCAGCCAAGTGAGTCCCAGTGCTCGAAGTTTTCGAGCACCCACAGAACATGGAGGAGCTGTTCCAGCATGGGTACCAAGCTTGCCTTGGCCTCACTGGGGGAGTCGACCTCATTTTCTGTCTGTCACTCAGTGAGTTTCAGGGCGATGGCTGCAATGGGTGGGTAAGAGGTCGAGTCAGAAGTGGTTGTCTCTGGATCAGGGGTTTGGGAGATTGGGGAGGAGTTGGCATTTGAGACAGGGGAATGGCAGCTCTGATAGGCTCCAAGGATGGGGGTCTTGCATGGGAGTGATAATGAAGAGGGGTAGGGGGCGGTCTTAGCGATTCTGGCCTTTCACTTCCCCTTGGAAGTGGCAACAGAACAGACCATGAATGAGGAGTGGGGGTTCAGAATGGGTCCAGGGCTACCGAAGGAGACCCTGGACCAGTATTCCTGAAGACCCCTGAGTACTGGGTCTGTGGATGCAGAGGACAGGGATGGTAGAGGGGTTTGGGATGGTGAATTGTCAAAGTCATAATCATCAGCAAAGGTGACATGGTCATTCTCAGAATCAAATATGGTGTATTCATTGAAAGAGAAGTGTTCAGAGTTGTGTTCATGAGACATTGGCAATTGGGGGATGATGCCATTGCTGGTAGGAATGGAGGATATCCAGGGCATTATATAGATTTTGCTCAGGTTCCCAAGTGTTTGAGGAATGCCCATATCCAGTCCATTTTACCAGGTATTGGTATGTTTGTTGTTTGGCAGTTGTCGAGGGTGCAGAGGCATGTCCTTTTATGCATCCTTTGCCCTTTCGCCTTGAGCCCATGACTCAGTGTTTTAGGATGTTCTTGACTTCCCATTCAGGTAAGTCATTGATTAAATCAGGGAGGGGTGGCAGTTTGGCTCTTCCATATTCATCGTTTTCTTCGAATGGGTAGATCTGTGATGTGTGAAATACTGGATGTATTTTCCACATTTCAGGAAGCTTGAGTTGAACTGCCACCAGAGAGATTACTTTGGTAATCTCAAAAGGGCCTACATGTCAAGGGGCCAGCTTCAGGCTCAGGACATCCCTTTTGAGGGTCACTGCATCTAACCAGATGAGTTGCCCTTCTTTGGGGACATTATAGGTTCCCTTGCTCCTATCTCACATCACCTGCTGCACAGCCTTGTGAGTGAGAATTGCTGAGTCTCGATTGGTGGCCAATTGTTGCATGTGGTCTTTGACAGTGGGTGCATCAGATGTCTTGGGTGCAGAAGGGTAGGGTGCTGGGTCATAGCCATAGATCAGCGAATAAGGGGTCTGCTGATGCACAGAATGGACCCTGGAATTATGTGTGAACTCAGCTTGGGGAAGATACCGAGCCCAGTCTTCTGGTTTTGCATCACAGTACATCCGAAGGTAGGTCTCGACCTCTTGGTTGACACGTTTGCTTTCACTGTTGGTTTGAGGGTGATAGGCTGTAGAGAGCTTTTGCTGTATGCCTAGCACCTCATATAATTTGGTGGTGAAAGCTGAAGCGAACTGTGGACCCCTGTCAGATATTACCACATCTGGGATGCCATATCTGGGGTACACATATTGGAGGAAGAGGTTCGCCAGTTCAAGGGAGTTGCACATTTTCTTGCAGGGGATTAGGACTACTCCTTTTGTTAATCCTTGATCCACGATGGTAAGAATTGAGTCGTATCCTTCTGACTCAGGGAGATCAGTGACAAAGTCCATGGAGATTTGCTTGAATGGGAAGGGGTTCTTTGCCACATCGTTTGGCATAACTGGAGGCATGAGAGGGTGAGTGATGACTTTATTGGCTTGACAGCCAGGGCATCCTTTCACATACTCTTGTACCTGCTTCCACATTCCAGGCCACCATACTTCATCTTTCATCTTCCACATCATTGCTTTCACTCCTGGGTGACCTGCAGCTGCAAGATCATGATTATCCCAGAGGTACTCACATCGGAGGGGAGGAGGAATGTAGCATCGACCATCGTGTCGCTTGGTTTGATTGTCCTCCTCGCATATAGTGTCATTCTTTGTGAGCATTTCATCCTTTGGCGTCATCTCTTTGATTTTGTTGAAGAGGTTGGCAGATATCACGAACACTCATCTGTCCAATCAGAGCACATTATTGGGCAATTTGTTGTTAAGACTGGACATTTGGGTAGAGGGAGGCGAGGATGAAACCATTTGGCTCTTCTTTTGAGCCAGTTTTTGAGGAGGTGTAAGTGGGGCTTCTCTTTTCTTTCCTTTTTCCTTCAGCTTAGGTGCGGTAGAAGTTGGTTTGGAGGTGAGGGAGTAGGAAAAGGGGGTTTTTCCGCAGAAAATGGGAGTTTTACCCCCCCCCTCAAGCCACAACAAATCAGGGAGTACTGTAGTCGTTGAGGAAGGGTTGGCAGTGTAGTCAGGGCGGTGGGAAAGGGAGTCAGGAATAGTCATTAACTTTCCTGGTTTATGCACAAGCTGAATAGGAAAATCTTGAAGGAAAGCAGCCCATCGAGTTTGTCTTTGAGAGAGTTGCTGCAGTGGCCGATAATAAGTGAGATTTTGGTGATTGGTATACACTGTTGTTGGAGCAACTAGGGAGACAAGATAATGTCTCCACTCTTTGAAGGCCCTGATGATGGCCAAGAGTTCCAGATCATACACCTGGTAATTTTGTTCTGCACTGACTAGTGACTTCGAAAGATAGGCACAGGGGTGGAGTTCATTGTCCTCAAATTGTTGGCAGAGGACAGCTCCAGTGCCTACTGCAGACCCATCCATAAAGAGTGTGAACGGTTTTGAGAAGTCTGGTAGTCATAGAACAGGCTGGGAGCACAGTGCTTTGTTTAAGCTGGATGAACGCATGCACTTGCTCCATTTCCCACTTGTAACACTGCAAGCATTTCACAATTTTTCATCCCAAAATATGCTGAAAAAAGAGATACTCTTTTATTTCAGCTGTTTTCAATGAAAAAAAGGTGAATATAATGTAATGTTTTCTTTGTCTTTTCTGCCAAAAAACATGAATTAATGGTAATGCCCATTAGGTTCTTCACTAATGGGTATTAGCATCAATCAATGTTTTTTTAGTAAATCATGCAAAGAAAACAAAGTGTTATTATTGCCTTTTCTCTTTGAAAACATGTGTCAAGAAAGAGTATCTCTTTCTTCAATTTTTTCAGCATGTTTTCTCAAGAAAAATTGTGAAATGCTTGCAGTGTAAGGGACGTTCTTTTTCGAGAGATGGTGAAGAGGACGAGTGATTTGGGAGAAGGATGGGATAAACTGCCGATAGAAGTTGCAGAACCCTAAGAACTGTCATAGTTCATGTAGGTTGTTGGGGGTTTTCCATTCTTTAATGGCTGCCAACTTCATTTCGGAAGGTTTGATTTGTCTGTGTCAAATAAGGAAACCCAGGAACTCGACCTCAGTTGTTTCGAAGGTACACTTCAAAATCTTCAGGTGAAGTTCTTCTTTGAGGGCAATCAACAAGAATTCCTCTATCCTCTGGTAGAGCTCATCCTTCATTTTGGCATGTATTGTTACATCATCCATGAAGATGACAAGTTTCTTCACATTCATCATGTCAGCAAAAACCATCTCCATGTACCTCTGGAAGGTTGGAGGGGAATTGCATTGCCCGAAGAACATGACTGTAGGCTCAAAAGGGCCACAAGGGGTGATGAAGGCTCCTTTCCATTTGTCTCCCTCCTTTACCTGAATGTTGGTAAATCCCCAGTGAATATCGAATTTCGCAAAGTATGTTGACTCGGCCAGCTGGTCGAGTAGGGATTTAACATCCAGTAAAGGATAGGAATCCTTCATGGTGTATTTGTTGAGTTTGCGGTAGTCTTGTACTAGCCACTTTTTGCCATCTTTCTTTCCAACAAAGAACACTGGTGATGCCTGGGGAGATTTTGATTTTCAAATTTTCCCAGCATTTAAGTTTTCCTCCAGGAACTCATTGAGAGAGTGTAACTCTTCTCGAGAGAGAGGGTAGATTGGTGCCTTCTTTGGTTTGAAATCATTGGCAAGGTGGATCTCGTGATCCAAGTAGGGTCGTCGAGGTGGAAGTGGTGTGTCATCTTCTGAAAAGACTTTGGTGAACCTTTGATATTGTGGCGGCAATGCTACCTCTTCCTTCTGAAGAGCAGCCTCGAGTTGTGTCGAGATAGAAGTTTTCTGCAGCATAACAAAGTCTTCATCATCATAGTCTTCCTTGTCAGATGATAGCGAGAGTTCCATGATGCATGGATCTCCAAAGCCTATCATTTTTTGTTTCTTCCAGTCGAAGATGGGATTGTATTCTTGTAGGAATGGCATTCCTAGGATCAAGTCTTCCCTATTTTTGAGGACCATTTCGAAGGCATGAATCTTTACAAGTTTGTGAAAGATTCATGCTGTGAAGGAGCAGATGTGAGTGATCTTCTGTGAGCTCAGTCCTTCAAAACTTCTTGCAGTCCAGGGGTGTTTGACCTTGATCCATTTGAGAGAATACTTTTCCACAATTTTCAGGTGAATGACATTGACTTTGGCACTGCTGTCAATCACTGCCTTGATTACTGTGTCTTCTCTGTCCACCAGATGCATGGACCTGAACAATGTGTTGGAGATTGAATCACCCCTGTGTGATATCTATTTTGGTACGCTTTTTTATTGATTACATAAGCACTTAGAGCGTACACTTTAGAGTAAATTTTGGTACTGTTCCCTCAGTAGTTGAGTCACTACTGAGGGTGAGTCTATTATTTACTTAGTATTTTCATACTTACTGATAGCCTGTAGCTGCCTACAGGTACATCTAATATAGTAGTAGTTGAGTCACTACTGAGGCTGCCTACAGCCCTTTTCTACACAATGAAGGAATAGATTGTGATTCTTCAAAGTCCACAACTACAGAAGTAGTGTTTTCAGTCCATTGTATCTTGGAAGAAGAGATAGTAAAGTCTATGGCAACACCCTGCGCAGTAGTGGGTTTGCCCTTTAAAAATCCGACTCTTTGTCTGGATGGTTGTGTGAAGTTTTGGCAGGGACTGAAGGTACAGTCGTCTTGACATCTTCAGTGTCCAAATATAGTTCTTCAAGAAGTTGGCAAATCTTGTTTTGCTGATCTTGTTGATTTGGGGAATGTCCCTCTTTTGGGCATTCCGATCTTTGGTGACCAACTTTGTTGCATCCCCAGCATGTGATTTCTCTGATCCACAATCATGAGTTGCCTTTCTGGTTCCAGGACCTCTTTGCAGGTCCACCAGATTGTTGTTGGTGGCCCATGTCCATCGCGTATGGATCTCTATCGGGTGCTCGGTTAAAATGGGACTTCGTTATGTTTTGTCCCAGGATGCATTGATCTTCTTTCGTTTGTCGACCCATGAATAGGCGAAGTTGAGACAGAGCGGTTTGGGTGGCTGATGCAGCTGCGATCCATTCTGCCAGTGTTGTGGGGCAGGTATTGGTTTTCAGGATCCACTCGTTCAGCTCAGGTTTGAGGCCTCTTCCAAAGAAGACTCCAGCCTCTGGGCTTATCTTGGATAACTTCGCTTTGTTCAAAGCATTGAGGAAGTCAGTGATGTACTCTTCGAGGGTTCTCATCCCTTGTTGAATCGAAGAGAGTTTAAGTAGTGCCATCTGTGACACATCCCCAACCTTGAACATGAGGTCTAATTTGGCAAGGAACTGTGACCATGAGTCCATGATCCAGATCGAATTGAGTAGAAGGTTTTTCTTGGCATAGTTCTCTGCCCAAGCCTGGGCTGAACCCTTTTCCATGAAAGACAAGGTGAAGCCAATCTTCTGCTCTGCCGATTGATACATGTGAGAGTTGATACCCAGATAGGTTTTGATGGATGTCAACCACACGTCATAGGTTGTGTGATTTTCATCATACTCTCATGGTTGGTTGAGGTTAAGTTCCTTGTTCCCTGCTCCAGCATTAGAGTTGTGTCCCTGTCCTTTCTCCTCAGGACCTCCTCCAGAGCCTCCAGGGTCTTTCAGTTTAGTAGGGATCATAAAGTCCACTTTGCTTTTGAATTGGTCCTGGTACCATGTCACCAGTTGCATGACAGGTACATCAGCTTGACCTGCAAATGGATCTTCTCCCATTTTGATATCTTGATATGCAGGGTGGATTTCTTGATGAGAATCCAGAAAGTCGCCTCCAAGCGAAGAGTTCTCCTCTTCCTTTCCAGGAGCAATTTGTGGTTCTTGTTCCTAGCCCCAAGGCAGTCGTAAAGACTCTGTAAGGGTTTTCAAGGAAAGAAGGGGTTCCTCATTGAGTAGTGTCACTAGCCTTTTGTGTAAGAGCTATGGCCTCCACTACAGGCGAGGGTTGTTTCATAGAAGTCAGGGAAGCCACAGGGGCATAAGGGTGATATTGGGATGAAGAGGAAGGTTCTCAGTGAAGGGGTAAAGCAGACATTCTGGAGGGTTTCTCCTTCTGCTTTTGTTCCTTTCTGCTGGGAACCAGTGTAACGGGGTGCCAGCAGTCATGGCAGGGTTCACTAGGGGTTGGGGACTAGGGGCATAGAGGTGTGTCAGGTTCAGCTGAGTCAGAGTGGCCAGGGTCTAGGTGTCTGGGGTCCGGGGGTGAGTGTAGGCACATGTGATGTACAGTAGCACATGACATCATGCACACAGGCAGTTCTCAGTTGCAGCACTGCAGAGGTTCCTTCCACCCTGGCGAGTCCACCTGGTGACAACAGTGAGTTCTGAACTCGTACAGTTTCTCTTTCCATAGACGAAATAGCAGCTTGGAGAGGGCTAACAAGAGGAGGTACAGGAAATGGCACTGCTGAAAACAGCATCTCCTCAGTCTCATTGCTATTGTCAGAAGCAGAAGAGTCACTACTGGTAACACCACATCACCAAAACACATTGGCACCATTGTTCTTACCAGGTCCAAGAAATTGGCGCAGCTCAAGTGGAGCAACAGCAGTACCACACTACAACCTTAGACTGGCAGGCTTCACACCATCGCCATCAACAAATCGGGTAACCAGCAATCTACAGCTCATACCATCCCCACCTGCACCTGTGGTAACCCAGGCCCCACTACTGGAGGGACTACAGCCCCCAGCATACTCACAACTGCTACCCCCTGCACCACCAGCATACTCCTTGCCTCCCCCACCATGACCTCCTGCAATGACATTACCACTGACCAGTATGGCATGCAGCCAGGAAAGCATGAAAATGCTGCCATTATTCCATGGAGACTATAGCAACAAGGAAGACCCAGCAGAGTGGTTTGTGCTCTTCTGGTTGGCCACAGCAGCAGCAACAGAGACAGAAAAGGTGATGCATTTCAAATGCCAACTATATCCTGGGGGTCTAGTGGAAGAATGGTTCATGGACTTAGATGCAGCAGACAAGACTAACATGGGAGACATCAAGGATGCCTTCATAAAAAGGTGGCCAATGATGAAAAGGCCCAAATGGGCGAGAGCACAACAACAAGAATGCATAAAAGACCAAGTACTCAAGGTAGAGGATGTAGGCAGGTGGACAGAGGATGGACAAACAGGAGACTATGGGCAGAATCTTTGGGCAGAACAGGTTGTCAAGCTGGTGCTAAGCATGGGAGATGCTACAGGATTCCTCATTGATGACATACTACAGCAGATCCTGGACCTACTAAAGGACCAACTCACATGCGAATACAACACCTGGGAAGAGTTCCTTGATGCTGTCCAAAGCATACCAGCCAACAAACTATGCCGGGGACAAGAGGAGCTGACAAAGGAGCATGCACAAGATGTGGCCATGGCAAGTTTGCAGCAGCAGTTCCTACACCTGTCAGCCCAATCATCTGCGATAACAATGTGCTCCCCATCCCATTCCCTGTCTGTATCACCAAGCATGCTCCCCAGCAACCCAGGGTTCAATATGGCAAGCATGCACACTAGCATACCTGGACCTTGGATGAGAGGGGCATCACCCATGAGAGTACTGCTCACCAGAGGACAGATACTAGAGAAAATGGTAACCATCCCACAAAGACCAAACACAGAGGCAGGAAGGCACCTGTATGAAGCAGACATGGAAACATGGCACCAAAACTTCGGAACAGAAGCATTTCCATCACTGGAAAGACCATACCCACTCAGACCAGGAATGGCTGCAGTAGGGTCGGGAGAGTGTTTTAACTGTGGGGTAGTAATGGAACCAGTGCATGTGGGGAACACATGCACCACAACAGACCCAATACAACAGCAGGAAGGCTGGTGGAGAGGTTTAGTAGCAAGCATGCTATGCCGAACAACCCAGACACATTCACCAACACCAGTCCAGTATGCATGGCCCAGGCAAGCACAGAGCACGTACCCACAAGGAGCAGCACCAGTCTTCGCAGTCAGCATGTTTGAGGATGGTCCAAGTGTAGATGCAGGGTATGAAGGACATGGAGGGTACCAGGATGCAAACTGGGACTGGCATGGGTCGGAAAACTGCTTGGGACTACCGCCACCAACAGACCGGCAGTAATCCCTATATTTAGTCCACCCCTGGTGTGTTATCCACCACCAGATATGAAAGGTGCATGCCAGGAGACTGTACATAAAAATTTGAGTTTCTCTTCCTCTTCCTATGCTCCAGTGTATATGCCATCCCATACCTCTATCCCAGAACCAACCAACGTGTTGACACCCACTGTAGATACACCCAGCCCTTCATTTGTCATGGACGAGCAGCTAGTGGCCATGCAAGTGACTGGTATGGACCAAAACTGTACCATACAAGCATCAAACATAGAGGTCACTGACATTTATTTGTTGGACAATGCAGGCAAATCAGTCATGTTGTGTGCAACCAACCCATTCTTAACAGTTCCTAGCCTATGTGGACCACAAGGTGAATGTGTCCATTTCTTAGCCATGGTGGACAATGGTGTGATGATCAATGCCATAGACACGATGGCATACCAGTGTGTGGCAAGGCACCTACAGCCCCTAAGTCCATCAAAGCATATGCTGAGGATGGCAAATGGTTCCCTGGTAAAATCCACAGGGGTCTGGACAGGAACCATGGAGTGGGGCCCTATTAAGATGTCCATGAACTTCGAGGTCTTTCCAAGCGGGGGGTCATGGCACATGCTGATAGGAAAGCTGCTACTAGAAAGAGTAAAGGCAGTACAGGACTACGGGACAGATGCCATAACCCTACTGCACAGTGGCTCCTTGTACAAAGTCGTGAACTTAGGCACCTTCAAAATGCTGCCAGTACACACGTTACTGACAGCAATCCCATTCCCATCAGCACCACCCACTTGGGAGCTGGCATCAGCATGTGACGTCCAGAGGAGGCCCACAGCCTTGACAGCTACAGTCCTTAAGGACTCAACAGACAAGCTGGAACCATCTTCGATCAAACCAGTGCTCAGTGACCCAGTACAGGGCAGCTGTACCCAGTCAGTGACAGCCATGGACCAGGCACTAAGCCCACCAATGCTAATGTACCATGTGGAGGTCGATGATGGAGAGCTGGAGAGATTTGGACCCACCACCACTGGAGAACAATTTGTAGGTGTTGATAGAGACCTCGAATGGTCTATATGGGGTACAAAGGAGGACATCTTCACTAGGTTGATGGAGAAAGGACCGTTCTACCCTCCACATGTCAAAAAGATCGTAGAAATGGTCAACTACAGGCCCCTACCACTGGACTTGCTAGACAGAGCAAAAAGAAAGGTGGCCGAGTTCGCAGACACATTTGCACTGTCAGTATGCGAAGTCAAGCCGGTAGTGTTCCACAAGTTCCACCTAAATGTACCCAAGGGGACAACATTCTCTACCAAGGTCCACCAAAAACTGCTAACTCAGCCACAGAAAGAGTTCTTGTTTCCCATCCTAGATGACTTCAATGCAGCTGGAGTCATGTGGGATATTCCAGCAAACGAGGTGAAAGCAGTGAACCTGACAGTACTCACACAAAAAGCCCATGGGATGCCAGGGTTGAGCATGCAGGAAATACAGTGGATCGTAGAGGACCAGTGCATTAGTAATGGTGAGGCACCCAACCACAACCTACCACCAAGACCAGTAACCACACCCAAAGTGTTGTCAGGCATGGATGGGCCAAGCAAACCAAAGTGGAGATTGTGCCAGAACTTTGGCAAACTGAACAAGGTGGTAATGGTCCCGCCTATGCCACAAGGTGACATCAGGACCAAGCAACAATGGTTAGTGGGGCACAAGTATGTTTGTGTCATCGACTTTGCATCTGGGTTCTATGCAATCAAAGTTGACAGGGAAAGCCAGCCATAGCTAGCTGTGTATACAGAAGGGCAAGGTTTCCAGTGCTATTGCCAGCTACCAATGGGTCTAATGGGATCACCAATGTGCTTTGTGGAGATGACAGCCAAAGTGTTCAAAGATCTCCTAGTCCAGTTGGGACTGGAAATGTTTGTGGTCAACAATGGAATGGCAGGGGACAACTTCGAAGAGCTACTCAACCAACTGCATGTGTTTCTGACCAGATGTTGAGAGCTGGGCTTGTCAATAGCCCCACCAAAAATGCAACTGTTCATGACAGAGGTGGTGTTTGGAGGGTCACGGGTAAGCCAGGAGGGCATCCAACTGGATGTGGCGAAGTTGGAGGCGGTTGCTAAGTGGCCAGTCCCAGACACTCTGCTAGCGCTGATGCAGTTCTTGGGGTTAACAGGATACTTCAGATCTCTTATCAAGGACTATGCACACATAGCAGCACCACTCACAGATCTGCAGTGCAACTTGGAGTTACCACAGCTGGCAGCAAGGCTGGGTAGAAGATGATATTGTCAGTTCCTATGGGACTGACAGTTAGCCAGGTACTGGATGCCACAACATGTGAAAGTGTTCCTATGGCTAAAGCAGGTGCTGGTATCAGAGCCAGTGTTGAGGGCACCAAAGTTTGACGGTATGCCATTCATCCTGACCACAGATGGATGCAAGGATGGATTCGGGGCAGTTTTATCACAATGCTTTGAGAGTGTACTCCCTAATGGGGAGACAGTAAAGAGGACCCACCCAATAGGGTTCACCTCGAAATGAACATCAGTAACAGAAGAACGCTACAAACCATATATCCTCGAGTTTGCGGCGTTGAAGTTCAGCTTTGACCACTTCAGCAATGTCATATGGGGGTACCCAGTGGAAGTAGAAACTGACTGCATAGCACTCTGAGACACACTGTGCAATGACAAGCTGTCACTTGTACATGTGCGATGGAAGGATGGCATATCAGCATACCAAATAATGGACATCAGACACCAGGCTGGTAAGACGAACATAGCAGCAGACGCACTAAGTTGAAAAGCAACAGGTCGACCACACTCAAACAGGGATGGTAGCAGGTGGTCTGTGAGCGAGGACTGGGAAGCAACAAATGGCATCGTAAATGACTTGTTCACAGTTGAAGTGGGCCCATCAATCTCTTCACTCAAAGAACATTTCACTAATGAACCATTGTTTCTAGAGGTGATAAATGCGATATGCAATTTAGATGGTGACAAACCAGAAAGAGACAGATGGCATGCACAGCACAGAGCACTAGGTTACCAAATAAAAGATGGCTGATTATGGCAGCTGGGAACTGGGAAGTCAGCACAGGCATGTGCAAGTGTAGAGCATTGTTCTAGGGAAGAAGCGGTCGAGATGGCAAGGAACGAACATGCCAACAATGGGCACTGGGGTTGCGACATTATGAAGCTCAAACTCATGGACAGAATCTACAGCCCCAGGCTAGACCAATCCATCATAACAGCACTACTTCAGTGTCTGCAGTGTAAAAATTTCGGTTCAACACGGTTACATGCACTGATGTATCCCATCACGTGCTGAACTCATTGTAGCTGACTACCTTGCACTCCCAAAGGGCAAAGGAGGATTCCACAATGCTCTCCTCATCCTAGACACATTCTCCCAGTTTGTATGGGGGTTCAAGTTCAAAGTCCACGGTACAGCAAAAACCACTATCAACAGCCTGAAGGCAATTGCGCACACTTTCTGTGCCCCTGAAATGTTCATGTCAGATGGAGGGTCACATTTCAACAATGGGGACGTCCGAGCCTGGTGCAATGCAAACGGGACGACGCAACACATCATGGCTGCATACACACCATGGATCAATGGACTAGTGGAGAACACGAATGGAAAGCTGCTAGGAAGGCTAAAAAGACTATGCAGCCCAGGGCTGGGTGAGGACGAGTATGACAATGTGAAGGCAGAGAGTATAAGCAAAATGTGGCCAGAACACTTCGACACTGCAATACACCAACTAACCAAATGGATAATACCAGCATTCAAGTTTTCACCGAAGGAGCTGCTGTTGGGTTTCATTGTCAACACTCCATGCACACCTTTGGAAACTACCAAGGCAGCGCCATCGACTCAGGATGTTGAGGTACAACTAGCCTATGTCGAACAGCAACATCTAGATGGCATGGACCTAGCCACACTGCATGCTGTCAAACACAAGGCTGTCTTCGATCACAAGGTGTTATGCTCACACCCAGGAGAGGTCATGTTCCAAAGTGGACAATTGGTGCAAGTGTATGACAGTGCACTCAATAACATGCTAACCACAGCACACAAACTACTACCTAAATGGTCTGCCCCACAAAGAGTTGTCAGCAGAAAAGGCAACTCATATACCCTCGCAATGCTCGAAGGGTTCCCTATGAACAGCCTAGTCCACACATGCTGACTGTGCCATTTCATACCTAGAGATGGCACCGCACTAGCAGAAGTGCAATGGGAGGTGGAGGAAATGCAGGAAGAGGTAACAGATGTAGAAGAAGAGGGCAAAGAGGTAGAGAGCGAGGAGAGCAAGATGGGAGAGGTGAATAGAGAAGAAGGGTTAGAGGAAGAAAGAGGTGGCTAAAGTTGTGAGGTGCAAACCCGGAGCTTCGCATAAGAGGAGGGGGCAGATGTAACAGGGTGCTGGCAGTCATGGCAGGGTTCACTAGGGGTTGGGGACTAGGGGCATAGAGGTGTGTCGGGTTCAGCTGAGTCAGAGTGGCCAGGGTCTAGGTGTCTGGGGTCTGGGGGCGAGTGTAGGCACATGTGATGTACAGTAGCACATGACATCATGCACACAGGCAGTTCTCAGTTGCAGCACTGCAGAGGTTCCTTCCACCCTGGCGATGTAGGCGCAGCGAAGCCCCTACTAGGAGATTTGAGAGAAGAAGAGGTCGGAGAGGTGTTGGGAGACGAGGGGAAGGTGTTGTGGGTTGAAGGAGGGGTTTCGAGGGTGGAAGGAGTGTTTTCGAGGGTTGAGGAGGTGGCTTTGAGGGTTGAGAAGAGCGAGGGGAGGGACTGAGGAGTGTGGTGGGTAATGTGATGACTAAGCATGCGAGGAGTTTGGGGCACGGGAGTCATGTGAAAAGTCAACCTACACTTCTGTGCATTCGTTGTAGAGCAAGTAGCCCAAGTCCGGGGCAAAGCTCAAGAGTCATTGTGCCTTTGCTGCATATATGCTTTTAATGGCTTTTCCCAGTGTCAAATTCTAAGTCCAGTCTTCATTTCTTGGCACCAACTTAGTACCTGAGCTGTCTGGGTTTCAAGAACCCTCTTCGAGGACGAAACGAGACTCACAACACTTCTATTCTCTGTTTTCCCTGGTCCTACGAACTAATTCCCTACATCTGGAGCCCACCGCGAGGGGGTTCTTTGTTAATCCAGCACCAGGTACCCACTCTGCAGAATAGCCAAGTGTACAGCCAAGGAAATGTATGGTACACTACGACATGAAGCAAGGGACACGGGAAGCTACTGGGTAGATGACAGGGCCCACAGAAGCTACATGGCACCAGAGAGGGCGCCAACAGGCATGGAGAGAGGGCCGACTTACCACGAAGAGAATGATGAGAGAGGGCGATGGTATGGACATTTGAGCCCACATAACGTTTATTCTAGGAACCACCCTGTCGCGCACTCTCGGTCTCGTTCTAGAAGACATGCGCAGGGAAGCTCATACTCGTATACAGCGCAGCAGCCTCGGGAGTACTCCCCTCCTCATTCAACCAGAAGATCCCCATCTTGAAACCACCACCACCATTTTGTCGATTTGCGCTATTACCCTCGTGCAGAGTCTCATTCTTACGGTAGACCCTCATACGGGCAGGGTGAGACACGCGAATACACCCCTGAATCAACCAGATCGAGGAGCAGGGAGAGAGGGATGTTAGGTATGAGGGATGAGCGGGATAAATGGTCATACTCGCGAGAGAGACAGGATGAGAGAGGAGAGTGGCATCGTGGAGAAACAGAGTCATATCGCAGGCATGAAAGGTCAGAGGGGCAAGCGGTCCTCGAGATGTTAGGTCGAGGAGCCACGAGCTCTCGCACGCCAGAGCCACTTGATGGGATGCCGAGTCGAAGATCAAGCAAGGTGCCAAAGTTCTCGGGTAAAGCACGAGACCTCGTAACTTACCTGAATGAGATCCAGTATCTATGCCAGCTAGCAGGGTGCAAGAGCGAGAAGGAGTGGATCAAATGGACGTACTGGTACCTTGATGAAGACACCACATCCCTGTGGAGTAACACCCTAGGGTGGAGGATGACGGAGTGGAACGACTTCATCACGAGGCTGATAGGCCTGTACCCCGGTGCCTCGAAACTAGAAGAGTTCGTCAGGGAGGACTTGTACAACCTCGTAAGGGCACAAAGGAAGAGGGATTTCGAGACGGAGGAAGACCTTGGTGAGTATATTTGCAAGTACAAGTTGATCGCGCAGTACCTTTACTCGAAGGGCAAGATTACCCCAGGCAACTACGACAGTTACATACTCGAAGGCCTCGATCCAGAGTTGAAGCGAGAGGTGTTGACCAACCTGAAGCTTCGTTACAGTATATGCTCACACGACGATCCCTGGCCTCTAAGATACATTGTGGACAAGCTGAAGTTCCTCATTAGGGATCAGTTTGAGACAGCGAGGAGTAGGGCTTCGAGGACAAGAGAGGCACAGCCCTCGAGAAGCGAGCCAGCGACCAGGGTATGGCAGGATCTGGCTCAGAAGCAGCCACAGGTATGGGAAGAGGTCGAGGTGCAGAGGGTGTCATCCTACCAGGATAAGGGTACTCACCAGTTCACAAGTGATGTCCGAGGGGCAAGCTTGGCATCAGCGCCGGCAGCGTCAACAGCCCAGATCAAGGTGACTTCGACAAATGACGAAAGCGAGCCAGAGTATGACTTCACTGGAGCTGAAGAAGAAGCATCGAGCACACAGGTATCAAGTGTGGAGTTCGAGGTGACGAGAGCCCAGAGTTATCAAGGCTTGTCAATGCTGCTCTCATTCATGGAGGTGGAGCGCACAGGTCAGGTCACAACCGAAGGGATTCTGGATGGTGGATCACAGGTGGTCATCTTGAGGAAAGAGATAGTGGAGGCAGTGCAGCTTCCCATCGACAAGGAAAGCTGTGTCGGGATAGAGAAGCGAGGAGAAGGTGAGGGACTGGCGTCGAGGGTGTTATTGAGAGTTTCGAGGGTTGAAGCACGGGTATCGAGCGAGAGGGAGAAGCAAGGGGAAGATGAGGTGTTGGCGTCGAGGACGTTGTTGGAAGTTTTGAGGGTCGAAGAGCAAGTTTCGAGTGAAGAGCAGACTACGACGGGAGATCGAAGCATGGAATCTACGAGTTCAAGGGCGGAGAGTGTGTTACGAGAGTGGGAGGACTGCAACGAGAGAGATCAAGTCAGGGTCGATCAGCGAGTCACAAGTGAGGGAGAGAGGGGAGGCAACGCGAGCCCCCCAGATATTCATGAGGAGGACGCCGAGTCCTTGAGTTTACTTTTGTGCTCGTTTGTGGTTGAGTCACTGACTGATGTCGTGCAGGAGGGTAGTCCGATTGTCCACGTTCTCAAGTACGAGCCCGTAGTCGAGAGAGTCCATGCGGTTGCTAGAGATAAGTCAGAGGAGATTAGAGCAAGAAGGAAAATGGTAAGGGAGGTGGGGACAGATCTCTTACAATTGCCAGTGCAATTCCTCGAAGGGGAGATGGACAAGTGGTTGAGGAGGGAACGAGGTGACACCTTCGATTGGGACCCTGGTGGACTCATAGCCCAAATGTCGAGGGCTGGTCAAGTGGCTCGAACGGGCTTGTAGGACCGTACTCACCGAAGGATCACATCGAGAGGAGATTGTTCGATAATGGAAAGACTAGAAAAAGAGAAAGGCCCAGGTGAGAGTGTCTAAATCATACCTTAATAATTAGCTATGCGTGTCATCGTGCTACGATGCACGAGGGTTGCGAAGTTTGAGAGGCAAGCTCACAACCTTGAGTAAATAAAATCAGACCTAAGTTCCTTTATGTTTAATGGTGATATGAGGGCAGCATATATTCGGCACTGATACGAGATACAGGATGTATATTATCGAAGCTGTTGAAGCTTCGTGACAAGGGAGGGAACGAGTGCTAGGCGATGTACCTACAAGACGAGCTCAGTCACGAGCCCTATGCTTACCGAGGACCTTCTCGGGCATGCCCTGCTCTTCGAGGGACTTGTCGAGAGCTTCGACAGCGGCAACCAAGACAGTTCGAAGGGCGAGCACGCAGTTACAAGGGGTGTTGGGGACGGTGAGGTTGGCAGGTAGGTTGGACGGAGTAGGGAGAGGCGAAGGGGCAGCTGAGATGGCTATGTTCGAGCACGAGGAACGGGCGGTGGGAGAGGCATCGATGCAAATTCTCTTCCTGGAACGAGGGGGGGCAGGTTTCGATCTAGGTGCAGGTTTGGCGTTGGCAGGGGTCTCAGAGGTGGAAGGTCGGTTTTCAGCTGGTGCCATCTTGGAAACGAGTGACTTGGCCCAGGCACGGCTCTTGACGTTGTCTTGCTAAGGGTGGTCAAGGTTGAGACTGAGAGAAAGGAACGAATAGCAAGATGGGACTCACATAAAGCGAGCAGACTGAGTGCCTGGTTCGGCATCGAGCACACTTCAAGCCACTAACCCCACTGCAAACCATCTTTGCATTGAGGCAGCCCTTGCAGGGCTTGGGAGGGTAGGCTACCGATCCACCTCCCTTCGAATCGCGAGGAATGAACCTGAGACAGTAATCTGGCACATAGATGCGCCACTCCATGTCAGAGCCAGCACGAACGCCAGGACGTGCTTCTTCGAGGCATGCTCGACCAGCTAGTGGAGACCTGGCAGGGATCGAAAAGACGGCATTACCGACTGGCAGAGAGGGTGTGTGCCAAGCGTCCTCCAGTTCGTCAGTCTCGGATCCAGGACATGCATGAGCGGGTGAAGAAGTCGGGGTCAGGGTCGAAGGAGAAACGGGGGGAGGGGGAGCCAAGGGAGACGAGGTGCCATGCACGAGCACGTCAATGGCCAGCGCGTCAGATGAGGAAGCGGGTGGGATGCCAAGGGCATTGGAGGATGCAGAGGGGGCAGGGAGTGGAGGTTCGGCTGCAGCACGAACGGTATCCTAGGCAGAAGGTTAGCAACGAGAGAGACAGAAGACGGGCACGACGATGCACCTCGAGGCTGCTCAAACCAGCCAACATCTCCTCACTCTCAGAGGAGCCCCCTCCCGCCATCGAGACGAGCTGGCGAAGGATGGCCAGTGCATGGTTAGCATCCTCCGAAGATACGGACATGACTTCGACAGGTGCAGCAGGGTTGTTGGGAGACATAGAGACGGAGTGAAGGGAGGGGCAGCACGGGAGCGAGAAGGGAGACAACGAGGATCAGCAATAGTCCTCCAAATCAGGAAGGCGATCACTCACTCTTACAGCAAACAAGGACATGCAAACAACAACACATCAAAGCTACGAGTGTGCACAATGGAACCTTCGAGCGGCTCGACCGAGCCTCGAATAGAAACTATTTTCTTTGTTTCATTTCTATCTGCTCTACACTATGGACTGATGACTCGTTACAGGAATGCGAACTTTCGAAGGGGAGCTTCGAGCCTATATGGTGTAGTCTGCCTCACGAGGCTCGGCTCTCGAGAGAGCTCCTTATGATGGTTATGGGCAGGGACATTCTTGGCAGCTGCTCTCGCTGCTTTGAAATAATCTCTTTTGGTTAAGTTTTCCTATCTAGCACAAAGAGCTGATTACACATTACAGGAACGAGAGCTGTTGAGGAGCGTGCTACGAAGGATGGTCCAGGCTCGAGCAGCCTCTGAGAGGTCTCGTGACGATGACGAATGCACGTCCCATATCTTCGGAAGCATGCAGGTTGCAGATCGAAGCCATGGTACTCAGTAGCCGAGTCTGAAGGGAGAGTTTGAGGCTCAGTGGACGAGCCAGTGTCTGAGATGCTAAATATATTTTTCTAAGTCATCTACCCTATGTAAGGTGCTAACTACTCCACCCAGGTACTCGAAGGAGTCGAGGACTCGTCAAGTAAGTTGTCCGCGACTCAGGCAGCCCAGTAGCTTGTATGTGATGGCTTCGAGTTCTCCCTTGATCCTCTCGATGTGGTGCCCCATGTAAATGGAGGCCTCGGGAGTGTGTCAAGTGCATCGAGGATGGTCCGAGGGCTGTTGGACTCCGAGACAAGGGCAGGCAGAGGCCTCGTGCCCTTCATGAGCCGCTTTGTTGTTGGGATTGAGCACGTTGGGGGGGGGGGGGGGGTTTGTGGTCTTCTGAGTTTCGAGATGAGGCAAAGGGCGATGACCGAGGACAGTCACGATCTAAAGCCCTTGTCGGATGTAGGCGTGGCGAAGCCCCTACTAGGAGATTTGAGAGAAGAAGAGGTCGGAGAGGTGTTGGGAGACAAGGGGAAGGTGTTGTGGGTTGAAGGAGGGGTTTCGAGGGTGGAAGGAGTGTTTTCGAGGGTTGAGGAGGTGGCTTTGAGGGTCGAGAAGAGCAAGGGGAGGGACTGAGGAGTGTGGTGGGTAATGTGATGACTAAGCACGCGAGGAGTTTGGGGCACGGGAGTCATGTGAAAAGTCAACCTACACTTCTGTGCATTCGTTGTAGAGCAAGTAGCCCAAGTCCGGGGCAAAGCTCAAGAGTCATTGTGCCTTTGCTGCATATATGCTTTTAATGGCTTTTCCCAGTGTCAAATTCTAAGTCCAGTCTTCATTTCTTGGCACCAACTTAGTACCTGAGCTGTCTGGGTTTCGAGAACCCTCCTCGAGGACGAAACGAGACTCGCAACACTTCTATTCTCTGTTTTCCCTGGTCCTACGAACTAATTCCCTACAGCGAGTCCACTGGGGGTCAGTATTTGGATGAAGTCGATCCTGTAACAGAGGGTGGTCTCTGAGGATCGGGTGGGTTACCACTTGGGTGTGAAGACACTTTGGTGGTGTGAAGGGATAATATTGGGTAATGGGTTGGACAATGGCTGGGGTAGTTCCCTCAGGTGTTCCAAGTGTCCTAAGATAATTCTTCTAGAGGGCCAGTGGGACCACCACAAGGATGTTCCTCGTAGAAGATGGAGAGTAGTTGATTGAAGCTACACTCCAGGGATGGGAAACTTGAGACTTCGCTAGGGACGGTTGTCGACCTAGGAAGACTTCGAAGAGATCTTCGAAGTTCTTGAGAGTCGCGTTAAAGTCGCTAGACTAGCTTTTAGCTTTTGTTACACACAGGAATATCTCACCAGCCAAAATCGACTAGTGTTGGCGATGAGGTGAAGTGCATCACCACTCTTGTGATATTGCCTGGGTTGACCTTGAGGGCTTAATAGTTTTCCCCCTCCTATGGCCAAGCGAGCAGTTCTGAGGTAATGTTTGTCAGAGAGAAGCTAGCCTGGTTGCAAGGTAGCTAAAAGCTAAAGAATACATCCATGTCCCTATGTGCATATATACTGCTCAAGGATGTTTGGCGGTCTTTGGTGCAATGCACTGGGGACATGTCAAGGTGTGCTACAAACATGGTAAGATGACTCAAGAGATAAAGGAGGGCAAAGGGTATTCCCTAGGAAAGGAAACAAGTCCATAAGGAGGGATATTGTTATGCATTCATGTGAATGATGTGTTGTGCATATCCCCATTGTAGTCCAAAAGAGGAAAGTGACTCGACGTGGGGAATATGAAATGATAAGCATCGAGTCATGTCGATCACGAGAAGCCAATCATGGGAAAGGGAAGCTGTATAAGAGACAGTGTGAGGTAAGTGTCTAAAGGGGAAACATAATTGAGTAAGTGTCATAGATGTGTCTCAGTACAAAGAGAAGGAGAAAGAGAAAGAGAAATGCCATGCAGAAGGCTGCAGGCATTGAGAAAGTCCACATGCATGAGAAACCAATTGGAAAGGCACAAAGAATAAGGTGGCATATCATCAATTGCACCCACCATGTTATGATCCTGGTGCTTGACCAACATGACAAATTTTTGTACTTCCCATGCATTGATGACATTGAAATGGAGAAGGTGAGAGCATTTGTGGAGGAACATTCCTGTGTGGCATGGCAGAATGGAGTTTTTGCAGTGGACAGATCAGCTGTGAAGCTAATGTCGAAGCTGGGCATCTACAGTGAAACATTCTATGACAGGAAGTGTAACTATTCACTGAATTGTCAGGTACATGCACAGTCCACCAACTCAATATGAAACTTACATGTTTATCTAGCTTGTCATGATGCTGCATAATCTTCAAATTGTTGACTATGGACTTGGCCATCCTGGGAGTGTTCATGATGCATATGCATTCCAGGCAACAAAGCTAGCATGCAAACCTTCCACCATTATCCCAACAGGGCATTGGGCTTGGGCAGACAGCACTTATCCATTGGAGCCATGGTGTATATCACTGTACAAGAGACCAAGGGGGGGGAGCCTGTCAAGAAATCAGAGTATTTACAATCAGTATCTTTCTAAAGTGAGTCTTACCTTGGGTTCAATAGACAGTGAGTCTGAGTGCTCACTGGCAGGTCCATGTTCGAGTAGAACATGCATTTGCAGCACTGAAGGGCCACTTCCAGTCATTGCAAGAGCTATGGCTGAAAATCCAAAATAAAGAAGACTTGTATGTTGCCATTTACTGGGTCGAATGTTGTTTGATATTGCACAACATGATCATATGTTTTGAAGAAGGGATACGAGGCAGGGAGTCAACAACTCGTTGGGCTGTGCGTGAGGGCCAGGAACCTGTTGAAGAAGACCATGTAGTCATGACTGAAGTCAGTGGCTCACTCGGGCAAGACCACCATGCCATGCTGATGGACGAAATTTTAAAAGTTTAGGCATGATAGGGAATGCAAAAGGAGATGTATTCGTACAGTGAGTAGCATACATGATATGAAGTATGAAAACATCAGTTCATCAGGTGTATGGTGCAGATAAAAAAAGGTACACAACAATTACAGCTCCTGAAGTCCAGATGAATTTTCACTGCCGGGGGTACTGGACTGTAGTTCTGCCAAACACATCAGGGGGACCTTCACAATTTGACATAGTCATATAATACTTTATCATGTTCACCAACACTGACCATTGAGATCATTGGGATTGTCCAAATGGTCAACATATTTATTGTCTGGGAGTGTTGGTGTTGCTTGCAATCTAACAGCCTTCTTCCTACCACTGATAACCCATATTATTATGATATCAATGATGTTTCACTCCAAGAAGGATAGTATCTGATAATAACAATCACTATTCTACTTCACAAAAGTCTGCCTGCACTGGTCTCACTGACAACCAGTGTCAGTGTTATATGTACTTACAACCCCCACTCATACTCATCTCACTGACAATCAGTGTCACTGCTATAAGTACTTACAAGCCCCACTCACACTGGTCTTACTGACAGCCAGTGTCACTGCTATA
The DNA here is from genome assembly GCA_024613145.1 of Pisolithus marmoratus. Taxonomy (NCBI): domain Eukaryota; kingdom Fungi; phylum Basidiomycota; class Agaricomycetes; order Boletales; family Pisolithaceae; genus Pisolithus; species Pisolithus marmoratus. Next base: position 186,792 of record JANFAE010000061.1, read on the forward strand.
AGTACTTACAACCCCCACTCACACTGGTCTCACTGACAACCAGTGTCACTGCTATAAGTACTTACAACCTCCACTCACACTTGTCTCACTGACAACCAGTGTCAGTGCTATATGTACTTACAACCCCCACTCACACTGGTCCCACTGACAACCAGTGTCAGTTCTATATGTACTTACAACCCCCACTCACACTTGTCTCACTGACAATCAGTGTCAGTGCTGTATGTACTTACAACCCCCACTCACACTGGTCCCACTGACAACCAGTGTCAGTTCTATATGTATGTACAACCCCCACTCACACTAGTCTCACTGACAACCAGTGTCAGTTCTATATGTACTTACAACCCCCACTCACACTGGTCTCACTGACAACCAGTGCCAAAGTTATATGTACTTACAATCACCACTCACACTGGTCTCACTGACAGTCAGTGCCAAGGTTATATGTACTTACAATCACCACTCTCACTGGTGAAGTCTTCAGCTGTTTGATTGACATGCCAAAAACCATCCCAGTTCAATTATCACACCAATGGGTTAATTTATAGGATGAATTTAGCATTGATCATAAATATTTATGAAAGACAAGGACATTGTCTAGTTTGACCGACTCACATGCAACAATTAGTCATCCTCAATGGTGGCTGCACTAGCCTTGTGCTCTGCTCGTTTCTGGTGAATTCTTGCCAATACACTGTCCTTTGAAGGTAGTTGCTCGCTTTTGGCATATAAGGGGAAGATCTGTCTATCGGCTTGTTAGCATCATGTGAGGTGTGTTTTGGTCTACCTCATCCATTTCATCAGGATCCTCCAGAAGTTCAAGGATGCTATTATAAAACCTCTCTGAGTCTGTGACAAGGTCAGTCTGAGAAAATACTTGGGTAGATGTCAGCACAAAATGAGTCTGCATAAACATTCAACTTCCTGTTTGTGCACTTCAGACATATGATTTCTCACCTGAGTGGCGACATAAGCAATTGATGCTTTGGTGACTGTTTGCATACCATGAATGCGAGCATTGCCAGACCACATTGCTTTCAGCTCTTGATCAATGGAACTTGGAGAGGTAAATACATGTCTATAAGCCTGCATAGAGTGAGTTGAACACAGTATAAATATAAAAAGAAACTCACCGAAACTAGAAGGCCACTATGAAGCAGTCCATTCCATGGGTCCTCTGCATCATAAGAATAGTCCACATACAAAAAGAGGGGCCACTGGTCACCAGCAACCTGCAGTTGACTGCTATGTAACTTCACCTTGGTCCTGAAATGTGTTGTACCTTATGTGAGAATAGCATAGGCAACAAAATGTACTCCAAATTTTCCCATTCATACCCCACAGGGCAAAGCAATGTGCCAGTGCATTCATGATGGAATCCTTGCCCTGTCTTGACATTCCTGGGAATATGGGGAATAAGTGTTTGGCCTTTCAGAGTAATCCAATCTATTATAGCAGCCTTCATGCTCTTCATGTCATCAGCCCTAGCACACTGGCACCTTTTGAATCTAATGAAGTGATCAGATGAACATGAATATAACACACAAGTACACATGTACTTACCAACTCAGTGATGGTTATAATGGCTTCCTCGGAAGAGGACATAACACGTTCTTCAAGCTTCGGTACAACCTTCAACAGTTCCCAATATGCAGAATACTCCCTTCTTTCCCTGGTGTGAGCATCATCCACATCCACATCCTGAAATGACACTAAAAAAGTACTTACTCTCAGGTAAGACTCTCTAGTCCTCTCTCCTCTACTTCACCCATGAGAGTTATGCCATTGGTCAGCAGTGCTTGGACATTGCAAAAGGCATGCATGACATGGCAAAAGTGGTGGCCATGGTGCACTAATGGGTATTGCATGCTTCTATATGGCAGTCAATGTGGTAAGACTGAAGCTAATGACCACACACGGGCATTTCCTAGGTCCCATCTGCAGTGCATTTGATCATGAACATTTCATTCCACCAGACGTAGAATCTTGGTCAGAATCAGAATGTCTACTAAGACAAGGCATGACAAAATGTGAGAGCTGCAAAAGGAATGAAGAGGATGAGGGAGAAAACAAGTAGGCCGAAGTGAAGAAGAGGTTAGACTGCCCTTTTATACCCTGACCAAAATGTGACACAAATGGGAAGATTGTTGCATGTCACAGCTCCTCTGAATGAAACAGTTGGATCAGAATGGTCATGGCACGTGACAAGGATCAGAAATAGCGGGTCACACAATGGCAAGAATCAAAAATGTCACACAATGACAACCCATGACCACCTTGTGACTCAGATTGCTCAGATTGCAAAATGGATGAAGGTATCAAAACCTACACCTTTGTCACTGAGCCATTTGTCTTGATACCCAGCCACAGCCCCATCAAACAAGAGCATCAATATCTACATCAACACCCCAGAAGAAACCCATGGCAATATCACCATTGTCCTAGAGAGCAGTGAGTGCATAGTGAGTATAATTGCAACTTATGACTTACTTCAAATCAAAACAGATTACAAAAGGACCCCATGCATCTCCGTGAAGCAGCCATGAACTCTGAGTGGCGAGAGACTCGAAGAGGCCATGGGTACCCCATCTCAATCAACATGGGGCCAGTGCATTCCACAAACAATGGCTGAGGTAGGAGTCCAAATGGATATGACATGGAATACAGTTCCACAGCTGCAATATGAGCTACTGTGTACTCGGGTACATGATGCTCTCAGCGACTTGAAAATGCTGGTGAGTAACATTCGAGAAACCATGGAGACTGTGTTTGAACCACCAAAGGACCTGGGAAAGTGGACAGTAAGTGAGGGGAAGTGCCAGAGGTGTGAAGAATGGGAAAGGTTGTGGATGGACACGATGGTTGACAATGAGTAATCATAGGTTGTAGCAGAAGGGAAACAGAACAAATGGATATTATCGATGATGCCGAGCTCAACTGTGAGATAAACAGCTGCTTCTGTTCAGTATCTGCTGTCGATAAGGGGAAGAAGCATTCATACTAAGAGATGCCACTTATGGTGTCCCTTCCCCATTTCCACCTGCACAGAGTACATATTTTTTATAAGAGGTCCCAATCCCAGGGAGGTTGTTTACTAGAGGGAAGGACTACTAGTACAATATACATGTGAGAAGTCAACCAGAGCACTGAGGAAATCATGTAGTTACCTGGAAAGGCTCGAGTCCATGGGAGGCATGTACTTTTCATAGTAAAGTAGGCACCCCTATATGAAAATATGTTGGAGTTGTTACCATGAAATGAATCTGATGATTTACCTGGGGACAACTCTAGCACTCGCTTGTTAAATCTAATGCAGATCAAACCCCCTACTTCTGTGTGACAGCCGGCCATAGAGTGGGTCGGTTTGCTGTGAGATGGATGCTACTGATTTGTGCTCCGCTTTGCTGACATCCAATGGTATATCTCAGGGGAGGATAACACCTTTAACCACCACAAGGGTAGCAGAAACGCATAAGTCTGCATAATATCAGCAAGATATTTGAGGAAACCGAAACTAACATGTGCTTAAGATCCAAACCAGAAAAATCAGGGCTCCTTAAACCATCTACCTTCTGCATAGATTCAGTAGTGACACCCACCAGATCTATGTGCAGAGGACTGGACACTGAACAATGCACCCATCTTGCCAAGGAAGATGATGCATGGCTATAGGTGGCATACAATGATGAACATCATGTAGACAAGACTCCCATCCTCTCCAGCATACTACCACAACAACAAAAGGTGAGAGACAACTGGATGTAGATCATGAAAATGCACTCTTTCCAGGGCCCAAGAGGAATCCTTTTCACTGAGGCTGAAAGTGAGGGAGAAGACAGCGAAGTCCTTGGCTGGGTAGGTGGGTCGAAATGGCTCAGCCCAGTGTGTCAAGACAGCAGTGATTGGAGAAAGAGGTGTGGGGGGAGAGGGTCAATGAGGCTGGGTTCAACTTATCATGAAGCTCAGGCTTTGAGTCAAGATGACTGAGAATACAGCATTCAATGTAGTTTCAGGCACTATGGTCATATGACTTACCCTGACCTCCCTCTGACTCCCTTCAAAATTACATCTACCCTGTCAGTGCATCCCAGAACTCGAAGTGAAGCATGCCACAGGAGAATGTGAGGTGGTGGGATCTGTTATCAGATCAGTGCAAACGAGGCACATCTAAGTAGGTCTCTCACCTTGACTTGATCTGGTTCAAAGATGTTGGAACTCCATCTAGGAGAAACGACATACCATATTCCTCTTGACTTGGGTATTCAGAGAGTGCAAACCTTGTCTAGTGTCAGCTGCCATGGACATCGGGTGATGCCCATTGTGACAGGGCATGGCCCATCTTCTTCATGTGCAACTGTGAAACATCAGGAGTGCATGCCTGAGGTACATGAGGTGCATTGTTTGAGTACAGGTCAAAGAAGAGTTGAGCAGCTGCAAGAAGAGTCAAAGATGACTCTGTTTAGCCACTCATAACCCAAAAAATAGCCAACAGAAAGTGCAGAGTATGTCCCGGTGCAATGCTGGGTGTACAATAGAGTAATAGAGTTGTCCTTGGAGTTCATGGGTACATGCCTGGAGAGAACCAAACAACAGCAGATGAAAACATGACTGAAACATGCAACTATCAGCAAATCAGGAGTAAACTAACAATTGCTTATGTAATTGTCACTTATCACACTTGTTGCCAACTTAGCAGCCTGCAGCACTTGGAAGAAAGCAGGTTTGCTGCTGTTTTTGCCACACCCACCACACCATCCATTGTACTATGGTGGAAATTATTAGAATAACTTCCTGAGCACATATTGTCTACTTAACAGGAATAAACTGAGTGTGTTTCCCTGATCCAAGTAAGAAACAAGTAAGCTAAGTATGCATTAAACCAAAAATAAGGAGGGTAAAGTGTATGTTCAATGTTCATCATAAGACTACCATTTTCCAGAATTGCTCACAGTGGTGGTCAAATCTGTCTCCTGACTCGGTGTCCATGGTACCACCCACACTCACAATACTCGAGCTTACTGTCCTTGAACTTACACAGACAGATGCTGCCAAAGATCCTTCAGGATCACCTCTTGACTCCACTCCAAGTGGCACCCCAACAAGGACCCCCAAAACCCTCATCAACCTTGTTGACCCACACAGTGTAGAGCCCATTGCAGCACACTGCAATGTATATTAGAACATACTAGACCTTCCTAGTACTACTCTGGATTACTGTAACACAGTGGGCAATAGCCTGACCATGGCAATGGTGCAGCCAGGGTCGACCCAACAAGGTTGTTCCAACATCCCGAGCTCAACTCACCCAACCACTAGAAGTAGCAATCTACCCATGACAGATATAGTCAACAACCCAGATGAAGAGATATGAAATGCAACAGCAGGAAGAAAATTCTTGGATAAACTCCAGTATACCAACCCAGGTGATCCTGCATCACCCAAACACATTTCTGCCACACTGTTTCATATATCACAGATGAAGGGAGTCACTCCCGTAGTCCAGTCTGCAATCCACTCTGCAGCCTACATTATGCAGGACATGTCTGTGTCCACAACAGCACAGACCATCATAGACAATGTCACCTCAAAATTGGAGATGTCACTAGTTGCAGCCATCTCCCCTCAGATTGCGGGAGTCCTCATGGCAGCTGAAACTCTAGACAAACTGAATGAAAAGCTAGATTCAAGTATTGAGAAGCACACAGAGTATGTTTCTCCCCAAGCAGGTCTCACTGACCATGAATCTGTAGACACCTGACTCCAGACTCTCTCGGCCGACACCACTACCATCAAAGATGCGATAAACAACCTGAAGGAACTAACGAAGGCAGTGCAAACTCCTACACCATCGCCCTATCGTGAAGCTCTACTCTCCCGGGCTCATGGCACACCCCTGTCTTAGCAACATGCCCCAACCAACATTGTGAGAGCCCACACAGCCATAAGGGAGCACCAAGTACTATTAGACCCAGATGCTGATCATCCACAGATTAACATCAACACATCCAAGGATGAAATGATCGAAATGCTCAGACAGGCAATATCTTCAGTGGAGACCATCAACAGCCCATAAATACAGATCAAATCAGTCACAAGGCTATGCAATCAAGGGATTCTACTAGAGCTTAATAGCACAGAAGCAGCAACATAGGTGAGACACCCATTAAACAAGCTAATCCTTATCAAACAGCTCGCAGGCAAAGTCAAGATCAAGGATAGACAATACAACATAGTAGTCCCCTTCCTTCTGGTCTCTACTGACATCATAGACCTGGCTGTCCTCTGGGACATCAAACATGAAAATGACATCCCAGAATCTGCAATCATGACAGTCAGATGGATCAAGGACCCCTTGAAGCATGATGACAAACAATGGGTTGCACATGTGATGTTCTCATTCAACTCTCCAGAGGCAGCCAACAAATTGTTGAAGGACAGTTTGTACATCAACATGGATAGGTTGCGCCCCCATAAGGACAAAAAGGAGCTGATAAGATGCCCCAAATGCCAGTGGTTAGGCCACATGGCAAAAGACTGTCAGCAAGAAGCAGACACATGCAGCACCTGTGCAGGAGATCACCATGTCACTCAATGCACTTCACCTGATACTCCTTTCTGTGTTAATTGTCAAGCTAACACACATACCAGTGCTGACAGGCACTGCCCACAGCTCACCAAATGGTGCAACACAATGAATGAGAGAACACCCAAAAACAACATGCCATACTTCCCAACGGAAGAGACCTGGACTCAGGTCTATGCCCCCCTGAAAGCCACAATTCCAATAATCCAAACCAGGCCACCACCTGGACAGATCCGACCCAATGCCCAGCCCCAACTGCAGCAAATGACCCTAGGAGAAGTTATACACATCAAGAACACAGGTCAGGGAAGGGGACAAGGTAGACAACTCTGCAGTGGGCATGGTGGTCCACCACTAGCTTGTAACTATGGTCCACCAATGGCCTATCTGCCCCCACTGCCAGCTCCCTCATCAGGTGCCAATGCTCACCCGATAATCATGACAGATGACCATCCTCCCCCCATGAACCCCTCTAATGAATGAACAACCTGTTCATGACATTCAACCAACAAGGCTACATATATGGCAGCAAAATCTTAACAACTCTAGTATTGCATTACTCTCACTAATTAACAGTCCACTAGCAGACAATTGGGATGTCATTGCCCTACAAGAACCACCTATTGACTCACTAGGTAACATGAAAGCCAACTCTCACTGGAGAGTTGTGTACCCCACACACAAGCTAGTGAAAGGAGAAAAACCAAGAGCAGTAACATTTGTAAATTCACAGTTAAGTACTAATGCATGGGAACAGGTTCAGTTCCTGTCAGTGGGTGTGGTTGCAACAAGGTTCAGGACAGCAGGCAGCATGTGCACAGTCTACAACATATACAATGACTGCAAGCACAACCAGACAGTGGAAGCGATGGAACGACACTTCACAGTGAACATAGCCATGATCAGACCGACAGCAGAGGACCATATGCTATGGCTAGGTGACTTCAACAGGCACCACCCTCTGTGGGACAAAGAAAGGAAGAATCATTTGTTTACCACAGCAGCCCTGGCAGCATCTCAGAAGTTTCTGGATATGATAGCCGACTATGGAATGACACAGCTGCTTCCAAAAGACATCCCAACCTTGCAAGCCTCGAGCTTGGGTAACTGGACTCGACCAGATAACATGTTCAGCATGGAAGTGACTGCAGGATGAGTAGTATCATGCACAACCAGTCCTGCAGATCACAGTCTGAACACTGACCATCTGCCCATCCTCACACAGATCGACCTGGCCATAGCCACCTTGGAGCCCTGCCCAACCCGGAACTATAGAGAAGTCGATTGGGTTAAGTTCAGAAGAAAACTTCGCTCAGAACTCGAAGCACTAGGCCCACCAAGTGTGCTGGCAAGCGAAGCTGAGTTCCAGGCCTCTGCCTGCAATGTTGAACTCGCACTGTGTAACACCATAGATGCCAAAGTTCCCAGGTCACATCCCCACCTGCACAAAAAGAGGTGGTGGAATCAGGACCTCATGAAACTGCGCAACGATCTCAAAATGCTAAGTAAAGCCTCTCACATGTTCAGAGCATTACCCAATCACCCAAGTCACAGATCATGAAAAGAAAAAGCCAAGGAGTATGACAAGGCAATAGGTAAGGCAAAGAAAGAACACTGGACAGACTGGCTAGAGGAAATAGACAGCAATGGTTTATGGATGGCTAACAGCTACATTTCTAATCCCACAGGTGACAGCAGCAAGACTAGAATCCCAATGCTACAGAAGAAAGACAACAAAGGCAACCTGACCACGGCTGTTACAAATGAAAATAAAAGCTCCATGTTGACGCAGTCGATGTTCCCCCCACCTCCACTGCAAACCTCAGTGCCAGAGAACCACAAATACCCAGAACAAGCCACAAAATGGTTCAAAATCATGGAGGACCAGCTTCAGCAAGCAACTAAGAAGCTCAGCCTGTACAAAGCCCCAGGCCCAGATGGAGTGGCTAACATAGTATTCCAATGCTGCCCTCTCCTGGCTGAATACTTACTTCCTCTCTTTAATGCAGCATTTATGTTCTGGATGTACTATGAGCCATGGAAGGAATCTATCATGGTTATCCTCCAAAAACTAGGAAAACCAGATTACACCACACCAAAGGCCTACCACCCCATCACACTCCTCAACACCATGGCCAAGCTGCTATCATCAATAGTCGCAGACAGAACGTCTTTCATCCTCGAAGCCCACAACTTACTACCAGCCACTCACTTTAGCAGTAGACCTGGTTGCTCAACAGAGGACTTGTTGCTACTCCTGGAAAATACCATACACCACACATGGCATCAACACAAGGTGGTGTCGGTTCTATTCCTAGACATCGAAGGAGCATTTCCAAATGCTGTCACTGACTGCCTTATTCACAACATGAGAATGAGGCACCTGCCTAAGGAACTAATAGATTTCACAAGTAGACTACTCTGCAACAGGAAAACCAAAATATGGTTCGATGACTTCGAGTCGGAGTGGATATGCATCAAGAATGGTATCAATCAAGGTGACCCACTCTCAATGATATTATATGTCATATACAGCTCTGATCTAGTGGACATAGCAAAAGGGAAAAACAAATTGATGTTGGCATTCGTAGATGACACAGCACTCATTGCAATAGGCAAGAACTTCCATGACACCCACAGATCACTAGCCAATATGATGGAGAGAGAACAAGGCACATTCAAGTGGTCACATAAGCATAACTCTCGTTTTGAAACCAGCAAATTTGTGCTAATGGATTTCACCCACAACAGGGCCAAGGAGCGACCCATAATGAACATTAGAGGTGTCAACCTCAGCCCTGCCGCCACTCACTGTTTCCTTGCAATCATACTTGACCAGGAACTCAGATGGAAGCAACATGCAGCCTTCACCATTGCCAAGGGAGCCAAACATGCAATCATGATGCAAAGGCTCTCCTCAACAACCTGGGGAGTCCCACTCAAGCTAATGCATCAGATATATAACTCGGCGGTAATCCCCAAGATCACTTACAGAGCAAGCATCTCGATCCATGCACCATACTCCCCAGATCATAATAAGAAGATGAAAGGCTCACTAGGCATCACTAAGAGAATCTCCACAGTCCAGTGCATGGCAGTCATAGCAGCAACTGGGGCGATGCGTACATCCCCCACTGACTCGCTCTTCGCACATGCCTATATCCCCCCAGTCCTGATTCTCCTTCAGAAGGTCCTATATAACTCCACACTACAGCTAAGCTCGTTACTTGCAAAACATCCCCTCCACCCACTCATTTGGAAGGCAGCCAAAAGGAACATAAAAAGACACCGGTCAGCCCTCCACAAGCTGACCCATGATGTCGGTATCATACCAGGGTCAGTTGAAACAATATGCCCCTGCCCAGTACCCCCTAGTGCCTCTCCAGCCTATCATTCCTTGATAGCAGCAGACAAAGATGATGCCATTGTGGAGCAACAAAAACTAACCGACTGCATGCAGATCTTCATGGATGGGTCAAGTAATAAAGGTCTAGTGGGAGTGGTGGCAGTGCTGTATGTCGATGCAAAGCACGTAGTGATGCTGCACTATCACTTAGGAACTGAATTGGAGCACATGGTCTTTGAGGCTGAGGCAGCAGCACTAGTGCTAGCAGCCCATCCCTTAGCTACTCGAAACAAGGTAACCTACCCAGCCTGAACACTGGCTGACAATCAAGCAGTAATCAGATCATGTGAGTGCCCATCATCCAAACCAGGTCATCATCTTCTGTTATCCTTTAGGTCGAAAATGTGCAAGTTATCCAGGGAAGAGGGGCTATCAAGAAATGACATCCACTGGAGGCATTATCCAATACTTGAGCCACAAACAGTAAAAGAACATGAAAGAAAGAGATACTATGTTTAAGAAGATTAAATATTTTTACCATGTTCTCTTTGTGTTTTGAAACATAGTATCTGCTTTTTCAAGGTTTGATTCACTAAACATTGGTTTTTGCCCCCAGTGATCACTGTACAATGGATCGCAGGTCACCAGGATGTCAAGGGTAACAAGCTGGCAGACAAGGAGGCAAAAATCACAGCAGAAGGAACAGAAAAATCAAGCCCAGTATGCACCCTGCCATTTAAACTATGCTCACTGTTACCACACAGCGTCTTGGCACTAAAACAGTGGCACAATGCGAAGCTCATGACCATATGGAAAAAGGAGTGGAAACATTCCCCTAGATTCAACTGCATGTCCTCTATAGATCCTGATCTACCTTCCAAGTCATTCCTCAAGTTAGCTGGATCCCTATGCAAGACACAAGCAGGATTGTATATCCAAATGCATACCAACCACATCCCCCTAAATCAGCATCTCCACTGCATTAACAGAAGTGACACTCCATTGTGCCTCCAGTGTGGGGAGGTTACAACAGAGAACATCCATCATTTCATGTTCCAGTGCCTGAGATATGACAGAGAACAACATAAGCTATTCCTCACCCTTGGCAGGAAATCCATGTCCATCAGCTATCTCCTCACCAACACTAATGTGCAACCTCACCTACTGAAGTTTGTTAATGCTACAACAAGAATGAAAGACACCTTTGGTGAAGTACCAATGCTGCCTCCCCAACATAAATGACAGATGATACAGATCAAACTGGTCTATAGAGAACACCAGTGAATGCATGCCCACTCAGAAACAGTTGACCCCTTCGCTCCCCATTCAGATCACATCCTGAACCACTGGCAACATGCTGAAAGTTTGTGCCCCAACCAACACAGGCACATCAAGTTGCTCAGCATGCAAACATTCTGTACCTTGCCAAAACCTAACCCAAAATGCTGTCTGCAACACATTCAGCAATGTAGTCACAATATGCAGAGCACCCACACTAAACCAGAACATTCATAAGGCACTTGAGCAACCCACAGCTTTAACAGTACCATATGTCCTAACAGATGGTCGGTACATTGTAATCAGAACTCACTCCAAGCGCAGACATCAGTTACCAACTCTACTACTCAGGTGGTGTGTCTAAAACAGCCAGTGGGAATGGCAGACTATTGGGGAGCTTCGGCTCTGCCAACTAGGGCATTCACACACCAGTAGAGTTAGGCTGGACCACTGGAGGTCCAAAGTTAATATTTGTAAATGCTAGTCTAGTGCAACATAGGGCTAACAAGTCCTCAAGCACTTAAACATAGAATTAAAAAATAAAAAATAAAAAAAAGATCCTTCAGGGTTTGGATTTTTCCCACTGTCAAGTTTGATCTCACCTGTTTAATTACCCTCTCTGATCTGACACTCTCGAGATCATCCATCCTCACCTGCACAAACCACTTCCAAGTGTGAGTCTGGTGAAGTCTCAGTCATCATCAAGTACACTGCAAAACTGGTCATCATGGTGATTTATCCTCAGGTGTGCTTGCAGTAACAAAGGGTGGCTTGTTACTGTTTAAAGGAGAGAGCATGTTCACAGACTCTCCAAGGGGTGTGAACAGATCTCCAACCTCATGTAATGGTGACAAAAATGGCATTTGCAACCCTCAAGGGGAGGAGGATCCAAAATTGGTGTTGCTGGGAACCCTGAGACAAACAGGTGAGGATGATGAACAATGCACTCCTTATGTAGATGGAGTATGAATGGGCATCATCATGGCATCTCTCCGATGTTAATGGCCAAGGGTTCATCCTGTGTATTGATGTGAATAGGTTGTCTTCTGATGGCTTGGAGAGACAGTGACTAAAGAGTTCATACTGCAGATGGAGGCATTGGTGGTGGTGGTATTGGAGAGGTCAGGTGTATATTGATGCGAAGTCGAGTGTGATTCCTTGAAGAAGGTGGTGAGGTCAGTGATGGTGGCATGTTTGATTCTGGGGGATTTGTGTTGTGGATAGATAAAAGTACCAATGGATGGGGGCAGTGTCTTTGAGGGTGAGGGCACCAGAGCCAAGGACTGATGGGTCAGAATTCTTCAGGGCATGTTGGTTGGACAACACCTTGCATGCGATGAGCGACAAGAGGGGATGGTGCAATGACAATTCAATTCCACCCTTCACAACTCCTTGGTGCAATCCAGGCTCAGCTGAAGGAAGCACTGTAAAGAACAGAATCAGCATCATGGTGGTGACCACCAGCAGAGACATAAATCATCAGCAAAACAGGCCTTTTGGGACAGGGTCACAGTCACTACAGTGTCACAGTTCAATTTTCTAGATCAAATACTGCTTTAAATACACTATTTTCTGCACTTTTAATGTATGCAACCCAGGCTCCTACCCACCCTTCACTGTTCATGTGAGGGGCAAATGCTAATGTGGCATGTAGTGGAAACATCCAATGGAATTATCCGGCATTTCAAACCCAGGACAACTTTAATCCCCTCACACTCACAGAGAAGGCTGGTGTAAAACATTTGTAAACAATGGTCAGCCACAGCATAATCCACAGCAGACAGTCAATTAAATGCATAAACCAAATGTAGGGTTAGGAAAAATATATATATATGTAGTTACAAATCAAGTAATCAAGGTGGTATGTCACCTCACGCTTGCTGCACTGGAGAATAACATCCATTATGCTAGATAAAGTGCTACAGGCGATCAACAAAACACTCGATTCCTATGGCATGACCATGTTGCAGCTACTCTTGTCGACCCTCACTTCTCAGCACTATGATAGTCATCCAATAATGAAGGACCTTCTCTCCCACTCAGTGGAGATCTTCCTTGCAGTCACCAGACATCGAGCAAGTGGATCCAATATATTAGCAAAGCATGTCCATAGTATTTCCTGTGATCTATACCTCTGAGAACTGCAAGAAATAACATCAAAGGACCACGGCTTACATTTTGGGGCATCTCATGTGTCTACAAGACAGTTGGAAGAGTTCTGTCTTGAGGACATGGCACAAGACCTTGCAACGCATGTGCCCATGTTATGGGAGCTACTTGACCAGCTCCTTGGAGGAAATGGGGGACTGGACTTGCCATCGATGCATGAATCAGTTCAAAGTGAGGACATGGAAACTGATAAAGGGCATGACGGAGAATATTGGGATGAGATAGATGAAATAGATCTGGAAGGGTTTATCAATGGTCTCACCCCTGAAACATCGCATTGTAACAGCCATTGGAGGCGCCATGCAGCAGCTATCCTGATCATATGTATAGATATTCTTATTACCATTGAGATATGCCCTCATGCTGCATAGAAAAAGGCTATCATACTGGGTATTCTGATGCAGGGGATGAACCAGAAGGCCAATGCGCTGCAGAGTGTGATTGGGTTTTTTCTCCAGTCATCGCACACACCTCAAAAGGTGATCGAGACACTGTCTCACATTGGAATATCAGTATCCATTGTGACAATTGCTGCAGCAGTACAGTCCCTATCTGCAGAGTCCCAAAATCAGATTCAAGAGCTTGGGTGGTCACTTCTTGCATGTTACACCTATGACAACTTCGACGTCGATCTGAAATCTCATGTCCCAATTGCTGAGAAATCCATGGACAGTTTAAAGCATCTAACTTCTGGTCTGTTGTTCCATCTCAAACATGGCATCACTACAGATGACCTGAAGTGCTCAGAAGAGCTATGGAAGAAGTTGCCACTTAATCCATGCACTGCCACAGCACCCATCACTAAACTGTCATGGCGCAATCTTCTATCCTTACATCCCGAACATGGGGTGTCCTCTCAGCATGATCTCACCTGCCATGAACGCTTTAATTCATGGTTGTTCCTGATGGATTTATGCACCCATGGGCCTCAATATTTCCACCAGTTTCAGGCACAGATCAGTGATCCAGAAGTGATCGAAGAGATTCCCTTAATCAAAACCCAAGTTGTTCCTGCTCGGGCAATGGATGTAAATAATTCAACAGTCAGTGGGAATATATGTGCTGTCATAGATCTACTTGCCCAAGGTGGGATTTACAATCCCATCGAAGCCTCTGCTGGGAAATATGATACATCTGACATATCTGAGCATGTCATCCTTGTGAATGGTGACCTTGGCACTGGTGAATGCCTTCAGGCTGCCCAGCTGCAGTGATCAATTGAAGCAACACTGTGGGACCACTTCCAGCATATTATATTCATCCCAGGCCTGTTTCACCTGAAGATGGCATGTGCTGATGCCATATGGAGATGTTTTATTCAGCCCCTATCTGCTAGAGAAGATGAGACATGCTTAATGTGGGACATAGCAGTTTTGTGGCCAAAAGAGACAGGAATCTACTGTTCAAAGCCAGGCTTTCATCGCATGCACCAAGCAATTGGACATGCAGGGGTATGCCAATGGCTTGACTGCTGGCAGGTGCAAGTCAAGAAGACATATCCCAGCATCATGACTCTTGATGCATTCACAGCCTCACAGCCAACATTTGATGCACTACAAAAAATGGCAGATGAACTCTCCTTGACATATGTTGCAAATCAGACCCTGGTACACATGCAGTGGAGGCCTCACAAAGAGTGGGATGTCCAGTATGAGAATTCTCTCTTACTGAACAAGTACTTCTTCCTATATGAAGAGTTATCATATGCTATGAATTGTGGTGATATTGGGCAAGTTGAGACATGCATAATCCTCTGGATCCCCATTCTCAAAGCACTAGGAAAGCATAAATATGCCACACACATGACAACTTTTCTCTTGAATGTTCACTTCATCTATCCTGAGGGTCTAAGGTAACAGTCTTGGTCATTTGTATATTTCTGGTTCTGTTGATCCACATTTATATAGGAGGGCCATTCACTATCATATGCTCATCAACCCAACAGATAAGGCCATGAAATGGCGTGCTGTTGACTGGTGTGTCGAGCTAAATAATCTATTTACAAAGGTATGATGGCATGCTCGACATTCATGCACAGCATTTAACTAAATATCACAGGTCAAATATGGTGGAAAGGGTGTTAATCGCACTGTGGAACAGATCCTACTGGAGTCACCACTTGTTCAGATGTATTGGATGGCACAGTCTGTAGTTCAGAAGAGTTTCTTACATACCCATCTCTTGGCCAAGCATGCAGATCCCAACATGGCCAAAACATTTGACATGTTGATTACACAGCTAATTAACCATTCACCTCACATTTTTGTTCCTGGTAGATCATCTCACTATGAAGTGCTGAATCTCACAAACAAGGGGCGAGAAATGGAAAAGGTAGTGCAGGGGGACATAGAGACTGCAGCCACAGATGCAACAGATACAGACCAGGATTCAGGAATATGTACTTGTAGAGCTACTCTAGACAACATTCCTCAGTTGATCCATCACCTGTTCAGGGGACTCATTAGCACCTTGGAAAGTAATGACAGATACTCATACATTTTCCTTGTCAGCTGTAGACCGTGATGGATGATTCAAGCACCTCTGGTTATGTGCTAAGGTTTAATGTTTCAGTGACAACAAGATGGTGACTGCAGGTGAAAGGAACACATACCATTGTGACCCTCTTGACCACATGCACTGCATCTATTTGCACGCTTTGCAGGTGGAAGTGTAGAGAGCTTGAACTATCAACAAACTGGTCTCGTACCACAATATCTCTGGAAGGACTGGCTGTGTTACAATAAACCAGATATCACCAGATAGCTATAAACATGTACAGTGACTCCAAAAACCCTTTCCATGTTTGCCTTATTTTCAGTGCATGCAGTGTACTGCCAGACACATGGAGAATCACACTAGGCTTTGGTGGAGTCATAAATAGTACATAGTCCTGGCTGCAATTTGGCTCCTAGGTCATGTGATTTCATTCACATGGTCTGGAGATATGGCCATTTTAAAACAGCATGTCCATGGAAAGGGTTTTTTCACTTTTGAATTTACAAGGGTATTTGGATATTATCAGTACTTGGTATATCCACCTTTTGCTCTAAGCACTGCCTCAACCCATCTAGGCATGCTTTCAATTAGTTTCTGACACTCCTCCACTGAAATCCCCTCCCACTCCACCTGAACTCTCTCCCATAGCTCATGAATCCCATTAGGGGGGGTTTCATACCCTGCTAGCCTTCTTTTCAGGCAACCCCAGAGATGTTCAATGGGATTGAGGTCAGGAGACTGTGCAGGCCATACCATGGTCCCAAACTCCTGCTCTTCTAGCCAATCTTTAACCTTTTTGCAAGTATGCTTGGGATCATTGTCTTGCTGAAAGATTGTATCAGATGGATTGAGACCATAATGCTCCAATGTTTGTTGAAGCTCATCCTTCAAAATCTGAAGGTAAAGGTCCCCATCCATCCTACCATCAATCTTTGTAGCATAGCCAACACCATCCCAAGTCATACACCCCCACATCATCAAGGAACCCCCTCCAAACTTGAGAGTTCCTTGTACCAGCCTATCATTAAGTCCCTCCCCAGCCTTTTTCCAAGCCCACTTGCATCCATCTGACCCTAGCTGATTAATTTTGGTCTCATCAGACCATACAACCCTCTTCCAGTCCTCTATAGTCCAGTCCTTGTGGGTATAAGCAAAATCCAAGTGAGCCTTGCAATGTCTGGCTGAGAGAATAGGATGTTTGGTCTTGACTACAGACTTCATACCAGATTTTTTCAAGTGATGATGAACAGTATTAGCATAGAGAGGCTGGTTGATGATGTTTCCAAGGGCTTTGGTGACTTGAACTGCATTTTCAGCCTTGCCAGAGGTAATAAGATGTTGAGCATGGTGAATATTGGCAGGGGAAAGCTTAGAAGGACAGCCTCCAAGGGCCTTAGGAAGGCTAGAATGCCTCTTAGAATGAAGTTTGGATATAGTAGAGGGGCTGACACCAATTTGCTTGGCAATAGCTTCACCAGAATGGCCAGAGTCAAGTAAAGAGAGAATGGTGCTTTGCTGAGTAAGAGAAAGGGGTCTGACCATAATGGTGGTTGGGAACAAAGAGGTATTTGATTTTTTTTAAACTCAGACATATTGTTTACACATGTATCTTTGTTTGTATCACCAAACAATAGCAATTATTGGACATTTTGAATAAGATCTTAGTTACCAATTCAAAAGTGAAAAAACCCTTTCCATGGACATGCTGTTTTAAAATGGCCATATCTCCAGACTGTGTGAATGAAATCACATGACCTAGGAGCCAAATTGCAGCCAGGACTATGTACTATTTATGACTCCACCAAAGCTTAGTGTGATTCTCCATGTGTCTGGCAGTACACTGCATGCACTGAAAATAGGGCAAACATGGAAAGGGTTTTTGGAGTCACTGTAATACCACCATGAAAGAAACAAAGGGGCTCTTTGTAAGATATACATGGTATGGGCCCATGCAAAATGTTTAGGGTCAAATCATCAAGCGATACACAGCCCACAAACCAATCTTAGTGAAGGGAGGCCCGCAACAGTGGATATTTGAAGGAGGGCACATGCCACACAGGTGAGGGGTGCTCAATGAAAATGTTCAGCCTGGGGCCAGACATGTACAAACAATCCTATCCATATTTGGTAAAAAAGTCGGACGCATCCATTTGCTTGGTGTGGTATGTTTCTGTTGATTAAGAACCCTCCCCCACTACTGTGGGAGTCAGGGACGTGCTACCTCAGACGAAAAGTCAGATTTAAGACAAAGACAGCTCGGAATAATAGTTCTCCATCCCCTGACACTCAGTAGACATTCTCTCAGCTTTTATTTGGATTTCTGGGTGTGTTTTTCTGTCTTTTCACTACACTTTGACCCTCCACCAGGCAACTCAAGCCCCCTGGGACAAATTCTCCCCTCTCTTCTCACTAGGAAACCTTTGGCCTATACCCAGGGTCACTCCACTCTATTCTCTACATCTGGAGCCCACTGCGAGGGGGCTGTTTTGCTTGGTACCCCTACTTCTCCTCCTCCCCTCGAGCTTGTACACGCGTTTTCTCGAGAACCGACGCGCCGGACCTCTCACTTTTCTGTATTCGGATTCTACTCGACGAGACCTTTCGAACGAGGCCTTTTTCGTCGCGTCCGCTGCAGTACTTCTGGAGATATTCTTATTTTTGCGGAGAAAGGCTCTGTAGGATGAAAATTGGAATAACTTGGGACTGGGTGCGCCGTTTTCTCCGGTTTCTCGTTTGCCCACTTCTCCTCGCACGCCTCTACCATCTCCCGAAGTTTCGGAGAATTCCATTGAGTGGTTCTTCCCCAGCACACTGCCATCCTCCTCCCCTGCCACAGCTTAGCTCCCTGGCACCTCCTGGTCGCATTTTGAGCCGTTTTGAGTTGTAGGAAGCCCTCCCCCACCATCTTAGAGTCAGTAGATGACCCCTTCAAGACCCCAGATGCTTTGAGACTCCCAGATGAACTCCGAGCCCTTCGAGACACTTGTGACACAGATGCTTCATTAGACGCATCCGCTTCGTTCATAGACATAACCAGACGTTATATCATCATTTTTCTTGTGCATATTGCAGTCGAGCGAGGCTGCAAATTCGAGAGTTAAGTGTTTGAGTCACAACAGTGACTAGCTTCAGTTTTGGTGGTCGAAACCACCTTGAGACGTATCAGACAGGGTTTCTGCACCCTCTTCCCCCCTTTGTGGTTCGTTGCCACACCCCCAACCCCCCATAGATGTTCGAGGTCACATTGAGGCGACCCCACCTCTTCGTTTTACCCTTTGAGACTGACTGTTGATGTTCGAGCCCCACATTTACCCTTGATACTACTGTCAATTACCAGTTACAACGTGATATATATTCACTTGAGCTTCACATACACTAATCATGATGGAAGAGACATGCAGACCATCTCGAGCCCCACTCGAGTCCCCCCTGGAGTTCTTGGGGCAGGCTGAGGACTTGCTGTGTTACCTTGAGGACATAGCGGAGTATGGTAAGGCCCAGGGTGCAACGGATACCTTGTCACTCATCCAGTTTGCAATTGATGGAGCACCACCCCACACTGGAAGGCTCTGGAGCTACCTCGTGGCCAGTGCCCCAATCTTTGAGCAATGGGAGAACTTCCAGGCTCTCATAACTCTCCAGTACCCTGAGATTGAGCCAGTCAAGGATGTCCTTGAGTACTTTGAGGAGTTCTATGCTTTCCTCAAGGGGACTTGTCACAGCAAGCTAAGCTCAGTTGCAGCCCTAGGGGACTACCTTTGTCATTTCCAGGTCTTTTTCTTGGCCCTGGTGAGTTGGAGTGTCTTGGAATTGAGCCATCAAGGCCAGCTATTCCTTCGAGGCCTCCCACCACAAGTCGAGCTCAAGGTTTCGAGGAGGCTCACATCCAGGTACCCCCTGTTCGAGTTGGGCTGCCTGTGGCCTGTCAAGGTCATTGTTTGTGTTACAAAGGAGGTTATCGAGGAAGGGGTAGGCCACTCACCCCCTCATCTGGTTTTGAAGGATGCCTTGTCAGCTCATGAGTTCCCCAAGGAACCCTCTCAGCACACGCACTTGCCCTCGATCAGTTACCAGTTGGACATCCCTGTGGAGCACTCTCAGTCTCATTCTAGAAGATGCTCCCAGGGAGAGGCACACTCGAGCACAAAGCTTCCCCCTCATCCCTCCTTCGAGGCATGCCCTCGACCTCTCAAGACTCCCCCTCCTTTCCCCAAGCATGCTTCAAGCAGCTCATTCCCTCACTGAGTCACTAATGCAGGCTCATGGCATACTGCAGCTCAGCCATGGCAGTGTGTCCTGGATAAGCAGGCTGGTGAATCAGCTCCAAACTTGCTTCATGGCTTGAGAGAGGACCAATGGTCATGTCCACATCGAGTTGACCATTTGGAGAGTACAAAGGTTTGCTCCCCTCGTTCCCAGTTGATGTCTACTAGGGCTCGTGACCTCAGTTTTGCCTCGACTCACTCTCATCAACCTTGTGAGTCCTTGAACACCCCCTCGAAGAGCTCATTTCGTCTTGCACCTCCCTCGAGGCACTCCCTTCGTCCTGTCCCTCATTGTGGGTCATGCCTAGGGAACTCGTTCTTGCTTCGAGGGACCCCAGCCTCACTGTCGAACCCTGCCCCTGCAAGTTTCAAGTCCCTTTCGAGAGTGTCAGGTTGCTCGCTTCCCCTTTGAGAGGCTATGGCTTCGAGCAGGTATCCCTCTGCCTATCGAGAGGTCCCAAGGTGCCAAGTTTGGCCTCAAAGATTTGGTTTTTGTTTCTTCTGTGGTTGCAAGGGGCACATTCGAGTGCAGTGTGGAGTTTTTGCCTCATATCTAGTGGCAGGAAAGTGTGGGGTGGTTTGAGGTCACATTGTGCTACCTACAGGTGAGGAGATCCCTCGTGAGGCACTCGGGTGCACATTACAGGCTCGTTTGGACTTCTGGGCCCTCGCTCGTGGCCCAGGAGGGTTGGCTTCTTGGTTACCTTTCCCTCCTTTGAGTTCAGGATCAGTCCCACCCCTTGCCACCTCTCGAGTTCGACCTGAGATGACTCTGAGGCATCCTTCAAGGTCATGAACTACCCAGTCCCCTTCAAGGGTCGAGTGGTCCCCTCCGAGCTACCCTCAAGCTCCCCCTGAGCTTCATTCCCCCTTTGAATCACCCTCAAGTCACTTTGAACTGCATTCCCCCTTCAGCTGAGTAGTAGTTTTGTTTCAAGCTCACATTTTCACATTTCTAGCTAGAGTTTTGTTTCGAGGATGATACCCTTGCCTCGTTTTATGATACAGCTCGGTGTATGGTGACTGAGGACAGTCACTGTCTAAAGCCCCCCTCAGATGTAGGGAAAGTATCCTCCCTACCAGGATATTTCATTTATTTTGTTGTTTTTACTTACTGATTTGTTTTCTTTTATCTTTTCTTGTCTTTTACTTAGTGTTTGCACGCATTGTGGCTTATGTAAGCCCACATGAGCACTTAGAAGTATACTGTACATACTTGAAAATAATAACAGACATGCTACCTCAGACGAAAAGTCGGATTTAAGACGAAGACAGCTCGGAATAATAGTTCTCCATCCCCTGACACTCAGTAGACATTCTCAGCTTTTATTTGGATTTCTGGGCGCATTTTTCTGTCTTTTCACTACACTTTGACCCTCCACCAGGCAACTCAAGCCCCCTGGGACAAATTCTCCCCTCTCTTCTCACTAGGAAACCTTTGGCCTATACCCAGGGTCACTCCACTCTATTCTCTACACCATCCCCCATGTTCACACCTGAAAATTCTTAATCTTTGTCACTGGCCTCCCCCTCAGCACTGCTTTCACTGGCATCTTCATTCTCACCATCACCACTCCCAGACATCAAGTTCACAGCCATTTGTGACCTGTCTGCAGCAAGTATGGCAGCACATTTGCATGGGCGACCACTTAACAGGGTCTGTTCTTCTTTCCATTTGCATGCTGAATCTCGTTTTTCTTTCCATGCTGCCTTCAGTGCCCGATTTTCATCAAAGTAGTCCTTCTCAGCAAATAGGACTGCCATCCCAGTCAGTTCCCTGTTATGAACTGCATGTCCAAAGTGCTGCCACAGAGTCTCCAGATGGCAGGTTGCATGCCATTGAATTATAAGCTGGATATCTGCAATGTCCATTCCCTGAATTTATCAAGTAAACAAGGTGTGTACTTTCTAATGCTAAATACATACCATCCCAAATGAATCTGTTGTACACAGACCCCAAGTCTCACCTGAAATTATTCATGCAAGCTCATCCTCTTTGAAGGTACTTGTCATATCAGAATTTAGCCACTTGATCTTGTCCTGTAACCCTGGAGGTAAGTGACTTCATAAATAACTTGCTGTGCCAATTGCATCTTGAATATCATCAAAGAAAATAAGAAATTTTGGAAGAGACAAGTCTCCAATTTTTTGCCCAGGAGGAATCAGGAATGCAAGATCTGTGTAACTGCCAAGTGAGTACTGCATCTTTCATACCCCAATCTTGATATTTGGCCAATCACTTGATTGACAGATTGTTACAAGGTTGTTGCTATGCATATGCAGAAGCCAGAGTGTATCATTAAGGATATCCTTAGTGAGCATTGCTGATGCAAGCATGAAGGGTATACTTGTTGGAAGGATATACTGAAGGTGTCCAAGTTCTCAATACTCCGGCCAGAAATCTCCCCACTGGGTAAGGCAATGTGCTTCGTCCACCACTATGCTAATGATTTGGGATGCAAACAGAGAGTTTTTCAGAAGCCTTTCGAAGTCTCTGTTTGGCTTCATCATTTTCTCGGGACTGATCACAATTGTGTTGTACTGGAACATTCCAATTGCCTTCAGGAAAGCAATCTAGGTGAGTTGTCATTTAACATTAGTGGCACAGTCTGCTTACTGAAAAGTTGGCTGCCGTTGCAGTTTCCGAGTTGATAGCCAATCCTCAGACACCTGCCTTTGCAAGTGAAGCAATGGTCTGCTTCCCAAGCAAGTTCAGTGGAGTGACAATGATTTGTATCCCCTCTGGACGAAATAACAGCAGTAACCAGAATCCAAGGGTCTTCCCCATCCCAGTACCTGCTACACAGATGACATCCTTTTTGCATGCAAGCAGTGCCTCTGTGACTTTGAGCTGCCAGAGACATGGGCATACTCCAAATCACTCTTGTGCACACTGTCGGATCTCAGACAAAGTGGGAATGCGATCATCAGTGGCTGGATTAGGAGTCTGCAGTAGCATATGTTTCTGGTCACTTGATTACTTGATTTGTAACTACATATATATATATATATTTCCTAACCCTATGTTCAGTTTATGCATTTAATTGACTGTCCGCTGTGGATTACACTGTGGCTGACCATTGTTTACAAATGTTTTACACCAGCCTTCTCTGTGAGTGTGAGGGGATTAAAGTTGTCCTGGGTTTGAAATGCCGGATAATTCTGTCGGATGTTTCTGCTATGTGCCACATTAGCATTTGCCCCTCACACAACAGTGAAGGGTGGGTAGGAGCCTGTATGCAACCATGAATCTAGGACATGTACATTCATATAAAAATATTTTGTTGGTCTGAAATGTAGTAGTTAATGAGTTGTGAGCCACTGTGCAGCACTGTACAGAGGGGGACCTTCCTGTCACACTGTGGCACTCTGTGGTGGCTGTACAGCACTGCACAGTCACAAGTGGTTTTGCTGATGATATCTGAAAATTATCCTTCATGAGTTCAATCCCATCTATACCTATCCACATACACAAGGATAGTTAATGTATGGTGCATGTACCATGAAGCAAAGTACTCAACTCAGAGAATTGTTGGCCTGGCATTAGTGACAGACTCAAAAGTCAATACAGGACTTGGTGAGAGCTGGGGAGTCACAGGTCATCAATTCAAATCACGTATTTTCACTTTTGTCAAGTACTTACCAGCATCATATAACCAGCCAAGAACTTGCCATGACAACTAGACTCGACTCATGTGAATGTAGTACTGGTACCAGCCTCTGTAGTCCAAAGTATATAAAGTAACCAAGGAAAGTGAATTCAGATAACTGAATAAGTATTCTAATCTGATATGTCTTCACCCCAATTAGATCCATACATCTTGCACATGGCAGATAAATCACCATCCGATGCAGTGTCTACATCTGAATCACTACTTTGAGTCTCTGCACCAAGCTCCCATTCAAGTGCATCCCAGTCAGTCAGTTGGAATTCAGCACATAGATCAGCTGCATCCGAATCCCTCTGAGTTCTTGAGGTACTAGTAGCAGAAAGAGTTTCACCCAATGCATTTGTCTCTGCTGGGTGAGATTGCTGTGAATCGTGTGTGAGTGGTGTAGGAAAAGAAGAATTGAAGCTGGGAGGAGAGTGGTGATGATCTGAAGGGGAGGACTTCCAGAGGGGCTTCTATAGCCTGGGGAGGAATACTGTCTGAGGACATCTGAGGCAGTCTGAGGCAGTCTAAAACACTGAAGAAGGCCTGTTGGTATTGCGGAGTAGATACCGGCATCCCGTCCAAGGGACTCTAAGGTAGTAGAATGTTCTTCATTAGAGTAGACTATTCTAGAATAAAGTTCACACACAGTATATAAGCCCGAGTAGACAGGGCGAACAATGCAATCAATTATCTTATCAGTAACTCCCACGATCGAGCCACTACTCTACAGGTTATGAGCCCCGGCTCGTCGCTATAAACAAATCCTCTATCGAATTATCGCTATTATCGCTATCTAAATAAAACCTCGCGTCACTATGTCGGGAACCGGCAAAGACTTTGTTAATGTAACAACAAGTACAAATAATGCTAGTGGAACCAGTAGTAGGGTACAAAACCTCGGCGCTATCTCATCCTACAAGGTAGACACGCTTAAAGATAATAATTGGCACGCATGGCAGATTCGAATGCAGAAATTCCTATGCTTGCACAAGGTCTTTAAGTACGCCAAGGGGAGCTACCCAAAGCCAGAGGAGGATTCTACCAACAGTGCCGAAATTGCGGCGTGGGAAGAAGAAGATTTAATCGCGCAAACCCTCATATTAACAAATATAGATGACCAACAGATGGACCACGTCATGCATGCTGAGACAGCGGCACAGATGTGGGAAAATCTCAAAATGGCTCATCAGACACACGGCGTTCAAACCACTCTCATTGCAAAGAGGGAGTTACTGAATGCTAAGTGTCCCGAGGGCGATAACATCGCGCTGCATATTAATAAACTCAAGCGTATGCGGAATGACCTGTCAGCTATGGGGAAACCGGTCCCCGATGACGAGTTCAAGGACATTCTATTATTAAACATGCCAGAGTCCTGGACAACGTTTACCACATGGTATATGGCAGGCCGGATAGCCGGGAAAGGAGTGGATTCGGTCACAGTGGAAGAGCTTACCGCGGTACTGGTAGACGAATTCAAACAAAGGCAGGGGACTCCGCAAGATCAAACATTATTTACTCAAAGGAAAGTAAATAATAAGCGGAAAGAACCTACAAAAGTCTGCAGTATCTGTGGACGCGACAATCACACTACTGACAAGTGCCGACACAAGGGGAAACCCAAATGCGGTTACTGTCAGAAATTAGGTCACACGGAAGACGACTGCTGGAAAAAAGCACAGCAGGTCGCCTAAAAAGGCTAAACCCGGGCAGGCTAATTTTGCCTCGATCACGGAACTGTCTACGCGTGACATACAGGATGACGAGCAGGTGCTACTCACAGATGGGAAAGGGACATCTGATAGAAGTAGTATACATGACGCATTTACTGTATCGTACGAAGGAATAGATGAACGCGTTGAGTGGTACACGTGGGTAGCTGACTCAGGGAGTATGGCACACATAGCAAAAGATAAGATAATATTCAGGGATATGGTCCCTATACAAAAAGTGATCCAGGGTATCGGAGATCACAAGATTACAGCGTACGGAGTCGGGACAGTCGTGCTACAGGCACGAGTAGGTGACAAGACCTCCGTAATTACCCTGCAGAACGTATTGTACACCCCCGATGCTGTACATAACTTAATTTCATTAACACGCCTTGATAAGGAGGGCGGCTCCTCTATTTCTGGGGGAGGACAAATGAAATTATATGATCAAAAACATAATCTATTTGTGATAGCTACCTTACATGAAGGGATATACAAACTACGCGTCTGCAGGCATGAACCTGCAGAGCGCTGTAGGGAAAGTATCCTCCCTACCAGGATATTTCATTTATTTCATTGTTTTTTACTTACTGATTTGTTTTCTTTTATCTTTTCTTGTTTTTTTACTTAGTGTTTGCACGCGTTGTGGCTTATGTAAGCCCGCGCGAGTACTTCGAGCATACTGTACATACTTAGAGGAATAACAGACGTGCTACCCCAGACGAGAAGCCGGAAATAAGACAAAATAAGACTCGGAATATTACTTCTCCATCCCCAGACAGTCCCTAGACGTTATCACAGCTTTTATTTGGGTTTCTGGGCGCGTTTTAGGTCTTTTCCCTGTACTCTTTGACCCTCCACCAGGCAACACCAGCCTCCTGGGACGAATTCACCACTCTTCCCCCCACTAGGAGACTTTGGCCTATATCCCAAGGTCCTTTCAAACCAATCTCTACATCTGGAGCCCACCACGAGGGGGCTGTTTTGCTTGGTGACCCCACTTCTCCCCTACCTCTGAGCTCGTGCACGCGTTTTCTCGTGACTGGACGCGCCAAACCTCTCGCTTTTCAGGATTCTGATTCTACTCGACGAGGCCTTTCGAACGGTGCCTTTTTCGTCGCGTCCGCTTCAGTACTTCCGAAGATATTCTTATTTTTGCGGAGAAAGGCTCTGTAGGACGAAAATTGGAATAACTTGGGACTGGGTGCGCCGTTTTCTCCGGTTTCTCGTTCGCCCACTTCTCCTCGCACGCCTCTACCATCTTTAGAAGTTTCGGAGAATTCCATCGAGCGGTTCCTCCCCAGCGCACTGCCGTCCTCCTCCCCTGCCATAGCTTAGCTCCCTGGCACCTCCTGGTCGCATTTTGAGCCGTTTTGAGTTGTAGGAAACCCTTCCCCACCATCATAGAGTCAGTAGACGACCCCTTTGAGACGCCATCAGCCCCTTCGAGACCCCAGACGCTTCGAGACTCCCAGACGAACCCCGAGCCCTTCGAGACACACTCGTGACATAGACAGCTTCGTTAGACGCACCCGCTTCATTCGTAGACGTAACCGGACGTTATATCATCATTTTTCTTGCGCGTATTGCAGTCGAGCGAGGCTGCAAAATTGAGAATTAGGTGTTCGAGTCACAACAGTGACTGGTTTCAGTTTTGGTGGTCGAAACCACCTCGAGACGTATCATACAAGGTTTCTGCATCCTCCTCCCCCCTTCGTGGTTCGTTGCCACACCCCCAACCCCCCATAGACATTCGAGGTCGCATCGAGGCAACCCGATCTCTTCGTTTTACCCTTCGAGACTGACTGTTGGCAGTTGAGGCTCGCGTTTAACCCCAGTACTGCTGTCAATTATCAATTACAACGTGATATATATTCTTTTGAGCTTCGTATATACTACTCATGATGGAAGAAGCATCCAGACTGTCTCGAGCCCCACTCGAGTCCCCCCTGGAGTTCTTGGGGCAGGCCGAGGACTTGCCGCGTTACCTCGAGGATGTAGCAGAGTATGGTAAGGCCCAGGGCGCAACGGATACCTCGTCGCTCATCCAGTTTGCAATCGACGGAGCACCTCCCCACACTGGAAGGCTCTGGAGCTATCTTGTGGCCAGCGCGCCAATCTTCGAGCGATGGGAGAACTTCCAGGCGCTCGTGACTCTCCAGTACCCTGAGATTGAGCCAGTCAAGGATGTCCTCAAGTACTTCGAGGAGTTCTATACCTTCCTCGAGGGGACTCGTCGCAGCGAACTAAGCTCAGTTGCAGCTCTAGGGGACTACCTTCGTCGTTTCCAGGTCTTGTTCTTGGCCCTGGTGAGTTGGAATGTCTTGGAGTTGAGCCATCGAGGCCAGCTATTTCTTTGAGGCCTCCCACCACAAGTCGAGCTCGAGGTTTCGAGGAGGCTTGCATCCAGGTACCCCCTGTTCGAGTTGGGCTGCCTGTGGCCTGTTGAGGTCATTGTTTGTGTCACAAAGGAGGTTATCGAGGAGGGGGTAGGCCGCTCACCCCCTCATCTAGTTTCAAAGGATGCCTCGTCAGCTTGCGAGTTCCCCGAGGAACCCTCTCAGTGCGCGCACTCGCCCTCGATCAGTTCTGTATCAGACACCCCTGTGGAGTACTCTCGGTCTCGTTCTAGAAGATGCTCCCAGGGAGAGGCGCACTCGAGCTCGAAGCTTCCCCCTTGTTTCCCCCTCGAGGCATGCCCTTGACCATTGAAAACTCCCCCCCCTTCCCCCGAGCATGCTTTGAGCAGCTCGTCCCCTCGCTGAGTCACTAATGCAGGCTCGTGGCACACTGTGGTTCAGCCATGGTGGTGTGTCCCGGATAAGCAGGCGGGTGAGTCGGCTTTGAACTCGCTTCGAGACTCGAGAGAGGACCAATGGTTGCGTCCACATCGAGTTGACCATTTGGAGAGTACAAAGGTTTTCCCCCCTCATTCCCAGTTCATGTCTACTAGGGCTCGTGACCTCGGTGTTGCCTCGACTCGCCCTCGTCAACCTTGTGAGTCCTTGAACACCCCCTTGAAATGCTCGTCCCATCTCGTGCCTCCCTCGAGGCACTCTCCTCGTCCTGTCCCCTGTTGTGGGTCATGCCTAGGGAACTCATTCTTGCTTCGAGGGACCCCAGCCTCGCTGTCGAACCCTGCCCCTGCGAGTTTCGAGTCCCTTTCGAGAGTGTCGGGTCGCTCGCTTCCCCTTCGAGAGGCTATGGCTTCGAGCAGGTATCCCTCTGCCTATCGAGAGGTCCCGAGGCGCCAAGTTTGGCCTCGAAGATTTGGTTTTTGTTTCTTCTGTGGTTGCGAGGGGCACATTCGAGCGCGGTGCCGAGTTTTTGCCTTGTATCTAGTGGCAGGAAAGTGTGGGGTGGTTCGAGGTCGTGTTGTGCTACCTACAGGTGAGGAGATCCCTCGTGAGGCGCTCGGGCGCACATTACAGGCTCGTTTGGACTTCTGGGCCCTCGCTCGTGGCCCCGGAGGGTTGGCTTCTCAGTTACCTTTCCCTCCTTTGAGTTCAGGATCAGTTCCACCCCTCGCCACCTCTCGAGTTCGACCCGAGATGACTCCAAGGAATCCTTTGAGGTCACGAGCTACCCAGTCCCCTTCGAGGGTCGAGTGGTCCCCTCCGAGCTACCCTCGAGCTCCCCCCGAGCTTCGTTCCCCCTTCGATTCACCCTCGAGTCGCTTTAACTACATTCCCCCATCAGCTGAGTAGTAGTTTTGTTTCTTTTATGTGGTTTGTTTCGTTTCGAGCTCGCATTTTTCACATTTCTAGCTAGAGTTTTGTTTTGAGGATGATACCCTTGCCTCGGATTATGATACAGCTCGGTAGGTCATGACTGGGGACAGTCATTATTTAAAGCCACCCTCGGATGTAGGGAAAGTATCCTCCCTACCAGGATATTTCATTTATTTCATTGTTTTTTACTTACTGATTTGTTTTCTTTTATCTTTTCTTGTTTTTTTACTTAGTGTTTGCACGCATTGTGGCTTATGTAAGCCCGCGCGAGTACTTCGAGCATACTGTACATACTTAGAGGAATAACAGACGTGCTACCCCAGACGAGAAGCTGGAAATAAGACGAAATAAGACTCGGAATATTACTTCTCCATCCCCAGACAGTCCCTAGACGTTATCACAGCTTTTATTTGGGTTTCTGGGCACGTTTTAGGTCTTTTCCCTGTACTCTTTGACCCTCCACCAGGCAACACCAGCCTCCTGGGACGAATTCACCACTCTTCCCCCCACTAGGAGACTTTGGCCTATATCCCAAGGTCCTTTCAAACCAATCTCTACAGCGCGCGTACCAGGCAAGAACCTGGGATGAATGGCACCGGCATTTCGGGCATGTTGGAGTCAAAGGACTCCAACGCCTTCAACATGAGCGGTTAGTAGATGGACTTACCGTGGCGCCATCTCCGATTGTTGATTGTCCTGCATGTATCGAAGCTAAGCAAACCCGAATCCCATTTCCAGAAAAGTCCGCACCGAGGAAAACACAGCCGGGTGAGATGATTCACACCGACGTGTGGGGACCAGCTCGAATAGAAGCCCTAAGCGGGCGCGCGTGCTGGTATATATCATTCATAGACGATGCTACTCGATACTGTGAAGTTAGGTTCATGGTTAATAAGGGGGAGGCGTCAACTAAATTAAAAGAGTATCTTACCTACCTCGAACGCCAACTGGGTCGCCGGACGAAGGCCATACGCGCCAATAACGGAAAAGAATATGTCAATAATGAGTCAACAACCGAAGCGGAATATGCCGCGCTGGCTAAATGTACTCGAGAATGCGTATGGCTACGAAAACTATATGCAGAGCTAGGGTACAGGCAGACAGAGCCAACTAGAATAATGACAGATAGCGAGGGAGCCCGGGCTCTAGCCTACAATCCCCAGTTTCACGCCCGGACGAAACACTTTGATATCTCTCATCACTACACGCGTGAGAAGATCGACCAAAAGAAGGTCGAGATCTGTCATTGTTCGGACAGGTACCAAACAGCCGACATACTTACTAAAGCGCTACCTAGAGACAAGCACGAGAGGCATACCAAGGAAATGGGTATGACCCCAGCTTGAGGGGGAGTGTTGGTATCGCGGAGTAGATACCGGCATCCCGTCCAAGGGACTCTAAGGTAGTAGAACGTTCTTCATTAGAGTAGACTATTCTAGAATAAAGTTCACACACAGTATATAAGCCCGAGTAGACAGGGCGAACAATGCAATCAATTATCTTATCAGTAACTCCCACGATCGAGCCACTACTCTACAAGGCCACTCAAAACCCAGAACTGAACTTGTAACTCAATTGTTATTGTTCTAGGTAGGTAAAATGTAATGTAAGTGCACATGCAGGCTTACATAAGCCACAACGCGAGTATACTACTCAGAATGCTAAGTAAATCTGAAAGTAAATGAACAGAAATAAAAAGTGAAAGTAAAAACAATAAAATAAAAGAAATCTCCTACTAGGGAGTATCCTCTCCCTACAGTGGTAGCCACTCAAATTCCGAGTCATGGTGTGCACATGAACCATTATGTGAATATGTATGGCCAACACCATGTAGAAAAGGGCTGTAGGCAGCCTCAGTAGTGACTCAACTACTAAATATATTAGTGTACCTGTAGGCAGCTACAGGTCATCAGTAAGTAAGTACTGGTAAAGAATATATGTGCTTACCCTCAGTAGTGACTCAACTAC
Organism: Pisolithus marmoratus; assembly: GCA_024613145.1. Lineage (NCBI taxonomy): Eukaryota > Fungi > Basidiomycota > Agaricomycetes > Boletales > Pisolithaceae > Pisolithus > Pisolithus marmoratus. The sequence continues at coordinate 217,999 of JANFAE010000061.1, forward strand.
TGAGGAAATAGTACCAAAAACTGTACTACTAAGTGCGCTCTAAGCGCTTATGTAAGCAAGTAAAAACTCGCACCAAATGTACATCACACAGGGGTGATTCAATCTCCAACACACACCAAGGCCCCAGTGGTATCGTGATCTACAAACCTTTGAATGTATGAGTGAACAGTTTTATTCAGGCTATATTGAATTTGACCCCACCTGTTGACATAGTAATAGTTCCAGTCATCACAGTCCTTGGCAATGGGTGATAAGGAAGTGTGGTTGGGGTGGGACCTGCCTTTCACAATGGCAGGTATGAGATGACAGCCTTGTAAAATATCCACTGGGTCAATAAAATCAAATGTGCCATGGTCATTCATAGGAGGGAATTGCAGCACATCAAGGCTGCATGAGCCATCTCCAGCGTTAGGTGGGACTTGCTCAAACCATTGGACATGTAACAAGTCAAGTTGGCAAGGCATCAGGAAAAACCGACAGTGCCATTTATCACTATATATCACTATGAAACCACTATTTATCACTAAAGATGCAATAGAGACAACTATGGGATCTATGGCACCCCAACCATCCCCCCTTAAATATAGTGACATATAGACACAAATAGACACATATAGCAAAAAAAAGGGATAAATAGCAAAATAGAGTGACAATGTTGTCATCCCAAGCTTGCTGTACTTTGCCCTTTTTGCTTTTTTTGCTTCTTTTAGTTCACACTTTTTATGAAGGAGACAACAAATTCATTTAGCACAATATCTACAATACATACACATAATTCTACTTTGTAATAAATCAATGTATGAGATGGATGGTAAGAGGGGGAGATGGATGGGGGAAGGGGAATGGGCATCAGCATCTGGACTGGAGAAGGGGAGGGGGGAATTACCTTGAAGGAGGGTTGGGGTGGTGGTGGTTGGTGCTAGAGGAGCTAAATGGGAGGAGGGGTGAGAGAGGGAGAGCCAGGGAAGGGGGGGCTTACCCACCAGTCACTGCAGATGTTACTGTTCTGGGTGGGCTGTTGCTGGCTCTAGGTGGGGGAGAGTCAGTGGGAGAAGGATGACTCATCAGGGATCTTACCTTGTTGTTGGAACAGAGCCTTATCTGGTGGAGGGACAGTGGTGCAGAGAGGTGGGAGGTGGGGCAAAGGAAACACAGTTGAGTGTGTCACAGCAGGCAAAGGCACCTGCGAATGGCTTCTAAATCAAGCCAGGAATTTGCCACGGACGTAAAAATTGAGCAGTGATATAAGAAATCGAAACTGTAGAGAGAATATGACAACAGCTTGATGGCTTAGCGGTCCTCTTGCACTAAGAGCACAGGAAATTTACGCCGCAATTAAATGGGTTCTTTGAGGCATGACAAATTTCTCAAATAATGGCTGTGATGGACCATTGAAGTTGCAACGGCTTTGTGAAGCTTAGTGGTGGTGCCTTTGCCCTCACAGCAAGCCAAGTACTTCGCATTTTAAGCACATAATAAGAGGCCTTACTCATCTCACATTGATGAAGTTCCTTGCAAGGTATGGCGCCCCCATTTCGACACTTTATTTCCACATTTCAAGCATATCTTTTCAGGCTTAAGGTATGTTTACTGCATCAACTTTTTTCCTGGAGTAAATGGCATGCAAACATTATACTAGATCTCACATTCTTTCCACAATCTGGTGTGGCTGTGCCGTATCCAAGATGTCTCATTCTCTGTTCACTGTGATCACAAATTGTACGTGCTATTATCCAACTCACGCTTAGAGCTTCTCTGTGTGCGCTTGCAGCGCAACCAGCTCGGTAGCTGATCTGCTTCGCTCTGGTATGGTTGTTCATTGTGTTTCAAGTCCCTGGCACACTGCATTGACGTCTGCCTTATCAACCAATCCCTGGTCTTTGAATGCGTACCGTTTAAAATACCTTAGTGTAATTTTATAGTCTCAACTGTTGTGATTCAGAGATGAAATAGACGATAATTCTCAAGTTTCTGAACGACTATAACTTCGGGAAACTACTACTCAGGCAGGCTGAGCAGTCTAAAATTGTGTAATCCAGATGATTGCAACTAATTCTATACTCCTCTAGTCGTCAGAAAGTTCATGAGCTATGGATGTAATAGTATGCACCCTGTTCAATGATAGTACAACAAGAAACTTTCCTCTTGGAAATTCCAAGCTCTCGTATGGGCAACCTGCGAAATGACTAACGATGTTGTGGCTCCTTATAACTTGTTCCCCGTCCAGAAAGTCGTTGATGCAGAGGCGAGTCGAAAGAAGAGGAAACTGTTGGTATGGGTCGTATGTGGCTTGCTGATCTGAGAGTTCCCGGAACTGGCGTAAAACAAAGAAGAACTCGGTGAGCGCAACGTTCTCGGGTGCTGGACCTGCCCATCGGTGCGCGTAAATGCACTGGATTTCACCAGCCCGCTCGAAGGTTTCTCCTCCAAGTGTAAACAATATCCAGCTATTGCCAACATGGCTCGACACGCACGTGTACGACACCCCCTTTAATTTGACTGTCTGCCGTTCCTGTACCTGCGGCTTGACAACACATATGAATGGGCGAGGATTGTCTTCGTAGGAGATATAGGGCGGAGGATGCCTTCCTTCATTGAGACATTCGAGTAGAAATTTGTATTGATCCATGGAAAGCTCCGTAAGTTTGTTGTGCTTCTCCGAGATCTCGGGCATATCACTGTTGTCATCAGACAGGTGTACCGGTCCCTCGAGGCCCTCTCCTGCTGCGCCTGCAAGCGGTGAGTTCAAGTATTGAGAAAAGACTCCCTGAATTCCTCGAAACGCATCTGGAAGGTTGTCTTGTCCGAGAAGCGCCTTTAAGTTGCTGCCTCGACAAAACGCCTTCAAAATGGTAAGTTCCATTTCGCCTGTAGAACGAACACATGCTAATCAGTCTCTTCACAAAAAATATAAGATTTTCGCAATACGAGCCTAGTTTAGAGTTTGTGTTATAACATTCTAACATACCATTGTAGCGTTCGAATGGAAATGCCCACCATCCATGCACTGGTCCAAACGCACGCAAGCATTCTGGTACATGGAGGGATGCATGGTTATTGAACACTAGAGCATGGGGACCGAAGATTTCTGCTGTAGTCTGAACATAGTATGCCATAAACTGTTCGACTGTGTTTGCATGCTGCTTTGACGTTGAACGCATTGTTGCCCAGCGGATGGCTATCACAAGTGACAGATAGTTGCGAAGAAGAGATCGGTCCTTCTTGCTAGCACTCCCAGTCCCCCAGATCCTGCACAACGAGATCACTAAATTAACAAGGCAAACAGTACGCCATTGGTCGGCCTTTAGCTTCCCATGCACTCGACTTCCAAAGTTTCGGGGGGCACGCGTCATCCATGATGGAAGCGTTGTCTTGGACATATCTGACCAAACCTCTGTGGGGAGAGTTCGGTTCAGTATTACGGTCGTTGGGGCACTTTCCCATGCAGTAGATAGATCTACGACAAGACGAGGGAATGGTAGTGGACATCTGACATCTGACTTGCTCCATTGATACTGATGTGAGGATCAGAGTATGAAATTACGAGATGCAATCATTGCATCACTTACCCAGTCAATCAATGCTTGTGCATACGCTGTCTTGCCGGCGGCTGGACCACCTTTGTTTAACCGAATCAAGGGATCGCTGCTAACAGGGATCAGAGGTGTGACATTGTTGGCATTTGCGAGTGCAACAACATAGCCTCTCCTCAGACGGGTCAACGCTGTCATCGAACCAGTCTTGATTGCATCGATACCAGCATCCAGTTCTTGTTGTTGTTGTTCAGGTGTGTGGGGTTGCACATGGGAACCTTCGTCGGGCTTGGCATCAGCGTCGAGACCCAAAATGTTCTGGCAGTGATGTTGAAGATCGCCAATGAAGAAGTTGTGCATGCAATCAATGACTACAAACTGAGTTGGATTCCAATATGGTAGACATAGGAACTCCATCCACCTGACACCGAACTTAGCATATATTTTCTGTCAAATGCCCTCTGTGGCTGCATTCTTCCACATTGTAGCAATTGCAACATGCTCTTGCCAGGTACGACGCCTCCAAGACGAAACATCGACATTGGCCGGGTCCGAACTATCTTGCAGGCAAAATGCGCAATACTTGCCCGAGTGGGAGCTGAGACCCACGAATCCTGCAGTCTTGCGTGCTGCCAACATGTCACAAACAAGTGGTATGACTGCACAATGCACAAGGCACCCCAGTGGGTGGAGAGCGGTGCGAGTGAGTTGTAGACCAGGCGACCAGCCCATAAGCATGTCGTCAACAAGAGGGGAAAGGATATGGTTGATATGGTCATAAGAAGGTTCTCGTGGGCCGGGGATGATGCTGACGAGATAAACGTTTTCAATGCGGTAACGTAAGTGGACCGGGAGGTTATTGCAAATCATATAGATGACGCCAAACGAAACGTGCTTGCCGCTTTGCTTGTTTCCGAAAGGGTTGAACCAGTCGACGAAAAGACTGAACCCAAGACGTATCTCAGTATGTGGGTTGTGGGAACCAAAGAAAGGGCGATTGTCAGGTCCTTTGAAATCTCGAAACACGCTACCGTCCCAGATGTCGTGTATTATATCTGGCTGGTGTTGTGAGGGGGCATGGCACAAGCACCTCATGATGTCTGCTCTTGAGAGAAAGCGAGCTATCCACGATGGCAGCGGCTGATACCAATATTGACGGAAAGGATCAAAGTGTTTATGTTCTCCTGGACGCGAGAAGAGCCGGGCCCCACATGGGTGGCTAGAGGGCATTGCACGGTAACTGCACTCTAGTGGCACATCGGTGTATTCATTACTCTGTTGCTCGGAAAATGTACCATAGAGACTGAAGCATGCTGGACAACAGACGTACTGGTGCAGTTCTGGATCTACGCGAAGAATATTCAGAGCCATCCGAATGTCTGTAGGCCATGCAGAACCGAGGCTTTGTATTTGTTCTTGTAGTTTATGTCGGCCATTTGGCGCATTGAAGGCACCAGTAACCACCCTATCCAGTGCCGATATAATAACAGCATGGAAAACAACGAGGAGAAAGTTCGAGTTCTGTCTTGATAGCCTGGAAAGTAGGTGCAGAGCACTTGCTGTGAGAATGCTCAACAATAGAGGAACGGTAGTTTGAGCCAGCAAATCGGCAATAGAATATATATAATCTGATATGAAACAGTGATGAGTATACGTCCCAGTCCATCGGAATGCACATGTACCTGATTTGATGATAACTGGAAAGTCATGGGTTCCTGCGTTGTGCGGTTTCTTGTCCCTTTGACGGAGCCATTCGTACGTCACCATTCGGTCGAGAAAAGCTTGATGTTCGTGGATTTCAGTTGCAAAGTTCTCCTTTTCCATTTGTATGTCTTCACTCCCATCACTCGGGATAGCATTCACAAGATCCAGTAACTTCTCCACTAGTTGCTGATGAATGACGAAGTTCTGCGAAGCAGCTGGGTCAACTCTAGGCATGGCGTCCCCACGCACACCAGAAGGTTCTGGAAGGAATACAAGACCTGCCGAGCTGATGGTGGGCAGAGTATACATTGCCGAATCAAAGAGATCACGGTAGTGCCCCAGAGATTCCAAAGAAGCTGGAACATGGTCTGAACGTCATACTAGGCAGAAGAAAAATTGTATTCGCTTACTGTGCGTGTGGCCGGTGTAGGGAAAGTATCCTCCCTACCAGGATATTTCATTTATTTCATTGTTTTTACTTACTGATTTGTTTTCTTTTATCTTTTCTTATCTTTTACTTAGTGTTTGCGTGCGTTGTGGCTTATGTAAGCCTGCGCAAGTACTTCGAGTGTACGGCACATACATAAAAAAATAACAGACGAGTTACCCCAGACAAGAAGCTGGAAATAAGACGAAAGAAGACTCAGAATATTACTTCCCCATCCCCAGACAGTCCCTAGACATTATCACAGCTTTTATTTGGGTTTCTGGGCGCATTTTTGGTCTTTTCCCTGTACTCTTTGACCCTCCACCAGGCAACACCAGCCTCCTGGGACAAATTCACCACTCTTCCCCCACTAGGAGACTTTGGCCTATATCCCAAGGTCCTTTCAAATCAATCTCTACACTGGAAGCCTGCATTGAGTCAGGAGTAGGAACTGCTGAAGTGTGCTGTGACCTAGTGGATTTGCTTGGCGGTGCTGTGTTGGGAACAGACGCTGAAGTTTGCATAGATACCCCCACATGAGACTCACATAGTTCACTTATTGTCACCTGCCGATTTCCAGCTTCACCATGAATAGCCCGAGATGATACAACAGAATCATGAGTCTCCATCCCAGAGCTAGAATTAGCCACCAGCACATCTAATTCCATCTGACCTGTCTGCCTGGCCACTTTCCATATCTTGTCGTCCCGCCGGTGTTGATGAACAGTGGACGCCGGGAGTAGACGGCCAAGCTTGGGCACCCATGTCATTGTATCTGGATCTGAAGACTTCATGCATTGATAAACTTCGCATGTGCAGCGCTGCTTAACCGCGGGCGCCATGAGGGTGGAGACGCAAGAGATCGGCTCACGTTGCAACTCACAAGTCAGCTGGGAGTGTAACCAACTGAATGATCACCTCTTTTAATTACTTATGTTCCCTCGTAGAATGTAGTCATTCAGATTCATGGCAATTATCATTCTTTCGTTCTTAATCACAACCAACAACTGCAACATTACAAAAAATTATGCAGGGTATCAGTACGAGAATGAAGGGAGAAATGAACAGGCGGGCGACGACACAGCATGTCCATTACACCGTCTCCTGGTGGTCTGTGCCGGCCACTACCTCTGCTGGGCTGTTAATATGATAGGTAAAATATCAGCACAACAACAACGAGAATCTGCATCGAAGATCTCATACCTAGGGCCTGGCATGCCAACAGGGACTTGGCCAGGAATCTTGCACTGCATGAAATCATCGAATAACACCGTTTGGTCAATGGCATACTTTGAGGTCCGAACACGGTGCGTGTGGCAACTCGCCATGTACTTGAAGCACCAATACAACGCTGAGTTGGCGAAGGAAATCTGAAAGGCTTGATACTCAACAGAAAATGTGACAGTGTTGCTCTAAAATCTGGCTGTCAGTCTTATCTAACATTCGACATGATTAACCTACATTGTTGTCCCATCCAAGCGGAAGAGCACCTCGCGCACGCTCAACTTCATTTGGGCGAAGAGAACGGCCAAGGCTGACAAAAGGCGATTTAATTAGAAACCATGCTATTGGGAGCCATAAGTAATGAATGCCGTAGAATAGAATCCACATTCTTACGGGATTCCCCAATTTCTTGCGGAGCCAAGAGAAGAATAGATGCCGGGCCCGGCTGGGAGACAGGAACAGCAGTGGAGGCCCACAACACTGTGACAAATGTGTGCTCGGTTGCATAAAGAATATTTATGCTGAGTACGCCTGGGTGAGCTGTGTGCATTTCCTCGAGCTTTCGTACACACTTACCCACTGAGGTTCAAGGCGAGACCCGTAGCAGAAGTAAAGTCGGAGTCCATTGAATGGAGAGGGAGGAAGATGTGTCTGCGAGCACGAACTGTCGAAACTAGACGGATGGGTTTCCTCTAAATACTCCAGATACACAAGTCGGCCACTTGAAAGACAAAGGACAATATGCGCCGCATGTGCTGCGATGGGATCGAGGGTGACTGATCGCAGTGACCAGCGATAAGACACAAAGGCAACGGAGATCTGACACTATAGGAAGAAAACAAAGATCGATGTCAACTAGTAAGCCCATCGCACGTTTCTAATATTGTTGGAGAAGTCGGCTGATAAGACGGCCCACGAGCATCCTACGGCGACAAAGGTATCTCTGGTTTACCTTGAAAATTTTGCCGCCGCCTAGTCACACACGCGCTGCCCATGACTCCGGAAGGGAAGGTCCGATCATCTCCTGATTAAGAGTACAGGAGACAAAGATCGGCATTACTGACAAAGGTTAGATCTAGGTAGATCTAGAGCACAAAGGTCTGGTTTACCTTCGAAATTTCGCCGCTATTCCCTAGTCACACGCACTGGTCACACGCACCGCAGCTAGAAGTAATACTGCTGTCCACGATTGTCATTTGATTGTTGTAAAAATTAGCCGATTGGCCAGCCTATCATAGCCAGTTCGACCTCGAGGCACTCCACATTTCCTTCTGTAACTCAGCCATCTTTGCGGAGAAGGCTACATTATTATCTATGACGTATTTTCACTAAGAGACAAAGACTTGACTGCCATGCCTTCCCAGCATCCATCAAAGCATCGAAAAATTGATCACGAAGAGGCGCGAATGCATCATGGTAAGCCCTTTGTCGCTCAGAAGCATAAGTATTCGGCCAGTTTCACCAGGTTCAGTAACCAGATTCATCTGGATTCTTGGATTCTTGCCCCAAATTCTATTGTCTTTCACAATCACTCCTCTCTTATGGCCCCCTCTCGCTGCCAGACCCTTCTCAGACGCTCTCCGCATGCATCTGTTCAGTCTCTTGGTCGTAGTCCTGCCAATGTGCCTCTTTCATGCTGTACTTCTTCTATGACAACAGAGGAATTACTGGCCAAAATAGTGAGAGTTATGGATGTTGTGGAGAAAGATATGAAGCAACGGCGCTCGGTGAGTAACTTATTGGGTACTGGCCCTTCTGTTTACGAGTCGTATCAATCAGGAAATGAAACAACTGAAACAACGAGTACGCCAGGCCGAGCAAGCCCAAGCACTTGCAGAACACAAATGCTCTGATCTTCAGAGCAACGTCAGCACAGTATGTTTCCAGTATTTTCCACTGTCGACACATTTACCGTATGGCCGCATAGTTTGCAGCGTCCCAGGCCTATATAACCAAATGCATCATCTGTCAGCACGGCATGGAACATCCCTTCATGTGAGTCCCACCACACAACTTACTTCCTGCTCCCTGCTGACCTTACACCCGCAGTATAGTTGAATGCGGGCACTCATTTTGTTACGAGTGCTTGAAAATATGGTTTCACACGCTGCTTGAGAAGCAAATCAACTGGCGACCATCCATTCCCGTTCGCTTGAAGTCAGCCCCATTCACCGCAGACAAGCTCAAAGAACTGTTCAAAGAAGGACATATTTTTAGCACTAGGTATTCTTGCCCGCTTTGTCGCAAGGCTGTTCGCAACAAACCTGTCAGGGTTTTCCTTACTGTGGACTTGATCATGGCAATTGGTACTCTGGTCCCTCAAGATTTCCCTGAGAATAACCCTCCTCCGTCCGACGAAGGCATCTGGGCAGACGTTTTCTACGTGAAAACAAATGAATAAGTTTCATTACTGGCACAGCCTTTTATCCTACAACCCTTTGTGTAATGATGTGCAAAAGTTTCGTTAGTATGTGATAAATCTTTGTTGTAAGACAAGGTCTCTAAGTCGCAATGCCGCCTGCGTCCGTACGTGGCAAATCTCGCAAAGTTTGGTGTCTTTTCTTCATTGCTAGAAATGCCCCGCCGATCTGCCATGACTCTACATGGTACTTTGGCGACCCGTGACTTGGCCTTCAGTACAACGCCTTCGACCAGCGCATGGGTCGTTCACGCTGCAGGTCTAGCAAGTTGCATGATTGCTATGTCGATGCTGCAGACCTTGCATTGGCTACATCGCTATTCACGATGTCCGTCGTCCTCTGGCACTAATAGACTCTCAAATGCCAAATATGTAATCCTTGAACATCTCGTGGGGTCGCGGACATCTTTGGCCAGCGTGACGATGTCTCTACTATCCATTGCATTCACAAATCTGGCCACTGTCACATTATTGCCTTGGCTGTCGGTGCGTGGAGCTCTCCCATCTGGATCTGATTGACAGCGAGGGCGAGGTGGAGTCCCAACGATCAATGCATGTATATTACACGGCCACCCCGTAGACACAATCAGGTTTACGTTGACAGGGACGTAAGTCTGACGTCTGTCAGACTGCAACCAGACACTTCATTGCACACATTGTGTTCGACAGCGACTGATGGTGATTAATATCAGCTCTAAACGTCACTTGAGGCAGACTTGAGGTAGAATTATATGCAGATGCAATTTTCAACCCGGCCTTCCCGTCACGCTCCCGATTTCGTCCGATCATTGATAAAGTAAGAAAACCACTATTATTCACATATTCGCGCTACAGACGCAAAACACATAGCACGCTATACGCATGTATTTCCATACACAAGTCAGTGTGTAGATTATTACCATACAAAAGAAAAGAGTAGGCAAGGGGTTTGTCATAGCATCTAGAAGTAATCGCCCAAAAGGGCTTCGGCGTTGTTTGAGGCGAGCGATTTGTCGCTACTATTGCTGTGAGCGGGGCCAATGGGTTGCCCCGTGCGAGACGTGCCGTGATGTACGGCGGTACTAGGCAACGCGCGGGCGTTGGATGTAGTAGCCGGAGTGGCAGGCTCTGTGTACATGCTGGGGAGCGCCTGTAAAATAGATCCAGAATTCTTGCCATAGCGTGCTTGATCCGAAAGGATGATCTCGTTGAACAACCTTCACAAGGATGTGTAGATATCAGTGATCCGTCAATCGTTCCAGAGTCAAGGCACTCACCCGCGCCATTTATCATTCTTCATGTCCTTTCCGTACCGCTCAAAATCCTTGGCGAACGCCCGGTCAATTGCACTCCAGAAGTCACGGCCCCCTTTCACTCTACCGGGGGGGGCCTTGCCGCTCCCTGACTTGGCACGTTTCGCAGGCGGTTCGCTCGTAGATACATCCATTCCTGCTTCTCCGCCGGCCCCTTCTTCGCCGCTTTCGTTACCACTTTCGTCATCCGCAGCTGTCCCCGCAATGTATTGATGTGCCTTCCCATAGCTGCGCTAAATCTTGTGTCAGTAACAGTCGGCAGAACTTCATGTCCCGTACCAGATAGGCGAAGTGTAGCTGATACTCAGCTTTCGAACCCGACCCAACACCACCTCGCTTGTATTTACTCAGTGCTGTCCATGTAAGCTCCTCCAATGTCATGCGTGACTTTCCTGTGCTGTCCAGTAGCTATAAACAGTCAACGGATATGATCGGACTTGTTGTCGAGCAGCGCTCACCAGTATGCGCAATTTGTTTCGGGCGGCACTGCACTCCCTTTTAATGACTGTGCGTAGGACACGTTCGTTTGCCGGGTTACCGAAGACGTTCTGAAATCCCAAAACATCTGCACGCGACTTGAGCCGTTCCTAATTGTGACAATAAAAGACATGAGATGTATATACAAAGAACATGATCTGGCCGAGACGCACCTCGACATCGTAATGAAGCCCTTTGTAGTTTGTCCGGCCCGCTTGCACAACCAGGTCTTTGGCAATAATGAGCACCTGCATCTGTTATGGTTGATCAGTATACGCAAAACCTTGAGAGTGCACCACACACCGCCTGATCCACACTCAGTTGGAACCCGCCTTTGATGCCCGCAGATGCCGTCTCCACAGCATTCTGCGTGTTCACCGAATGTGCCATGATTTCGTCCTGTCCATTTAAAAGCCTGTAGCCAATTGCTAGCTGCCAAATACGCATGCGGAGATCGCCAGTGTCCAGGTTCTTCCCGAGCTGGGCATGCAGACAAATATCAGAATGATGAGGAGATGAAAGAGTGTGACTTACACGAATAAACATGCTGAGCTCCAAAAACTGAGAAGCCTTGAGTCCGAATTCGGTTGCAACTTTCTGGGCCCACAACTTCAGACGCTTGACATGATCTTCTGAGTGCTCGGTTTCCCTGCGCAATACTTCAGAGAAAACGGGTCCATCACCTGAGGTTATGGGAGCATCCTTGTCACCACACTCATATGAAAACAAGCCTTGAGACTCATCCTCAGGCGCCATAGTACGTTGCCAGTCATCCCCACCTTCATAAACAGGCCGTGAAGCTGGACGCGACACATCAGAACCCAAAACATCGGGTGACGCACGAGACGTGTCAGGCATCATCACGCGTGTCGCATTCAATAGAAAGGGCCGCGATGTCCCCGATGTCCCTTTGGATGCAACGACTGAGTATTGCATTGGGGTTGGTCAAATGAAACGTACCTGCAGAGTGCCGATGTGGCCTGGAGTCCGGTACTGGAGATCCCAAAGCATCGGGCGCCCCCTGCGATGCAACGGACATTGTCATCATGCGCGCCGCACTTCCCTGATAAGGGCGTGGTGTCCCTGTACACACGTTAAATGTCGCACCCGGACTGATAATACGATCCTACCTGTTGTGCTCCGGTGTGTTGGGAAACTACTTCCCAAATCTTCGAAGTCGGCATAATAGTCGCCATGTGTATGTTGCTGTGACATGGATAACTTGGTTGCACGCGCGAAAAAAAAGGCTACGAAGGGACTCGTCTTATATGTGTTCGCGCTGTTGGGGTTGACCAAACAGTGTCAAAAAAATTACACGGGCCCTGGATAATTTCACGCGACATCGTGACGATCAAGACTCACCACTTGTTATGAGCACGGATGTCAAGTGTCTGCACGTCACGTCCATGGGTCAGTCAATCATTTGAAAGGAAAACGTGCACTTCCCGGTCCGATGAAACACGTTAATAAAGCGCGACGGTACTGCCATGGATGGACTCATAGGTGGCTGTCTTGCCGGGTTGGCTTTTGAGGTTTTCAGCGTCTTGATTTTCTGAGCATTGAGCTCTGCTGCTGCGCCTGTGTGGATAGCCCGATCGCGATCTAACTGTTGGACTTGAGTGCGGAACTGTTGCACGTGGGTAGCATTGCGCATCTGTGCAGTGTTTAGTATGAGGTCAGAGGGGACAAGGTGCTCAATTCGTCGCGTGGTCTTCGTAGTTTTCTCGCGTTCCTCGTAAACTGATACTGCAGCCGAACCAGTACATCGATGTCTTGCACAATTGTGCTGAACGTTAACGCAACATGTAAGGGCCTTGAATGAAAAACATATGCAGAATCCGGTACTCGGTTACAATAAGCATCCAACTTACCGTGACCGGTAGCACAACCCAACTCGAAGCTTGTATCCGCGGCAGGTTATAAATGTCAGCCGAGCCAGTCACTTCGAACGTTTCGAGCAATATCCAATTGGCTTGGTTGCGCTGTTGGGCTGGTGAGTGACAAATCTGAAGAAGTTCGTGGAGGCGTCCAACGAGGGGGAGTGTCGAACCGGCTGCACGTGGGTCTTGCGCAAGCACGAAGTCTCCAAGTCGACACGTTTCACCACTTGATGCGACCACGGACTGACAGGTTTGATAAAGACGGCGCTCGACATGTTGCAGCGCATATGGAGCTCGCGATGCTGTCATTGTCTTCTCAAGGGGTCGCGGTCAGTGTCTTGTCATGCACGCATGATCCTGACATCCGTTCGACTCTAAATCCAATCGCGCGAAGTCACGAAGATAAACTCACCAGCTTCAAGGGTTAGTGGCTCATCGATAAGCCCAAAGTAATCTGCAATGACGTTGCGGAATGATGGTATGTTGATGTTGACCAGTGACTCGACCCCAGAACCTGGCATAAGCCAATCTTGTTCGTCATTGCTATAGGGAAGTTCAGTGGACACGGGCCCCCGAGCATGAAATTTACCACCAGACAAGAGGTGGCAGGACACGATGACATCGGGCCATTCCGCGGGCGATATCCCAGGATGGCGCTTGTCTGTTACTGTGAATACTGTGATCACGGATGACGGCGTTGTAAGATTCAAACCCTTCTGTAGCAAACAAGATTGCCGGTCCAAAACGTCGAATGTGGTCGGGCAAGTGGCGAATAATGTGAAATTTCGGTTTATTGAACCACCGCGGTGTCCAACGCGCTGTGCAGTTCAGGAAGTGGTCAATTGCGACTTGCAGGACGGCCTAAACATATGTTAGTCAACGCGCGAAGTGTATGTGCGATACGTACCAGGTGCTCATCGATGTTGTCAATGCACGGCTGCCAAACGAGGGGAACGAGGGCAGATAATGCAAGGAATGCTTCATAGCATTCCCGGGGAACGAGGTCGTAAAGTACGAATGGTGCCGCCTGCGAAATAGCGCGGAAATCTCGTCCGGTGAGTGATCCAGCATATTGAACCAAAGTTTGGCCAGCCAGTGGAGGGATGCCGAGCCCTGTAACGTCAAATGATGCCAGCCGGACCTGAAGCTCTACCTTCTGAGCGTCGTTCAGCCTAGAGATTGCGTCGCGCCAGAAGTACTTCAGAAAACCAAGTAATATGACATGGAGAATCTCCACTGGGGTGTCTTGATGGGGATCAAGGCCTGAAACGAATGAGTGAAGAAACTGTCCGACCTTCGCAGAGGGCCTGTACCTTTAATCCTCCATACCGGACTCATGAACTGTTCGACTGGTCGGCCTTGAGTGATCGCGCTAACCGCCTCAGTATATCTGTCCGATCCTGCACGGATACCTTTCACATGTTTGAGGATGCGCTCGACAAATACATCCATATATGTGTCCTTGATGCCTGTGTCCGTCTTCATCTTGATATATCGTGTCTTGCCCTTGCCGCTGGTGACCTCGTGGAACATACTACGCAGCTTATTTACCGTATCTTGGCGTGTGCGGGGTGGGTTGGCCTCGAGGATCATAAGATATCAGTCTAAATGTGTCAACGAATGGGGCACGTACTCCAAGAAAGCGTCTTGCTCGATCCACAAGATCTTGCATTGTCTCGGAGCGGCGGCCCTTGCGTTTCGACTGATGCGTGACATCTCTGTGAAGAGATCCGTCTGAGTCGGTTGCAACTGATCCCGTTTGAATGGAACGGGCATCGTCGTCGGAATTTGTGACTGCTACGCCTGCGAGATCTGGGCGTTGACTCGAATCCGCCCCTGCCCCATGGACCCAACAATTACGACAAAAGTATTTACCCTGCAAGCCCACATGGCATGCAAGTTCGCTTTGCATCGGATTGTCGCCAAGCATCGCCAGGACGGCAGGTATGACGAGAGCCATCTCCCTTGCTTCAATATCCCATGCCCAGACGCCATGCATTTGGGCATATCTGCAGCTCCGTGCAATGAGGATTGTGGTGGGCAAATAGGTTGAAATACGACTTACTCGAGTTGATCCACAATTCCATCAAGCATCTCTAAAGGGGGGGCAATGTTAGATGTGGCAAGAAAATGAATACTACTCTCTTTATGGACCATAACACGGGGGAGTCCGGCTGCTGTGAAAAGAAACGAGTTGTGCTTGTTCCATTTCTTCGATGTGTTGCCGGATGTGTCGTCACAGTAGAGCCATATCATGTAACTGAGGACGCGGTGTCCCCGTGCTAGCGTACGCCACCTATTGCCGACTGCAGGGTTAGTCAATGTCCATGGGAGGACACCGCATCCTCTCGTTTCTATCAAACCTGTGGTGCGGCTTCAATGAGCGCAAGCAAAAACTTAAGCCAGTACTCACCTATGATATTGCGTGGGTCTGGTTGACCATCCATCCGATAGGTTTGGAGCAGGTGCGGGAACGAGAGAAGGAATTGACTCGCCCGCACCTCCATAGTCTCATACATGTGGACGACATATCCACGTGTGTGGTCGCTCACAACAGGGTGAGCTCGCCACGCGCGACCCCAATACTCGAAGTCGGAGGAAGGGGAACCTGGAGTAGACGGTTTGGTGTACCAACGCTCGGGAACAACGACTGTACCATCCATCAACTTCATCGGTTCAAAAACATAGAAATCTTGCCGGCCCTTGCGTATCATAGGCGTGGCAACGGTGGGATCAATTTCATACAACCATCTTGATGCTTGCCAGGGTTGGTCAAGTCGGCCGCCTGCATCTTCAGGATAATGGCGGATGTGTGGGCGGACACGCGGGTTAGCCATCTCCTGTATAGGTTGACACTATCAGTTTACTAAGCGCATGTTGTATGTTTGACTTACTTGTGCGATGATGGAAGGCAGGTGATTAACATAATAGACGTGGCCCAGAGCGCCTTGATAGCGGACTGACGGGATACCGTACTGAGACTGGAGAGCGCTGTCAATATCTTTGAGTATCCTAGTGGAGGGGACGTTATCGACACCGAGGACAGAAAGTCCCCAGAGGATGACTTGAAGTTGCGCATCCGAGAATAAAGAGCGTGGGAGGTGCCGCAGAATGTCGAGGATGCATGTCTATTGATTAGTGTCGGTGAGAAGAGAAAGCCATCACTACGGAATAGACGTACCTTCTTATCTGGCCACGGAAACCATGTAGCGTTTGGAGGTGCGGTATCACCACGCTGGGCCGGGCGGGTTGCGCCTGGCTGAAGCAGCTCTGTAGATTCGCCGAATGCAATCAGTATAATCCGCCCTCGCCGTACAGTCTGGTGTTACTGACCTGGATCAAAATCTTCGCCTTCAACATCAGGGGAGTTCGATCCATCTTCATCCGAACAAATCAGATCTTCTCCATCGGCTAACCACCCTGCCAAGTTGCTAGCCATCGTCGTTAGTTGCTCGTCATGCGCACTCGGTACGTAGAGTTGGTCGTGGTCAATGGCATCCCAGTCAAGTTGAAAAACATCATAGTTATCAGTATCAGGGGCAGCCGCCTGTGGCATGTATTGTGTGCCATGAGGTTCGAGTTCCGGGAGATCTGCTAGAAGGTTGTGAGCTGGCGGGCTCAAGTCGGGTCGGGTCGGGGAACTCCAAGGGCAAAGTGGAGGGGAGAGGAGGTGCTTGACATTGTCTTGATGCAGGATACTTTTCGCATGTCGTCGAGCAAAGCGGGCATCTCGCCACTTGCCGTCCTTGCAGGCCAGGCAAGACCATTTGTGCTTGTTGCGACCAACGCCTGCTGCCCAGACTACAAAACGTTTACGTTAGTTTGTGAAGGTGCATTTGCAATGCGGATACTATTATAGGGGCGTGTGACTTACACTGGGGATCGAACTCTTCGGTCATGACCGGTAATACAGCGGTGGGTTCGTTGAACGTTGAACTGAAGTTTGAACTTGTAAAATAATAAACTTAATAATGAGCACCACTGGATCCAGCTGTCAAGATTCATTTTGACTCATATCCACTGCAGTTTTAGATAAATTTGCGCTCTAAGATTGTGTCTGCGGCAAACTGCAGTGAGTTTGCTGCCCGCCCTAATCAGGAATGTGCCAGATTCATGTCTCGCGCGACTCAACTATCCGTAATTCTCAAATTATGTTTGTTTGGATCACAGGGGTGGCCGTGTATTATTGCGAATATATATGTATACTTGATCACATCTGAGCATAGGTAGCGAGCATCTGAACTGCCATTGAACCTTGCCCATACTGGTAATTCACATTTCCTGACGGATCTACCACCTTTGTTCTTTCATGGACTATCAACCATACCTGCCACCAATAACCCTCAGAAAAGTTTTCAGGAAGGAACGTAGTCCCAGCCCAAGCGGCTCCAAGATCACTGCTCGGAGGGTATTCGACTTCGAGTCTGAGCACTTGATTCAGAGCCAACTGCCAGTGGAGAAGGCGGAGTGCAGTAACAATCTTATTCCTCCCCCACATGGCTCGCTCTCAAAGCCGAACAGTGGCAGGTATGCTTTGCGGGACATCCTGGCATGGGGGAATGACACGTACAACTCCGTTCAGGTACCTAAAATCCTGCTGTCAAATTTCTACGAATCTAACTTTCACTGCCCTAGAAAGGGCTACATCTCGTGTGTGAAAAGTATTTGGATATGAGTTCTCCCTATCACCTTCAGCAGCCGGAATTACTCACGGCCTTCTTTGAGGCGGTAAGTGAAATGTATGGTGCATTCCATGCTTTCTTTTCCATATTATTTTAGGCCCAGGAGCAATTTCCCATCCTTACCTGCTATCAAGACTCGTGGCCCGCGAGAGATTTTGCCAAGATGTACCTCAAAAACAAGGTAGGAAGCAACAAGGCAAAAGTAAAGATGAGAAACAGGACGACTGATAATGACTGATGTGGCAATTTGGTGAGTATTATTGAGTCTCTCAGTGCAACTATCATCCTAACACCATGCACCATGATCAGTTTATTTGTGTGATCAGGCGGGCGTGGTGAAACGCTGCATGTTTTGGGGCGCATGATATTATTATAGAAGCATTGCTACTGTATCAGTCTATTTGCAGACCACAAAACAGAGTAGCAATGTCTTCAGATTCAGTATTACATTGCCAAGAAGTAAATCTAAGTTAACAAAAAGTTGAAAGTATAATGTTGACAGGGGGGAGTGGCGGCAGGAAGCAGGGTACAGTAGTAAGGGTGCACCTGTCTTGTGCTCGAGTTAGCGCCAGCTGGGTGTTGTGGAAGGTCCTGCGGTGTTAGCTGGAAACAAGGTCAACTCAATGTCCAAATAGATATCGATAATTTGCCATACCTGCGGGCCTGTTCTCGCCATCGAGGCCAAGGTCGAAGTCATACTCCTTCTCCTGGACCCTAAGTTCTTTCTTTGAGCATGGATGCAGCGAGGACAGCCAGGCAGGATTGTAGCAATTCACAGGAAGCCCAGGGGGGGCAGCAGCAACGTTGTTGAATTTGTCAGAGTGAGGGCGGTTCCGGAGTTGTGTACCTGCTTTCTTACGCTTTCCAATCGTGACAGAAAGGAACTCCAGTATTGCTAAATCTGCTTCCCACATGAGTGCGGAAAGCTGCTGACTGCGCCAGCGAGGATACACACGTGGATAACTAATCATCCTTCTCGTTTCGTCCTTGGATTCATCAGAGCTCATACCCTGAGTGCCAAGGTACTTGACTAGTGGCAAATGCTTCTGCAGCTTAGGTTGCTCTGCCATAGCATCAAGGCACATTTTTAACAACTCAAACAACCAAGGTGAGAAGGGGAATCGACGACGTAGGACGTACTTACTCGAACTTTCCTTGAAGTACAAGAAGATTTACACAATCTCGCCTTCATGTCCTCCTTGGCTTTCACTGGATCCTTGCTTGGGGTGACAACGACGTCGTTGTAACGTGACTTGATGTAAGCAAAATGCATCTTAAACGCCCTGTAGATGACATCGAAATTATGATACCGTTCAGGGATTGTCTGTGAGGAATACCAGCCATGGTTGTTGACTTTGTCCAGGAAATCTTCAGCAAAGACCGTAAATGCCTCGTGATTATACGGCGTGTCCTTTGCACGAGCACAGTCTACAATAAAATTGGTAGGAGTGACCTTGAGGCAACCGGGAATGTTCTGTTCATATGCTTCAACCTCATCCTTGGTGAGTGCACATTTGATAGTATTCAGGTACTTGTAGTTGGTAATCTTGAGCATGCGAAGGGCATGGAGCCGGATGCAGGCCTTGGAGGTCATGCTGTCAATGATGAGTGGAGGGTACAAGCACTATTCCTACTTACAGAAAAGTATTTGTGTTCTGCTATATCGCTCGCCGTAGGCACGTCAGATGCGGGATCTAAAGGAATGAAATTGCGAAGCTTCTTTGGACACCTAGCCTGTCTCAAAGGAAACTCCTCTATGTCGTGCATCTCAGCATCTCTGTACGGGTTTGTGTCGATACGTGAGGCTTTCAAATCCTCCTGGATAGCGGAGATCCCCTCCATAATTGCCTTGGTGGATGAAGCTTGTGACCGCTCAAATGAAGTGAACATAGAGTTCAACGACTCGGAGAAATATGATAATAAGGGTGCAAGGGTCACACTGTGTGACTGAGGATTGACGGAAGTGGGACCAGGGACATCACATGGAGCGGGCTGAACTGATGGTCCTGGCTGGGGGGCAGACGGATGCAGAGGAGCGGAGAAAGAGTAGGGTGTTGGCTGGTGAGGCTGAGATGGGATGGAAGTTGAAGGCCACCGAGGTAGGGTGGCACCCGGTGCCCTGAACTCAGCCTGAGGTAGGCTCTGATAGTTCTGATGTTCGCCTGGGGTAGCAACCAGTTCACCCTGAACCATAGATCTTTGCTTCCCTTTGTCACTACTAGTCACCTTTGATTCCATTTCAGTATTATCACTACAAATCGTGGGATGCACATACCGGACCAGCAGATGAAATGTTTCGACCATGGGCATCGAGTAAGACCTGAGGACGGTTGGTCAGTGTACAGAGACGACAACCATGATAACGAGAAAACATACTTGTATTGATAACTCGCTGAGAGGGCGACTGGATCCCCGAGGAGTTGACTGCTCATCGTCATCGACAACACGGTCACCAGAGGAAAGCGGTGGTCTTGGGGTCAATGGCGTCTGTCCCCGTGAGGATATGGAAGTCCAGTCTTGGTTTGACGCTGGAGTTCCCTCCCGTGATTGTACCCGCAAGGAGGCAACTGGTGTCGCATTACCATGAGGCTGCAGTGTAGTCAATTTCCACTATTACATGTTAGACCAAGGTACAAACTTGCGGGCCACCAGACATCACACTATTGAGAACACCAAGAAGGGAAGCTTGTGATGCCACTGCTGCTCTCTCAGCGTCAGATGACATCCACGCCACCTGCGGAGTGATAGGTTTAGTGGCAGTCCTTGGCAACTTAGAACCATGATGGCCTTGCTGCCAATCCTCTTCAGAGGGTCGTTTGTCACCAGAGGGCCATTTGTCGCCAGAGGGCCATTTGTCACCAGCTGAGGGCCGTTCATCGCCAAAGGGCTGTTTGTCACCAGAGGGCTGTTCGTCGCCAGATGCCATGAAGGGAACACGATATGGTCGAAAGCAGGTCAGCGAATTTTAAATGTCTTTTAAACGTCCTACTTACCCACAAAGAAGAGGTCAAGAGTCACTATAAGCAGAACGATGCTTACGAGCATCCTATCGCGACAAGGCTGGATCTAGGTAGATCTAGAGGACAAAGGTCTGAATTCGCTACCGTCACCTAGTCACACGCACCGCGGCCCAGCATCGACAAGAATTAGAAGACAAAGATCGGGTCAATGACCTGGAAATCGGTGTTCCGAAGTGTCAGTCCAAAGTTAGCCGATTGGCCAGCCTATCATAACCTTTGACCTCGAGGCACTCCACATGTCCCCTTTCCAGCAAATAGGTCATATTTCCAAGAAATATCTGTGAAGTATTTTCACTAAGTAACAAAGGCCTCATCGGCATGAGGCTTACCTGTGTGAAAACAGACAATTAGGTTTCACTTCTGGCGTACCCCGGCTGCAAATGATATTCGTTATCAACCAGTACAGAGGATGAAGTAAAGGCAGGATTCGTAACACAAAGTTCAAAGGTATATTATAGCATCCTGAGCAGCCTGGGGCTGTCCGTCGTGGTCCTGCAGCATCCGATATATGTATTCTACGCTGTTCAAAGCCATCCGACGCACTGCAATGACTGCTCCTAATCTTAGATTCTCGATTTGCAGTTGCCTGATGTCAAAGTGTGAGAGTAGCGGTTCGTAGGATGCCGTGGTACTTCCCGGCTGGATGAAAGAGTTAGTACCAATGTTCTGTGCACAATTATAATTCCACTCACTGAATACAGAAAGTAATGGATAAGTATCGACACGGCTGCAACCACTAAAACAGGGAAAAGCGATACTCGCTTAATGACCAGCGATCATATCAGACACTTCAGTGCGACGCTTTGAGTCCATAGGTACAGTTGGATACCCCGGTACGCAGTGGCGATGACATCTTAACGATGTACTACTCTTCAGCACGGTCAACAAACAGAGGTAAAAGCCATACCGCCTTCATTCTTCGCTCGCCATGTCCTAATGTACGTATCTTGCATCATATGGGAAGTTGCTGTCACGACTAAAGTATACGTTGGATATTCGAATGGCTCAAACATGCAAATCAGATGATGTAGGGAATGGGTTTTCCCCCCCAAGGGATTTTATTTTTTATTCTTTGTTTCTCATATTCTTGCTTTCCAGTTTTTATTATTATTTGTTTATTACCTTAGTGCGAGGTTTTATTGCTTAGTCAGCAATTTTTATTACCTAGCCTGTACTTACTTTTCTTCTACAATCAAGTAACGAGTTACGAGCGAGAGTTTCGAGTTTCGAGTTCGAGAAGGTTGCGTGTGGCCTTCTTCAGTGTTCAGACAGCCCCAGACAGCTTCAGACGTTCTCAGACAGCTTCTCTCACCAGGCTATAGAAGCCCCTCTGGAAGTTCTCCCCCTTCAGACATCAGCACTCTCCCCCCCCAGTCTCAATTCTTCTTTTCCTACAACTGGAGCCCACCGTGAGGGGCTTCTGTCTTAGTCTGGTACCCCTACTATCATCAGTTTCAGTCCCGTTTTTTGCAGTTTCAGGTCGCGTTTTCTCAGTTTTTGCTCGTGCTCTCACAGTTTCAGCCTCGGTCTCACCCTCATGTTTGTCTTTTCTCTCAAAATACCCACTCATATCTTGCTATAATCACGCGAGTCCCTGCCTGACGTCATGCAAGGCCTGAATACCCCGAGTAGTGGTTCTTCCGAAGCCTCGAGCTTCCTTTGGTGCCCCGAGGAACTCCAAAGGTTCCTCGATGACATAATTCGAGCTGCAACTGCAGCAAAGTCACTTCTCGAGTCTTGTCGAGGCCCCCTCGAGGCCTGTAATTCACGCGCACAGCCACCACCCACCTCGGACAGTCGCTCACCCCGTCGGCTGTACTCATTTTGCTTTTTCTGTGGTCAGAAAGGTCATATTTGAGCCAACTGTGATTCGTGCAAGGAATATTTGGCTGCGGGAAAGTGTCTAATAGTGAAAGGTCGTGTCGTACTCCCTACAGGACAAGAGATACCGCGAGAAGTACCCGGGCGCACTCTCAAGGACCGTCTGGTATGCTGGGATCTAGGAAATCGGTCTACGGATATTCAAATTTGTCCTTCGAGTCCAGGCTGGCTCATATCTCTGGAGGATCCCCACTTGTCAGTGCACCCCAATACCCCCTTGGAACAACTGTTGTGTGCGCCATTCTCAGTGGAAGGGCCGAGTTATCACTCAGCGCCGGCACAACCCCAGGTCCCCACTCGAACACCTACTGTGTCCTTGAGCTCGGTTGATGGCTTGTTGTGCCGCCCTCATTCACCCTCTTGTGTTCTACCTACAGGATACTCTCTTGGCCGCTCCCGCTCTTACTCTCATGGTCAGTCTCAATCTCGCTCTTGTGACCGTGGCCGCCCATATTTGCCATCTCGCTCATACTTCGAAAGTTCACCAAGCCGTGGCCGCCCATGTTCGCCGCCTCGCTCGTGCTTCGAGAGTTCATTCAATGATGGTCATAGACATCACTCTCGATCTCGCTCTCGTGGCCGTGGCCGCCTGCGCACGCCATCTCGCTTGTATTTGGATAGGTCCCACAGCCGTGATTCCTATGATTCCCGCGACTACTATTACCGCCGCTCCCCACCACCTGCATTGTCACTCGCATGCTCATGTTTGTCAGCACACTTCAGGGATGAACCCACTCAGGTCCGGCAGCTTGACAGAGTGGTGACTGCCAGTTCGTACAGCAACCAGTCATCTCATAGTAGTTGGGAACCAGCACACTCGGGAAGGCGATACAGCCGCAGTCGTACACCCCAGCCCTCTCGTAGGGTGTACTGAGTCAATATAGGGCCGTTTTAGCTCGTTGGGACTTCTTTCATTGTGTTTTATTCTTCTTTTATGAACATATCTTTCATGGAGTCTCCCCTTCCAAGTGTCTGGCAGCCGCATGCCTCCCTCGTCCCCTGCATCGTTGACGCGATATCTCAACCACCATTCACCCGTCCCTTTCGCAAATCGGGATTTGCGCTCTACTCGACGAGAGCTTTCCAACGGTGTACTTTTTGTTGCAGCGGCCTCAGCGCATCCGGAGATATCGCCTGATCCCTGGAGAAAGGCACTGTAGGACAGAATTTGGAATATCTCAGGATTGTGTGCGCCGTTTTCTCCGGTTCCTCGTTCTCCCACCTCTCCTTGTGCGTCCCTATCACCACCTGAAGTTTCATAGAGTTCCACATAGCAGTTCCTCACCAACGCGATACCGCCCTCCTCCCCCCTACTGTGGTTAGACTGTAACTCATGCAACTCTCGACCGAATCGCTCGATTTTCTCAGACGTGACTCTACTAGACGACATCTACCAGACGATATAAAAGACATAGCACGCGCATTCACGGTTGTGGAGTTATTTGAGTTTTTGTGTCTGAGCAGGGTAGGGAGGTCGAGATTGTGTATCTCGCTCGTTTTCACGCCGGAACTCTCGCTTTTTCGCATGGTGACTCTACTCGTCAACAGCTACCTGGTGATACCTTTTTTGTGGTGACGCGCTCACTGGTTGTGGAGATACAGGAGTTTTTCATGTACAGAGGAGTATGACACGGCGTTGCGGATATCTCGGGACTGGATGGTCCAATCGGTCTGATCCCTTTTTCTCTGTCCCCTCCCAGACGTCTTCTACCACCACCTCCGGTTTCATATCAATTGCCTCAGTGGTTGTCCCGCGGCGGCTTTTTCTCCTCCCCCGTCTTGCTGCCCCACACCGTATCCACATCATATCTCCCCCGGATCTTCGCCGTGCCTCTCGAATTTCTGGGGTATAATACTACTCGTCCAGCGCTTTCGAACGGTGTACTTCGTGTCCAGATTGGTGCAGCCGTTGTTGAGAAGTCGGGATTCTTGTGGGTAGAGGTGACTCAGACCAGTTTTGCATATATCTCAGGATTGGGTGCGCGTATTCCCCCAATTCCTTGTTCTTCAGGTTCTCCCCACTCCCCTTGAGTGTTCCCCTGCATTTTGTGCCACCGCGCTGACCCGTTATTCGTTGGTGCATACCCTTCCTCCTACCCCCTACCTTGTTTGGGGCATAGCTCATTCAATTCCGGCCCGAATCGTTCGCTTTTTTTTAGACGTGCCTCTACTAGACGAACCCTACCAGACGATGTCCAAGACGTAGCGCACGCGTTTGTGGTTCCGAAGTTATTTGAGTTTTTGCGTTCGAACAGGGTTGGGGAGGTCAGGAAGGCGTATCTCGCCCGTTTTCACGCCGGGTCTTTCGATTTTTTGCACGGCGGTACTACTCGCTCACAGCTATCTGGGAGTGTCTGGTTTACGGTGACGCGCTCAGCGGTTCCTGAGATATTCACTTTTCTGCATTCGGGCACACTGGCATATGTTCCTGGCGCCATATCTCCCTCGTTTCTCAGCCGTTTCTCTCGAAAATTGGTACCCGCGTTCTTCCCGCCAAGCTGACCCCGTTGAATTCTCTTTCGGCGAATTCTGTGCAGCCGCTTTCGAGATATGGCGAAGTCCGCCTCTGGAGAGGTACGAGACAACATTGGCGATAACTCGGGTTCGGAAGGTCCGATCGGTGAGATTCCTTTTGTGCCGGGCTCTCCTGTTCGTGTAGGGCCACCTTCCGAGGTTTCATGTCCACCGGCCTCACCGTTGCTCGCCAACGCCTTGTTCTCCTCCTTCCCCCATTTGTGGCCAGCGCCTTTCTCCCCCGTTTTGCCGCCGTATCTCTCGCTTTCCGAGGATCCTATTCTACTCGACGAGGGCTCCCAAATGGTGTATCTTACGACGCTGTCATCATGCTGGCTGCGGAGATATTCAAAGTTTTGCTCACAGGGAGCACTCTGGACCGTTTTGCGTGTTTCTCAGGAACGGACGGGCCAATTAATATGATTCCTTTTGCTGCGCGTTCTCCCTTGTGCCCTCTACCGTCTCCCGCGGTTTTGTGTCGACAGCCTGAGCCGTTGTTCTGCAGCGCTCTCCCTTCCCTCCTCTGCTGTCTCTCGACGTGCACGTGCTGTATCTCGTTCGTCCCATGGTCGTCCCTCTCGATTTTTTGGCACCATACACTACTCGATGGGGGCTTTTGGACAGTGGGTCACACGTTGTGTCTGCTTCAGCGGTTGCCCGGAGGTTCAACTTTTGTGGATGCGAGCGGTTTGCAGGTATCCTAGGACTGGCTGGACCTCAACTGAGGACAGTTGGTATCTAAGTGATGGGGAGATGTAGGGAATGGGTTTTCCCTACCAAGGGATTTTATTTTTTATTCTTTGTTTCTCATATTCTTGCTTTCCAGTTTTTATTATTATTTGTTTATTACCTTAGTGCGAGGTTTTATTGCTTAGTCAGCAATTTTTATTACCTAGCCTGTACTTACTTTTCTTCTACAATCAAGTAACAAGTTACGAGCGAGAGTTTCGAGTTTCGAGTTCGAGAAGGTTGTGTGTGGCCTTCTTCAGTGTTCAGACAGCCCCAGACAGCTTCAGACATTCTCAGACAGCTTCTCTCACCAGGCTATAGAAGCCCCTCTGGAAGTTCTCCCCCTTCAGACATCAGCACTCTCCCCCCCCAGTCTCAATTCTTCTTTTCCTACAATGAGTCACTGCAAAGTCTACGCTAGACTTACTGCAACCGATTGTACCATGTCTCCTAAAGGAACCGTTGAGACAACCTTGTATAGGATTCAGGAGATACTTGCCATTGTGCTCCAGCACTTGCAAGCAATTTCCAGATGGAACGCTCCAAATGTGGACGCTGCCATCTGTAGCTCCACTGACTACACCTCCAGGAAGAAATGCCACTTGCAATGGAAGGTTTTTATTCTGAGTTGCAGGTCGATTCTTCAAATGTAACACTGGGTGGGACCGACCGGGCTCATATATATCGATACCTAATCCCAGGTTTGATACGAGGACCTGTTTCTGATCTGGTGAGAGAGCAGCATGACCCCTTATGATATAATGGTCAGAAAACAAATGTTGAACAATGTGGTCCCTACAGATGTCGATGGCTGTGGATCGGTTGGATTCGCCAAAGCTCCTTTTGTGAGACCACGTCCCAGCACCTGTGTATGTCAGTGGCATCGGTTGGGTCAAAACTAAAACCATGTTGAACACATACACTACTCCATGGTTAAGATAGGCAACAACCAGCTCACTCCCCTTCTCCCTAAACATGACCACTCGACCTCGTACTCTCTTGTCTGCTTCCTCCATTGCATTCACCAATTCTGGTGGTGAGGGAAAAATCTTGATCGTGGCATAGTTCTCTAATGGTTGTCGATCGTAAGCAATCGAAAGGTAATAGTATGGAAAGGTGCGAGTACTCCGGGAAATTTCTTTCGCGATGTGAATTTCTGACCCAACTGCGATGGCAATGTCACCACTATACTCGTCAATGGAGAGAGCGAAGATTGGAGATTTGATCCCAGTCAGAACAGAATTAGATGGCTCTTGGATCTGACTTGGTTGTGAGTCAGCGTGGATAGTATATGCAAATAAAGTACCTCGAAATCATCGATGATGGCCAGCATGCTGTCGTTGCAGCCCACAAAAAGGCAGGATACGTGCCGCAGATCCCATGCAAGGTTAAGAATTCCGCCCTGGAAGATAGTACGGTATTTCAATGATCCTACAAGCGGATTATATACAATGACGCTGCCATCATCACTCCCACTGGCAAGATCTTTCCCAGTTGGAGAAAACGCAAGCATAGTGATGGTATCCGCATGACCATCCAGTGTAAGTGCTGGAACAAACGGTGCAGTGAGCCTCATCTTTGAGAATATGAGACAAAGATGGAAGAACAGCCCAGGATAAATAACGTCCTACTTGACAAAGCAAGATTTCTGGCGACTCAAAAATCGTGGGAAGTGGTTTGCAGGGGGAAAAAGGCGACATCAAACCAAAGATTATCTAGTACAACATAGAGGGAAAAAAGGGTAAAGGAGTCATCTGTAATATACCACTTTCATAGGTCCATTTTGCATCTCGTAAAATACTCTGTTGTGGTAGCAAATTCCAACCAAGCCATTCCAGACCCCAGCCTATGATTGACAGCCACATATAGTAACTAACGTCTGACACTAACAAGGATGTTAGAGTATGGCCCACAGTGGTCATCTACGGGACACAAAGGTCCAATCAACTGCCTGTCCTTCACAGAAGATGGAGTCTACTTGGCTAGTGGAAGTAAGTACTGTCGTGATTGAAAAGCTTAGCGACGTTCACTCTCATGTGTTGTGTAGGTGATGATGGCCATGTCCTTGTTTGGGCAATGCACGACAGCAGCCTTCTCCAACGCCTGAAACCAAAGCAGGGTCCTGTTGTGGCTATCAAGTGGTTTACGGGGGGCCCTCCCCACTCTGAGCCTACTACCGAGGTTTGCTACCTCCTTTCTGCCGGTGCCAATGGTACAGTGGTTGTATGGCATTTTAATATGACATTGGTATGCTTAATATACTCTGATTGCTAATTGTATGGTTCATACTTCACATAGGCATTGTTTGAGTGGGTACACATGGAAACCGTTTTTGACTCTGCAATCGAGTCTGTTACACTCGATGAAACACACAGCATACTGGCCATTGCGACGCTTGGGTGGATTGCAACCTACCAATTGTCGAAAGCCAACTGTAGTAAGTTACCTCCGTGGCAGTCGTATACTACAATTTTATTTTCCGACATTATCTCAGTGACGATGCGTCTCCTCCAAGTCCACCCTCCCTTGTCCCAAGCGCTGTAGAGATAACTAATAAATGAGTAGGGAAATGGATCTAAAGGCTAGTTAGACCAATAGGGACCCTGCTGTAGAGGAGAACTAGTAGAGAAAATATGAAAAGAAACTGGAAACACTCAGCTGAAAACCTAACACAGACTCTGCTCAATCCCACCACTCTAGGATTCCCCTAGAGCTGTCCTGACTTCACTCTCAAAGGCAGAAAACAGAAAAGACTGCCACAGGCTGGTCACACCAGCCTGTGCTCTCCAGCCTCTATAGTGGTGATTGATTTTTAACTACTACAAACTCGAGTCCAAGTCCAACCTTGCTTACTAATCAGCCACTCGCCTCGCACCTAAGTCCCAACCCAAGGTACAAAACGGGGATCAAGCCCCTTAGAAAAACCAAACAAACCCTCAACCACTCTCTTACCACTCAATATCCTACTAGGGAGTACTCTCTCCCTACATCCGAGGGGGTCTTCGAATCTTGACTGTCCTCAGTCACTTCCCCTACCCAGGGACTTAGGAAAGGGAAGGAGGAGGGCAGGACAGGGCTTTGCCACTTATCCAACATCAATTCGAGGGCTCGGAACGAGGCATGAAGCCTTTTTGAAGGGGTCGAGGGTCACAAGCAAGTTTACACTGCTCTCGAAGGGCTCGAGGGGAGACACAAGGGTCTCGAGGGTCTCGGGCAGACTCAAAGGGGGGCTCGAAGGAAGGCTCAAAGCCTGTTCGAAGGCAGAAAAGGGTCTCGAGTCTCAATATATACCTGAAAACGAACTATTAGACTTGTATACATACACTTCATGCACTCGAGGTGCCCATGGTATCTCGACGTTGTCCTTTAGACAGTAAACCACAAGTAGAATATATATATAACATGAAATAAAATCAAACCTATCCCCCTTTTCAAGGGGGGGGTGACGAAGGTGGTAGGTTGGTGTCCACTAGGGTAGCAGCGCTCGACTGGGCTGCCCCTGAGGGCTATCTTGAAACTTCGAATCAAATACTGTAAAATTTTGTCAGTAGTGTATGTACCTCTCACACCCAAGTGTGCTATCGTCCTCATAGTGCCCTTAAGGCCAATAGCGAGTTCCCACTGCCTATCTCCACTGTGATCCCTACCTCTCCTTCGACAGCTGAAGTATTACAGTGGTGGCCAAAGGGTCACTTCGAGACCACCAACCTCCTCAAGGGTTCGCTCGAGGCTCGGGCTCGTGATCATAGGCTCCTCTCGCTTATCTACACTTTGTGTCTCTCGAAACCTCGAAAGGGTTTGGCAACCTTTGATTATCCTAATATCATGTAGTTGTGAGTCAAATGAAATAAAATGAAACAAGGAAACTTGAGCCTTCGAGCTCGAAAGGCCAGCTCGCATCAAAATGTACTGGGGGGGCTCACTACCCCACTTCATCGCTCCTTCCTGAGATCCTAGACCCTCATAGATGCTTGCACCAAGTTCATGCAGACTGTAAAAGTATAATCGACAAAGGAAAAATAAAAGAAAACCAGTGGGGGCGCCTCGAGGCTTCGACCCATCATCCCGAGGCTCCAACTCGTCACTTCGAGGCTTCAACTCGTTGCCTCGAGGCTTGACTTGTCATCCTGAGGCTCCAACTCTTCACATCGAGGCTTCAACTTGTCACTTCGAAGCCAGACATCCCCCCTCGAAAGTACAACCTGGGTATGGGGTGCTCTTGTCCTCCTCGCATCCTCACCCTACCCACTCAATGACCATCCATGAAACACGGGCCCTCGGAGTAAGGGCGCAACGAGGCAGAGCTAGGTTGCCCTAATCAAGGTGGGACTCCAGGGAGTGTCTTCTAGAAGAGACCGAGAGCACTCTGCTGGAGTAGACCTGTAATTATACCACCATAAATGAGATATCCACAAATGAAACTAAAATACTTGAGCCTTCGAGCCTGGTGCTCAATATCGAGGGTACTGCTGCTCCTAAGAACCTATAACCGAGCTTCGAGGGGGTCTCGTGCTGATTGCACTCCTCGAAAACCTTTGTGCGCTGTACAATAACCTAACAGTGAGTATGAACATCTAAGAGGAACATAAAAAAAACATGTAGGTGACACTCGGCTCTCATCTCGAGTGCCAGACGAGGCTCTGGGCTCACTTCAGCTCGATCCCAGCCTCGAAGTTCCAAACACTTGATGTAGCACTCCATAGAGCCTAGGATAGAGGAACCATAAGTGAACTGCATACAAATGAGGGTGGGAATATGAGTGAACAGGCCCATAGTTCGAGCGAGGGCCTGCTCGCAACCTTCAAGCCTCTCGTTCGAAGCAGGGAGGTGCCTGCTTCCTCATACATGGCATTTGGGGTGTCCTGACTCTTAAGGCATCCCTCCCAATCGGTTTTCGAGTGCTGGAAGTCACCCCAAACTCGAGAATTGGACTCCACCCACTAGAGTGGGGAGTCTGGACCTGTAGCATCAGTATCACTCCATTAGAGCCCTGTACCTTATCTCCATATACTTCATAGCCTTCAAATAAACAGTTCTCGGAGTTGGGGAACAAACCGGCATAGATTTTCATTGGTGTATCATTGTGGGCATGGAAAGCGAGTGAATGCGTGGCCTTGACACGTAGCACTATGGCGCGGGACTGCTTAGTCAGCTGACTAAGCGCGCTCGGACTTGTAACACGAGTCTCTACACCGAGACTTGGAATCCATTCCTGCTGCAAATACATCAATAAAACTGTCGCACCACTTGACCTACCTTTGCATTGAGCTGTCTGAAACCCAGGTAAGGATTCCTTTATCCTCCGAGTGACTGATTTCCAGGTTTTTCTTCGCATTTTCTCCTCTTCTGGTGGCTTCCTTCGAGCCACCACCCTTGATTGCCTCTCGACCTCGACTTCCAACTTGATTTCTTCGACTTTGACACTTTCTGGTTGCTCTGGGATCTCATACAGGTCTTCCTTCGGTTCCAGTGGGAGTTTCTGGGCTTCGAGGGCATGCGCCGCTGCCTCGAATGGTCGCTCCTCGGCACCTGGCTCGTCTTGGGCATTTTGGGGTTCATTGGGAGGGTTCTGGGACAGAATATCAGTGTGGGATGATGGGGGAGAATGGGAATACTCAGTTTGGGGGACTGGTGAGTCTCCCTGCATGTCTGTTGCTTCGAGCTCGTCTGATGCCTTCGTCTCTAGTGACTCTCCCTCATTTTCATCCTTCGCTCTCTCTTGTAGATGACCTCCCTGTAACTCCACCATTAGTGACCCTGCAATATACAAAGTGACCTGATTGTGTTCGAAGCTGGACTTGTTTTGACCTTCAACAGTGGGCGAGCAGCTCGGCTCCACCACAGCGGCCTCGATACTTTCCACTTCGGGAGCCCGACCTCTCGAGTTACCTTCCAGTGCCTTTGGGAGCTTTGAAGAATCCTGCAGGCTGTGAGTTAGTGAGTAATCTTTGAGCGAGGTGGAACACGAAAACTGCGAGGCTCTTGAGCCTCGCCTCACTGGTCTCTCCCTCTCGCTGCATTCCTCTCGAGCTGTCGGGGTTCTCGACTCTTGTATCCTTGCCTCATACTGGGCCTCTTGAGCCTTCCGCTGGTCCCTTGCCATGCATGCTTCTCTCGACTCCCAGCGATATCCCTTCTCGAGCAACCTTTCTGCCTCTCGAGTGACCTGGCATGTAGGCCATGCATCATCTGCATGCCGTCTTTGATCATTCCACTCTAGCCTTCTCAGAATCTCGCCTCGAAACTCTCGATCAAAGCCTTCGAGGTATAGGTCATCCTTCTCGATGCTCGAAAGTTGGTTCGTGACTCGAAGGTGTGTCGTGACCTTGGTAAAACTTAACCGGTAGTTGAATAAGGCATCAAATGAGTCGATCTTGACCTTCTTTTGCTCATCCACTAGGTCATAGAGGTCATATTTCGAATACCAGGCTGGGGGAAACCTGAAAAGTGAGTAGAGTCGAGATGCATCTGTAACAAAGTCAGCCCAATCTCTTTCAGCATACAGTAGCCCTCTCCATCGCTCGAACTTGTCAATACCAAGGTACCAAATGGCCCATCGAGCCCAATCGTGATCTTCATAGCAGCTGGCTCGCATGCAGAGGTCTCGAACATCCTCGAGATACCATAATAAGTCTTCTGGGTGGCCTGAGAACCTCGGGGCATCTTTGTCACTCCCTCGAGGCATTCCTTCGAGGGGCCGAGGAGCACTTTGTAGGTGTTCTACAACGAGCTGGCTTTCGAAGCTTGAGCTTGACCCTCGAAACCTATCTTCGTGCCTCGACTGACTCTCGTAACTCTCATAGTCCCTGTAGTAATGCATGATGAGTAAATTAAAAGAAGAAAATGATGTAGCTGTGTCCAGGAAATCTATTCTCGCGACTCAGCTTCTCTTGTCTCGCTTCGAGGGTTGCTTCAGTGCCTCGAAACTGTCTATAACTCGTCCCTGAAACTTCTAAAACTGTAGATTAACTTCTAGAATGAAAATAGTGACACTTAGCTTGGCTCCTAACCACACCAAACTGTTAGTAGAGATGTCCTCCTCTCCAAGGACCAGGATCCCCTCCAGGTGGGCTCCAGATGTAGAGATAACTAATAAATGAGTAGGGAAATGGATCTAAAGGCTAGTTAGACCAATAGGGACCCTGCTGTAGAGGAGAACTAGTAGAGAAAATATGAAAAGAAACTGGAAACACTCAGCTGAAAACCTAACACAGACTCTGCTCAATCCCACCACTCTAGGACTCCCCTAGAGCTGTCCTGACTTCACTCTCAAAGGCAGAAAACAGAAAAGACTGCCACAGGCTGGTCACACCAGCCTGTGCTCTCCAGCCTCTATAGTGGTGATTGATTTTTAACTACTACAAACTCGAGTCCAAGTCCAACCTTGCTTACTAATCAGCCACTCGCCTCGCACCTAAGTCCCAACCCAAGGTACAAAACGGGGATCAAGCCCCTTAGAAAAACCAAACAAACCCTCAACCACTCTCTTACCACTCAATATCCTACTAGGGAGTACTCTCTCCCTACAGCGCGACTGCCCAGTCTGCCTATCTCAGCTCACTTTTTGAATCGAGGGCATACTTTAATGGTCGCGTTCTTGGATTCTCGTGAGATGTACATTGCTTCACCTACATTCACCTACCACTTGCTTAATGTCGCACAGCATTGCCTGGAATGTTACACCGTGGAACCAGCTTTGGCACCAAAAGGCCAGAATGTGCATGTATGTTATTGTTGCATCACTACCTGTGCCTTTTGATTTCTTCTGTGTTCAGAGGAAGCACAGCATACCATGATGGCACCAAAATGCTCCTTGTTTGGAATCTTATTGATGGATTTGATGCCTACCAACTAGCGGACCAGCCCGACAATCGTCTACTGCATATCTGCCATTTCCGGGTAAAGATCAGGCGAAATCATATTTGTCAGGTACAGTTTGATTTAGATGGGAAGACTGCCATCACAGGCAGTGACAATGGTCGAGTGGTAATTTGGGATATTTCTACTGGGCGACAGTTACAGGTACTCCATCACAGCGAGGGTAATTATGCCAACCATGCACCAAAGCCGCTGAACTGACCATGTTGGCCACAGAGCTTCATGGGGTGCAAGTTGTCAACATAGGTCCAATCGACTAATCGTTTCATAGTTCGACTGATGGCTTGCAAGTACCACGTGTTACAGTTCACAAAACATTACATTGCTAGCGGGTCCTCGGACTCTGGTGAAGAGCAGCCGCTCCTACGGTTATGGTCCACTGAGGCCGGTGTAAGTGTTTATTCGTACTAACGGAATGGGTTTTGACGCCTTTAGGGTCTAGTCACCCCGACACGCTAAACAAGATTCGCTAACAAATGATTTACCAACCCCCTTCGCCTACCAACGCATTATCATCACCCTACTTATGCTTTCATTCTTCGTAGGGTTCATCTCATTTCAGGTGTACAGCCAACCATCAACTTATTTCCATGACGGGCTCTAACACAATTTGTTGGCTTCACATACCTCCCAGTTGTAGGTTTCGTGAATGCAATAGTAGATGGCACAAAAGAAAGTGTCTCAGAGTGCATGTTTTATGACCTATCTCATGATCACCTATTTCTTTGGTAGCTACCTGTATATACATCGTCATCTTGCTTCGTATTCTTTGTTACCAAGTATGACTAAGCACCAGTGGAGCGCCATACTTGTCTTTGTGCATCCATAAAGGCGGAGAGCACCATGAATCAACTGTGAATCGTTCGTTTCTTATTTGCTTTTTGTTTCTTACTGATTTCCACAGCTGTCATGGGAGTTGACCGTGTTCCTCATAGCATTAAGAGGAATTCCTACCGACCTTACTGATATTTAGAGAGAGACGTAGGTATTTCCGATTCATTCATAGGTCAATAACTGGAATTTCTGTGTCCCAGACGATACCTATCCACCGTCAATCATTTCCGTTATATCAACCCTTACTGGCTGAACGCGCTCCATCTACCAGAGAGGAGTTGGACTTTGATGTGAGGGACCTGCAGTGATTACTTTGTATCTTGTTAATCCCGGTCGGACAATTTCAATAGGCCATTCCCATCCATCGCCAGGCATTTCCATTTCCAGATGACGCACCCGAAGGCACCTTGCGCCCTGTTGCTATCAAGACCCGAGTGCCGGGCAGTCCCATTCAGGAGAGAGAAACGATCCAAAATGTTAATGGTGTTGTGGAAACGTAGGTGATCATATCATTGTGACGCTCATCTGAAACTAAACTCTTGTTTCAAGTACTGTGGAACACCAAGTTACAGTCCCAGAGCGCCATGACACAAGATTCGAAACTTTAATGTAGTTATTGGCCGTTTCATCTCGTCAAGTAACATGCCCCTTGAGCGCCCTCCTGTCTGTTCCCAAGTGGTCCACGGAGACCTCTACATTCATCACTATGGCAATCGGGTCCAGATATGGTTAAGAGATGGCAATCAATGGCTGCCGGATATCAGGGATGGATATCACCACCCGACGTTACCAGAGTATTGTTTGTACATCGCTGAGGGCATGGAGCCCACTTGGGTTACCAGGAAAACTAGATCAACTTATAAAGGACAACTGAAGAATCGCATTCACCAATCATGTCAATGACGTTCTATTAGTGTTTGGGTATCTTTTCTAACGCATGCTACATACTCTAGTACCTATAGCGATAATAGTCATACATTCGAGGGGTAGAACTTCTTTGTTAGATGGAACAAAGGTTGAGATTAGCATGACGGCCATGTGGAATGCTATGTACCATATCCTTTGTCTCTCGACTGCCAGAGGAACGTGGCCTAGCATATTTAAAGGCAGTTCACTTGCCACCCGAGTTCGCCAACGCCCCTCTTTCCCTTTCTTCGGCAAGTATGATGCTCGAGCAGCTTACATTTATGATTACATTGAAAAACGAGCACAGCAGTGCAACTGCAGTAAGGTTCCTTTATTTGCCTCTTTCAAAGCTAATCGCACGGATAGGATTCACCCCAAGGTGGGCGCACCTGCCTTCTCACACAATTTGAAGGCGCGCAACAAAAATTGGTTGAAGCTAATCCAGAGGTAGGCTTCAGTATGCAACTGATGTCAACATCGGATATACTCATAGTTCCCCCAGCTTGCACAGCTTCTTGGCGAATTTGACCGTGACATCGTCATTCCCCTGAAAGACCACTTTAACCTCACTGCTGGAAGGGAGAAGGAACCCAGAAGGGACGAAGTCAATCCATCCAAGTCCGTATGGACGAAGTTTCGCCTTAGTGATACTCTCATTATTACTGTACTCGTGTTTTTGTTCGTGCTTGTAAGCTTGGACATCTGGTCCCACTTCGTTGCCGTACACGGTATCTAGACTCAGTAGGCTTCCCCATGATGTTGTCCATTATGATCCTTCGGTTTCTGAATCACGACCAGCATTTGTGGGATTACAAATTACGCGAATAATACAAAACTAGGATGGGGGTATCCAGGGAATTGATAAGGTGGACGGTGTAGGGAATTAGTTCGTAGGACCAGGGAGAACAGAGAATAGAAGTGTTGCGAGTCTCGTTTCGTCCTCGAAGAGGGTTCTCGAAACCCAGACAGCTCAGGTACTAAGTTGGTGCCAAGAAATGAAGACTGGACTTAGAATTTGACACTGAGAAAAGCCATTAAAAGCATATATGCAGCAAAGGCACAATGACTCTCGAGCTTCGCCCCAGACTTGGGCTACTTGCTCTACAACGAATGCACAGAAGTGTAGGTTGACTTTTCACATGACTCTCACGCCCCAAACTCCTCACACGCTTAGTCATCACATTACCCACCACACTCCTAAGTCCCTCCCCTTGCTCCTCTCGACCCTCAAAGCCACCTCCTCAACCCTCGAAACCCCTCCTTCAACCCACAACACCTTCCCCTCGTCTCCCAACACCTCTCCGACCTCTTCTTCTCTCAAATCTCCTAGTAGGGGCTTCGCCGCGCCTACAACGGCGCAGTGTGTTTATGTCCATGGTATTGCCTTCGGTTGTACAGGACCTTGAGACTATAAAATAAAATTACACTAAGGTATTTTAAACAGTACGCATAGGGAAACCATACCAGAGCAAAGTGGATCAGCTACCAAGCTGGTTGCGCTGCAAGCGCACGCAGAGAAGCCCTAAGCATGAGTTGGATAATAGCACATACAATTTGTGATCACAGTGAACAGAGAATGAGACATCTTGGATACGGCGCAACCACGCCAGATTGTGGAAAGAATGTGAGATCTAGTATAACATTTGCGTGCCATTTACTCCAGGAAAAAAGTTGACGCAGTAAACATACCTTAAGCCTGAAAAGATATGCTTGAAATGTGGAAATAAAGTGTCAAAACAGGGGTGCCATACCTTGCAAGGATCTTCATCAGTGTGAGATGAGTAAGGCCTCTTATTATGTGCTTAAAATGCGAAGTACTTGGCTTGCTGTGAGGGCAAAGGCACCGCCACTAAGCTTCACAAAGCCGTTGCAACTTCAATGGTCCGTCACAGCCATTATTTGAGAAATTTGTTGTGCCTCAAAGAACCCATTTAATTGCGGTGTAAATTTCCTGTGCTCTTAGTGCGACAGGACCGCTAAGCCATCAAGCTGTTGTCATATTCTCTCTACAGTTTCGATTTCTTATATCACTGCTCAATTTTTACGTCCGTGGCAAATTCCTGGCTTGATTTAGAAGCCGTTCCCAGGTGCCTTTGCCCACTGTGTGTGTGCAAGCATGGGTGAAAATTTCAACTTCTCACAGTCACATGACCAGTAGTCACTGCAACACTTCAACAAGTCTAAGTGCGAGTCTTAGCTTACCAATCATTTCCCACACATTTCCTAGTCACTATATATTAATCTACACAACACTACACTTAATACACTACACTTTTTTGGTAATAAAAGTGTAGACTACATAACACTACCTTAGTTGGTATTAAAAAATGCAAACATTACACTACATTTTCCTAGTAAAAGCAATGAAATAAAAGAAACCTTATGATCTGTAACTATTCATTGCACATGGGAAAACATTTAGAGCAACTGGCAACGTATAGCTGTAATGTTGCTATAGTTCACCACACATGCAATAATTGCACACTATTTCAGTATATGCCAAATATTGTGCTATCAGCACACTACACTACACTTTTCTAATCAAACACAACCAAACAAATCAAAAAGGCACACACTACACTTTTGGTAATAAAAATGGTGACTACACAACACTAATTGTATTTTGTCTATATCTCTACCATTTTTGCACAGATAGATGACATAAGCATACCCCCATGGTCCTCTTGTCAGGTACTACAACTTTCATTATGACATCTTTGAAATTTATTTTTTGAGACATCAATTTATTTCAGTATTTTGCCATTTTCTCACCCATTTTTGGGCATATCAATGATGTAAGCATATTCCCATGATCCTGTGACCCAGCCCTACAACTTTCATTATGACATCATGATCTATAGTTAAAATAGTGCTATAGTTCACTATATATCAAATAGTGATGCACTATTCCAGTCTATAACAAATATTGCACTGTCAGTTTTTCCTGATGGGGAGGTAATTGCTAAATCCTGGCCCAATATACTGGACATTTGCATGGTAAATACCAATGATGTGAGCATAACAGAAATGATGGTGATGTTGGTATACAGTCTCCGATTCATCCATATTTTCTGGGGTTGCCAGCATCATAATGTCATGATGGTCAGTGGTTGGGTTGAGGATATCCTGCCTGTGTTGGACATCATATGTGGTATAATTTACCCAGAGAATATAGTGCTGGTATATGTGATTGCTTTTAAATAGCAAATGATCAACAGTTGCTGCCATGGTATTGTAGCTAGCATCGAGGCCCTGCAGCAGCTGTGACACACTGGACTCCGAGGCCAGTGCATGCACTGCTCTGATATGAGGAAGGAGGTGATGCTTCAGTTTTGGCACAAAATGCTAGTAGCTTTGCTCAATCATAGCTGAAGCAGAAAATCAGAATAGTGCCTACCTGCAAAGCAGGGTCACCCGAGTGCTTCTTAATGAAGTTGGCAATGTCTATGGGGTTGTGCTGAGATTTTCCAACATTGTAGCATTCTTTGGGAATGTTTGGGACAGGTTCCAATGGACCCCTGGTCACTTTGAGTGAATCATGAATCTTCTGGATCCTTGCCTGCCAATGCTCAATATGAACCAGTTGCTGAACAAAGTCTTTTCAACTTGTGCAGTGTAGGGAGAATATCCTCCCTACTAGGATATTTCTTTTATTTCACTGTTTTTACTTACTGATTTGTTTTCTCTTCTTTCTTTTGTTTTTTTTTACTTCGTGTTTGCACGCATTTGGCTTATGTAAGCCCATGTGACCACTTCGAGAGCACTGTACATACTTAGAGGAATAATAGACAATCCACCATAGACGAAAAGCCAGAAATATAGATGAAGCAGAGGTGGACTTTTGTTTCTCTGTCCTCTGATGTTCTATAGATGTTTTCTTGAGTCTCTTCTGGATTTTTGGGCATTTTTCTGGTCTTTTCTCTCTCTCCCTGACTCTGTACCAGGCAATTCTAGCCTCCTGGGTCAAACTGAGACCCCTTCCAACAGGAGCCTATTTTAGCCTGCTCCCACATTCCTTTATCAACAATCTTTACAGTGGATAAACCTTCCCTTCCTGACTTGGTGCTCTTGCTCACCCAAATATCAAGTAGTTAAATTTGGCACAGTACAAATGGAAGCTGGAAGACTTACAGACTGCATCGAGTAAGAATCTGATGTTCCAAACATCCTGATGGTACTCATGTAGTTGCCAAGCACATGAAGTTTGTAAGTACGAAGATTAAGAGTTTTTGATCACCAGGTCACCACTGCAGATCTGGGAGGCACCCTGCCTGGTGCAGCAGATGAACAAGACAAGGTCTCATGATGCTGGCACAATTGAGCTTCATGTTTGGGCTCCTTCATGGACAATGCTTGGCATGTCTTAGCCTGGAACACACAAATGGCATTTCCAAGTGATTGCATGAGATCATCCATCACCCCAAGTGTTTCATCAGTGTGCATCCAGAGTTTTGCAAACCCATGCCAATGGCAGAGAGTGTAGAGAAGTTTAAGGACAGTCGAGCTGTGGGGCTCAGGTAGTAAGCCTTTGAATACAGGAAGTGCACACTGCAATCTGGTTGATAAATTGCAACCTGGCACAAGGAACTAAACACCATATACCTGAAGAAGGTCTTTGAAATCATGAGCCATCATCCTCTTCATTTCTGAGCAATTTTTTGAAAAGTGCTGAATAGTATCCCATCCAAATGTCAGTACCTGCTGCTATCTTCAAGTTGGGCAGGATGTTAATTGTCGCACCTGGGAGGTATTTTTGGCAAGTACATTACCTCCAATCAAGCTCATGCAGCTGAGTCTCTTTCAGACTATCCAGAATGCATAAGAGGTGTGTGAAAATGGCTTTCCATACTCCAAGTTCAAATTCATGCAGTAAGTTGACTACAAGCATGAGAAATAGATTGAAGCCCAAAGCATGGAGTCAGTCTGAAAAAGCATTCTTTGGACTTGGGGGTGAGTATGCTGCACTGCATGAAATGGGACTTTCAGTGCACTTACTGAGGTGGGAATGAGAGACTCGCCTCAAAGAAGGGCTTCAACTTGAGGAGTGTTGACAGCATAGTTGGCCTCATAGATAAGCTTTCTCGCTTCAGTGACCACTTTCTGCCTGGCAGAATTGTCAACATGAGTGAGTTGTTCCCACTGTAGCATATCCTGCTGTGTGCCCATATTAGGCACCTCCATCATGGGAATTGTGCACCGAGGACATGGGCATACACCAAGGTTCCGAATGGATGCTATCAGAACCCTAGCATTGATAGATGGAAACTGGTCAGCTTGTATTGGGGTGGTGGGTAAGACACAAACCATACTTCTCAGGGTAATTGGCAGAATATGTGAATATTCACGGGTAGAACTGCCACTTGATGCCATCACAACACATTATAATAATCCCATGTTTGTAGGCCTTGACAAAGTCATCGTCAAGCAGTATTTTCCACTGTTCATCAAAAAACTCCCTGTTGCAGTGAGTAAAAAGAATATCACCAGGGTATTTTCCTCCATAGTGTTCTGTCAAGAAGTCCTTGAATTTGTCAGGGAGCTGGGGGAAAACACAGGTTATCTTTAGACTAGGAAACAGCCCAGTGTACTTACCACTTGAAAGTAGGCTGCATGAGAGCATAAATGATTTGATGGCTGGCACCTCTGATACTTGGACTTGTTCCCAAAAAACACATAGAGTGGCCACAACTTGGCAGAGCCAGACTGTGTTAATTGGGTCAAATCCGACCAGAATATGAGTGCTGCAATGACACAGGGAAGGCCACACCCAGGTTCTGGGGGGGAGTCCTGCAACTCTTGGTGTGCTTCAAGGAATGCTGTGGAGTTAAACAATTCTCCATAAACCTTCACATCATGATCCCTGTGAGCTGGCTGCCACCATAATTCATATGGTACAAAGTGGAAGTGTGATGCATGTGCTGGATTGGTGACCTTCTCAGATAATTGAAGTAAGTGAGCAATGGTAAAATCCACCAACAGTATAGTTCTTTGGGCCAGGATCCTTCACACAACTGTGAAATGGAACCAATATTGTGGCTGACAAACATTTCCATCCACGATCCTCCTCAAACCACTCTGGTTGATCACTATCAAATTGGTTGTAGCAAAGTTGATCATCAATGGCATTCCATGAGGTGTGAGCCACAGCAGCTGGTGAAAAGGAAGAGTGTCCAACAATGTCAACTAACTGCTTGAAAGACTCCTGGGACTTGTGAACACCTTGGTTCCAATACCAATCACCAAGATGCATTGCACTCTCATTCAGGTAGGGGAAGTACAGATTTGCATCAGATTTTTCTGAGGCCTTGGGATTGGAGCTTGCCACATGCTGCAAACATTCATTATCAATTGAATAAGGATCTTCTGGATTGTAACTAGGGAGGATATCAGTGTTGTACACATGGAATAAGCCAAATTTGTTGATCTGTGACTTGAATATCTTGTGTGATGAGGAGCAGAGAGAGGATGTGTGTTTCTCTGCATGAGCTAGTGATGTGACTGTGAGAAGTTGAAATTTTCGCCCATGCATGCATGCACACACAACAGCATCTCCTTTGTCCCAACCCCCACCTCTTCCTGCTGCTGTCCCTTCACCAGATGAGCCTCTGTTCCAACAAGGTAAGATCCCTGATGAGTCACCCTTCTCCCACTAACATTCCCCTACCTAGAGCCAGCAACAGCCCACCCAGAACAGCAACATCTGCAATGACTGGTGGGTAAGCCCCCCCCTCCCTGGCCCTCCCTCTCTGACCCCTCCTCCCATCTAGCTCCTCTAGCACCAACCACCACCACCCCAACCCTCCTTCAAGGTAATTCCCCCCCCTCCCCTTCTCCAGTCCAGATGCTGATGCCCATTCACCCTCCCCTCTCTCCCATCCATCCCCCCTCTTACCATCCATCTGATACATTGATTTATTACCAAAGTAGAATTATGTGTATGTATTATAGATATTGGGCCAAATGAATTTGTTGTCTCCTTCATAAAAAATGTGAACAAAAAGAAACAAAAAAAGCAAAAATGGCAAAGTATGGCAAGCTTGGGATGACAACATTGTGGCTCTATTTGGCTATTTATCCTCCTTTTTCACTATATGTCACTATATTTAAGGGGGGATGGTTGAGGTGCCATAGATGCCATAGTTGTCCCTATAGCATCTTCAGTAATAAATAGTGTAATATAGCAATATATAGAGATAAAGAGTGAAAAATGGCACTGTCAGTTTTTCCTGATGCAGACCAATTAACGTCAAGGCATATACACCTGACATTTCACATCAGGCTTCTATGCAGATATGAACAGAACAATGACATTCTGTTCCCAAGGCATGACACCCAAGCATTCTATGATGTTGGTATGACTGACAAAGAAGCACTTCAGGTAACCCTTTTCTGTAAGCATTTAGGCTGAATAGTTTCTCCAAACCATTCAAGCTAAATGCCTCTTGGACCAAGGTCATCCCAGGGACATCCATTCATGTCCCAGGGCAAAACATGTTTGTAGGCACTGGATTAGATGGGATTTCCCATGTTCCCTGCCCTGGGATTTGCAATAATTTGGGACATCCCATTGTTGCCTTAGGTGTCTGGGGTCCCTTTCCCAAACAGTGCAGCCATATTAGCATTAAAAATCATGCTTCTGAGGAGAACATTGCCATCATGGTCAGGCACCATCATGACCATAATATACATGTGAAGCTAGGAAAGAAATTTGGCAAGCCATACCTTGGAATGCCCTCCACAACCAGCATCAAGAAGTAACATACATCCAATTCCACATGTGAAGATCAGTAATATGAGAAGCAAGCAAGCAGCTGGATATACATCTGAACACAACAAGATGGTTTATGGTAATGTAGTGCAGTGGAGCAGCATGTGGGCCACCAAATGTCAAGTATACCAGTCCACTCACTACATCAGAATGATTAATTACTCTCTAACAGAAAATGCCCACAGTCAGACACTGACTGGCTAGATTTCACTACTACATATGATTGCCATTTCACCCTACATTCTGTATCCTCCATTCTGGTGCTTTGCTTTGAGGCTGTTCTGAGACATCCAACATACACCATTGAAAGCAAATGGGATGTCACATGGCAGCCTCAAAGGCTACTATGGGACATCCCATCTACATCTTTGAAGGCAAAGTGGGAAGTCCCATGACAGCCTCACAGGCTATGGTGGGAAATCCCACTGGCAAATGGGCTGTCCCATGGCAGCCTCAGAGGCTATTATGGGACATCCCATCTACATTTCTGAAGGCAAGTGGGATGTCCCACTACAGCCTCAGAGGCTATGGTGGGACATCCCACCAGCAAATGGGATGTCCCATGGCAGCCTAGGCTATTATGGGACATCCCATGTACATCTCTGAAGGCAAGTGGGATGTCCCATGACAGCCCCAGAGGCTATGGTGGGACATCCCACCAGCACATGGTATGTCCCATGCCAGCCTCAGAGGGACCCCACCCTCCCCCATCCTCACCCACTGTGTAGTCTGACCCATCTGATCACCCCATGCTTTCCCATAGTACTCTCCAACCACTCCAAACACCCACTCACACTCTCAAATAATTACCAGAAGTATAGCATATTTAATTAGGGAATATAGACAGGTACTTGATTAGCAAATGATAGTAGTGTCTGCATTCCAGACTACCAAAAGCAAAGTGTAATTGATTAGCAAATGTATAGCATCCCACTTTGTTGGAGACCAAAGTATAGGGTATCAACTACCAAAGTGTAGTGTGGTTGATTAGCAAATGCATGCTTGCATTGACAAACAAAAGAGTAGTGAAATTGATTAGCAAATGTGTGGTAGTGTTGACAAGCAAAAATGTAGTGTAGTTGAATTAGTGAGTGTGTGGTCATGTTGACTGCCAGAAGTGTGGTGTGGTTATTTAACAAATGCATGGCTATCAGAGGTGTGGTGTACTTGACTATCAAATGTGCAGTAGCAGTGTTGACAAACAAGAATGTTGATTGGCAAATTGTGTGGTAGCAATGTCTAACAAAATTGTAGTGTAGTTGATTAGCAAAAGTGTACTAGCATTGGGTATCAAAGGTGTAGTGTACTTGATTAGCAAATGTGCAGTAGGGTTGACTACCCAAAGTGTAGTGTACTTGACTAGCAAATGTGCAGAAGTGCTGACAAACAAATGTGTAATGCAGTTGATTAGCAAATGTGTGGTAGTGTTGACTAACAAAAGTTGATTAGCAAGTGAGCAGTGGTGTTGACCAGTGTTTCATTATTGTTGTGTTGTGTACACTTTTGATTACCAAAAGTGTAGCAAAGTCTGCTTTTTTGACTACCAACTAAGTGTAATGTTTATAGTTTTTGATTAGTGAAGTGTTGGGTACACTTTTGATTACCAAAAGTGTAGTATCTATTAGTGTGTGATTAGTGAAGTGTGGTGTGCACTGTTGATTACCAACAC
This sequence comes from Pisolithus marmoratus, assembly GCA_024613145.1. Classification (NCBI taxonomy): domain Eukaryota; kingdom Fungi; phylum Basidiomycota; class Agaricomycetes; order Boletales; family Pisolithaceae; genus Pisolithus; species Pisolithus marmoratus. The sequence goes on from JANFAE010000061.1 coordinate 262,836, forward strand.
TGCAATAAACTTTGCTTTTTTGACTGCCGAGGATGTGCGGTGTTTATTAGGGTTTAATTAGTGAAGTGTAGTACACTTTGCATTTTTGACTACCTAATGAGTTCAGTGTTTATTAGTGTTTGATTAGTGAAGGGGTGTATACACTTTTGATTGTCAAAAGTGTTGTAAAAGTCTGCATTCTTGACTGCCTAATAAGTGTAGTGTTTATTGGTATTTCATTAGCATTGTGGTGTGTACACTTTTGATTATCAAAAGTGTGGTAAAGTCTGCTTTTTTGACTACCAACCAGGTGTAATGTTTGGAAGCATTTCATTAGTGTTGTGGTGTGCACACTCTTGATTGCCAAAAGTGTAGTAAAGTCTGCTTTTTTGACTACCAACTAAGTGTACCATTTATTGATGTTTCATTAGTGTTGAGGTGTGTACAGTTTTGATTACCAAAAGTGTAGTAAAGTCTGCATTTTTGACTACCAAATAAATGTAGCATGTGGTAGTGGTTAATTAGTGCTGTGGTGAGTACACTCTTGATTACCAAACATGTAGTAAAGTCCACTTGTGTGACTACCAACTAATATTTGTAGTGTTTGGTAGTGTTTCATTAGTGCTGTGGTGTGTACAATTTTGATTACCAAAAGTGTAGTAAAGTCCGCTTTTTTGACTACCAACTAAGTGTACTGTTTGGTAGTGTTTCATTAGGGTTGTGGTGTGTACAATGTTGGTTACCAAAAGTGTAGTAAAGTCCGCTTTTTTGACTACCAACTAAATGTAGTGTTTAACAGTGTTCTATTAGTGTTGTGGTGTGTAGACTCTTGATTACCAAAAGTGTAGTAAAGTCCGCTTTTTTGACTACCAACTAAGTGTAGGGTTTATTAGTGTTCTATTAGTGTTGTGGTGTGTAGACTCTTGATTACCAAAAGTGTAGGGTTTATTGGTGCTCTATTAGTGTTGTGGTGTGTAGACTCTTGATTACCAAAAGTGTAGTAAAGTCCGCTTTTTTGACTACCAACTAAGTGTAGTGTTTGGTAGTGTTTCATTAGGGTTGTGGAGTGTACACTCTGGATTACCAAAAATGTAGTAAAGTCCGCTTTTTTGACTACCAACTAAGTGTAATGTGTGGTAGTGTTTCATTAGTGTTGTGGTGTGTGCAGTTTTGATCATCAAAAGTGTAGTAAAGTCCGCTTTTTTGACTACCAACTAAGTGTATTGTTTATTAATGTTTCATTAGAGTTGTGGTGTGGCAGTTTTGATTATCAAAAGTATAGTAAAGTCCGCTTTTTTGACTACCAAGTAAGTATACTGTTTGGTAGTGTTTCATTAGGGTTGTGGTGTGTACAATGTTGGTTACCAAAAGTGTAGTAAAGTCCGCTTTTTTGACTACCAACTAAATGTAGTGTTTATTAGTGTTCTATTAGTGTTGTGGTGTGTAGGCTCTTGACTACCAAAAGTGTAGTAAAGTCCGCTTTTTTGACTACCAACTAAGTGTAGTGTTTGGTAGTGTTTCATTAGGGTTGTGGTGTGTACACTCTTGATTACCAAAAATGTAGTAAAGTCCGCTTTTTTGACTACCAACTAAGTGTATTGTTTATTAATGTTTCATTAGAGTTGTGGTGTGGCAGTTTTGATTATCAAAAGTGTAGTAAAGTCCGCTTTTTTGACTACCAACTAAGTGTACTGTTTATCAATGTTTCATTGGTGTTGAGGTGTGTACAATTCCAATTACCAAAAGTGCAGTAAAGTCCGCATTTTTGACTACCAACTATATGTAGTGTTTATTAGTATTTCATTAGTGTTGTGGTGTGTACAATTCTGATTACCAGAAGTGTAGTAAACTCCGCTTTTTTGACTACCAACTAAGTGTAGTGTTTGGTAGTGTTTCATTAGGGCTGTGTTGTGTACACTTTTGATTACCAAAAGTGTAGTGAAGTCCGCTTTTTTGACTACCAACTGAGTGTAGTGTTTATTACCATTTCGTTAATGTGGTGGTGTGTACACTTTTGCTTACCAGAAGTGTAGTAAATTCCGCTTTTTTGACTACCATCTAAGAGTAGTGTTTTCATTAGTGTTCAACTAGGCATTTCCTAATCAATTTTCGCATTTTTGACTACCAACGAAAGTGTACCTTTGGTTACCAAACATTGTAGTAAACTTACATATTTCATTAGCAAATCCGAAGTCTCCTTGATTAGTAAGCAGGTTCCCCCTTCCCCGCAGCCTAGGCCTTCCCCACATTGTGGCTGTGTCATTCATTGTGCCTAATTACCACTTCCTCCCACTCCGCTTTTTTGATTATGTAAGCAAAAATGCGGCCTTGCCTGCCTTATTTCTGCCTCACCACACTGCCTCCTTTTATTGTACCATGTTCTAATGTATCCAAATCAATTTGGCACACTGTAGGCCTTATTCCCACACCTAAATCTGATCCAATTTAAGTTATTACATGCTTGTACAAGTAAATAGGGCAAAAATGCGAAATCTGTTCCCCCATTTGCAGTTCTTGACATATTGCCATGAAACCTTCAACCCAAACCCACCCTGCATATGACTACAACATTGTAAATTTCCAAATCCTCACAGCAACCCTCTCTTGAGATATAATCAGTTCTCCTCCTCCTCCCCTGTATGTGCTTTAGGCCTGCATCCTGACTCCTGTGATGAATTCTGCTGCCCTGGATGGATGGAGGGTGCAGGGTACAATGTTCCTGTGAAAGCAAGATGCCAGATAAGATTTGAGTCCGCTTTTTCACCTTTTTCTTCAGAGGGTTACCATACATCACCCATATTCATAATATATCTTTTAATTGCTAGGCAAGCTCCTTAGCATGTATCTCTACATATATACAAGGTTTCATGACCATACAATAAGTATTGAAGGTACTGGAAGGCTGCCGAGGTTTTTGGACCGTGGGGAAAGCTGCCGAAGATATTAGGAGACTTTCATAACATATCAAAATCCTATCACAGCACACCATGCCCCCCTGCTAATGATGAAAAAACTGTCATATCCAGACTGCCACATGTGTTTCACACCATCCATGACCATTTCCATTGCCCCATATCAACCCATACTGTGTGAAGGGCAAGAATGGACTATCAATGTCCTTCACACAACGTGGTTAGCAAGAATTTAGCCCAGGCGTAAACATCTGGGAAATGTGAATCGGAAATTATAAATTTAACCTGACATTATGCACTGGCATAATTTGAAGTATTGTGGGCCGAAAAATGAAGGTGAAAACTTGACAGGAAATGGTCATGCTGCTTAGGTGAAAATGTTTGTCACAAATGTGAAGTTTCAGCACCGAGAATATGGATGTGAAAACTTCAAGTTTTGCCTTCAGGTTCATGACCAGACTAAACTTGAAGTTTATTCAGGGCGGGAACAGGGGTGAAAACTCCAAATACTCGCGAACAATAGGCAAGCAGTCAAAATTTGAAGGAAAATCATGTAAAAAATGTAGTATCAATTTTCATGTATTGTCCACAGATTAAATGAATTGCCCACTGATCGCCCGATGGTGGTGTGATCATCACCCGACTCTGTCCTGCCGTCAAGTAAAAACATCACCATTGGTATTGTACAAGTCGATTCCGCTATTTAAATCCTACCACCAGCTTCCCCAAGTTAGTGCCTTGGTAGGCATACTAGTATATACAACGTGTTCAACTGATTGATCCAACCTGCATAACCAATCTTCACACAAATAAGTGGTACGATAACAAATAGCAAACTAGGGAGGCTCACTGAATCAACGGAAGTAGAGCATTTACACAACTGCTACTTTCATCCAAGGGAACGGTGCAGTCGAGATCTCCAGTGATTCCTTCTGGCATTCAGTAAGGCTGGCAATCCAAGCACCATCATATAAGGCAAGCGGTAGTCCTTTAACAGCATCCCGCTTAGTTGTAGGGTTTTCGGTTGCGCATATCCTACGTAGGGGGCGCAAACCCTGCAGGGAAAATATGTCAATGTCAACCGTATGCTGTAGACCCACGATTTCTAATTCACGGTCAATGTTTCGACACCAGCCCATGGTTTTTACATGGAGAACATTCTCCACTCCATTCTCCACTGCACTCTCCTCAGAGCTCATGCCATGCTTGCCTAAGGTCTTGATGAGGCGTCCAAGCCATTGCCAGCTAGGTAAATCATCGTTGTAGGTGTCAGATTTGAGGGCAGTGATGTGATCGAGAATCAACTTTGGGCACTCGTATTTCTAAGAGGTAGTTAGCATATGCTTGATTAAAATTTTTGGGCAGGCCTACATTGCGATGGCGGGTCACCTGTCTACTCTCCTTGCTGGCCTGTGTCCACTCATTGATTAGACGAGCTTCGACCTTGCCCAGCATTTCAAGGTGACCTGTAGCTGCCACTTTAGGCTGTGCATTCCTCCAGATTGTATGCAAGCGTTTGTAGCGGTCCCTCAGAATCTCTCTGATATAGTTATCTGATTTCTTAATTGGCCAGTTTTCCTCCCTGCAGCATGACTGCAACTCCTGAAGAAGTAACTCAAGTAGAAAGGCATTCCATGGGGACACATAGTTTTGTGAAAGATCAAATGCAATCGTGTTCTCGTTGGGTGTTGGACCATCTTCATGTTCGTAGGCGTGAACATCATGTACAGAGGCTGGCTTATGAGTGATGAAGTCAACATCTTGGGTGATATAAAGCCTCACCTTGAACAGGCAACGGACCTCAGCCTAACAAATTATCAGCAACAGAAACTTCAGGATGGAAACACCTACCAGAATGAAATCACGATGGTGACTGGGCTCTGTAGCTTTCTCCAGAGCTACCTCCCTATCTTCCTTCCTTTTGCGATGTGGCATGTGCCTACGATTTGGGAAGGGCTGTAGTGTACCACTGATTTTTGGAAGGATGTTATGCAGCGCTGTTGCTAAGCCTTCAGCAATCGCATTCTCCATTACTGACTCAGATGTAGACATGATAGGGTTCCTAGTATCATCATTGTCATCCTCAGTAACGGAGATATTGTCTGGTCTAAGCTCAGGTCCTGAAGGCCTTCCAGTCCCGTTATCATTATCATCCTGTTTTGTGCGTCAGGTTAGCGTCAAGTAGCCTGCTGACTTGATGTGTATGCATATAGGTGATACTTACATCAATCAGCATGCCAACAAGACATGTTCGCTTGGAGGTCCCTCGACCTCTCCTGATATGTTTGATCGCATCTATGTTGGGTGTAGTTAGTGATGTCCGGGGCTGTGGTCGGGTCAGTGAAGATGAGGGTTGCGCTGGTGTGCATGGCAGTGTTGAATAGCGTGGCGATTGTTGCATAGACATGCATAGGGTTGAGCTTCCGGCGGTTTGCTTTGGCTGTCCCTCACAGGCTCTAGCAGCAAGCTCTGGTAATTCCATGTCCGCATCATCCTCTAAGGACATTGGCAGAGCCTACAAGATTTGGTGTAAATGTCCGCAACTTGAAGAGATTACGTACCGGTTTCCGGGAACGTGAGTGACACTGCTCGATATTGGCCAGTTCTCGCTCCTTTTCAGCCTAGTAGCCATATCACACCAATACTGCCACATTATGAATTTAATGTTTGACAAACCTGGAGTGATTCTTTCAACCTTGTAATTTCCTCTTGAATGCGACCCTCCATTTCAGCAGTCCGGTTTGCTTGTAACCTGTCCACTTCTGTGCGCATGCTCAACTGACCAGCCATCAGGAGCTTCATTATCCATAAAATGTCTGATGTACTCACTTCGAGTTGGTGGCGAAATCCATCAAGCTGTGCGGTGTATCGCTGGGTTGCAGCCTCCTGAGCTTTCGCGTGTTCTTGACTTTGTGACTATTCCCGACCAATGAGTAGTGAATGAGTACCAGATGGAAGTTCATACCTCCAGTACACCTCGGAGTGAGTTCAGCTCATTGTTTCATTGTGTGAGGAGTTGCTCCAGAGCCTGCTTCTCGTTGTGGGAGTCTTGCCGCATTGCTTGTACAGCTTGGTCCAACAATTCTCCATAATATTGCCATAATGCTTCCTGGAACTCTTGGTTCACCTAAAAATTATTGAGCACATTTGAGAGTTTTCAGCCAGTCTGTACTTACTTGTACATTCTTTTTCCAGAGTTTCATTCTGAGTCGGTCGATGAGGTCCTCTTTGGCAGACAATTCCCCTTCTTTGGCATACAATTCCTTGCGGAGTGACAGAGAATAGTCAACCTCATCATGGTGACACTTGTCAGAGGCCACAGCCTAAGACATGTGAGCAGGATAGTAAGCTCCGATGATACTGCATGACATACCAGGATGGGCTTCTTATTAGCAGGGGCGAGGTGCGAGTCCATTGGTCTTTTGGAAGTTGACAGAGCTGTTTCTCCCAGGTCCATGGGAGTTTCCGGTTCCGCAGGCCTGCTGGTGTCTACATTTGGTATGTATTCTGGCTCCGGGGTCCACCATACATTGTCATGTTCCAGTTGCAGAACTTTATGCTGACCAGCAGCATCTATCATCGGGTCAGAGGGAGTGACTGAGGTCGGTGCCTCCAGTTGCACATGGGTGACTGAGGTTGATGCATCCGGTTGTGCATGGGTGACTGAGGCCGATGCATCTGGTTGTGCATGGGCGACTGGGGTCAGTGCATCCAGTGATGCATTGGCTATGGGGGGAAGGGTGTCCAGCTGAGACTGAGCTGGTGCAGCACCATCGATGCAATCACCAGAATCGCTGATGGATGTCATATCATCGTCAAAGAGGTTATCTTCGGAGAGGGTCTGAATATTCTCCACCTGGTGCGGTGTAGGGAATGGGTTTTCCCTACCAAGGGATTTTATTTTTTATTCTTTGTTTCTCATATTCTTGCTTTCCAGTTTTTTTTTATTATATGTTTATTACCTTAGTGCGAGGTTTTATTGCTTAGTCAGCAATTTTTATTACCTAGCCTGTACTTACTTTTCTTCTACAATCAAGTAACGAGTTACGAGCGAGAGTTTCGAGTTTCGAGTTCGAGAAGGTTGCGTGTGGCCTTCTTCAGTGTTCAGACAGCCCCAGACAGCTTCAGACGTTCTCAGACTGTGTCTCTCACCAGACTATAGAAGCCCCTTTGGAAGATCTCCTCCTCTTCAGATATCACTACTCCCCCCCCCGTCTCTATCAGCTTTTCCTACAACTGGAGCCCACCGCGAGGGGCTTCTGTCTTAGTCTGGTACCCTACTCTCATCAGTTTCAGTCTCATTTTTGCAGTTTCAGGTCTCATTTTCTCAGTTTTCACTCGTGCTCTCACAGTTTCAGCCTCAGTCTCGCTCTCGTGTTCATCTTTTCCCTCGGAATATTCCCTTGTACATTGCTATAATCACTCAAATTCCCCACCTGACGTCATGCAAGGGCTGAATACCCCAAGTACTGGTTCTTCCGAAGCCTCGAGCTTCCTTCGGCACCCCGAGGAACTTCGAAGGTTCCTCAATGACATAATTCGAGTTGCCTCCCAAGCCAAGTCACTTCTCGAGTCTTGTCGAGGCCCCCTCGAGGCCCGTAATTCACGCGCGCAGCCACCACCCGCCTCGGACAGTCACTCACCCCGTCGTTTGTACTCGTTTTGCTTTTTCTGTGGCCAGTCAGGTCATATTCGAGCAAACTGTGATTTGTGCAAGGAGTATTTTGCTGCGGGAAAATGTTTATTAGTGAATGGTTGTGTTGTACTCCCTACAGGACAAGAGATACCATGCGAAGTACCTGGGCGCACTCTCAAGGACCGTCTGGATAGCTGGGATCTAGGGAGTCAGTCTAATGATATTCGAATTCCTCCCTTGAGTCCAGGCTGGCTCATATCTCTGGAGGATGTGGGTAGTCAAATGCCGCAGACCCATATGGTTTCACTAGCAGAAGTGCCGAGTCGTCACTCAGTGCCGGTGCAACCCCAGGTCCCCACTCGAACACCTACTGTGTCCTCGAGCTTGGGTGATGGCTTGTTGTGCCGCCCTCGTTCACCTCCTTGTAGTTTACCTACAGGATACTCTCGTGGCCGCTCCCGCTCTTACTCTCGTGGTCGGTCTCAATCTCGCTCTCGTGACTGTGGCCGCCCATATTTGCCATCTCGCTCATACTTCGAAAGTTCACCAAGCCGCGGCCGCCCATGTTCGCCGCCTCGCTCGTACTTCGAGAGTTCACTCAATGATGGTCATAGGCATCAGTACTTGTATTCGAGTAGGCCGCACAGCCGCAATTCCCATGATTCCCATGACTACCGGTACTACCGCTCACCACCACCTGCACCGCGACTCACACACTTGTTACTAGAAATCTCGAGGGATGAGCCCACTCCAGTCCGGCCCACCAGCCGGCTAGTCAACAGAATGGTGTCCTCTGCCTCCTATGATACTCGACAGTCTCGTAGCAGTCACATGTCAACCCACTCGAGAAGGTCGCGCAGCCGCAGCCGCACACCTCAGCCTTTGTGCATGCTGTACTGAGTAGACAGGGGGCCGCTTTAGCCCATTGGGATCTTTCTATTGTGTTTATTCTTTTTTTTTTCATGAATATATCATTCTTCAAGCTTCCCCTTACCGAGTGTTAGGCCGCCGCACGCCTCTGTCATCCCCCGCCCCGCCAACTCGATATCTCGACCACCGCTCACCCGTCCCTCTCGTAAATCGGGATTTAGGTTCTCCTCGACGAGAGCTTTCAAACGGTGTACTTTTCGTTCCAGCAGCCTCAGCGCATCCGGAGATATCGCTCAATCCCTGGAGAAAGACACTGTAGGACGAAAATTGGAATATCTCGGGATTGGGTGCGCCGTTGTTTCCGGTTCCTCGTTCTCCCAACTCTCTTCGCACGTCCCTATCACCTCCTGAAGTTTCAGAGAGTTCCACCTAGTCGTTCCTCACCGACGTGATGCCGCCCTCCTCCCCCCTACTGTGGTTAGACCATATCTCTTACAATTCTCGACCGAATCGTTCGCTTTTCTCAGACGTGACTCTACTAGACGACATCTACCAGACGATATAAAAGACGTCGCGTGCGCATTCACGGTTCCAGAGTTATTCAAGTTTTTGTGTCTGAGCAGGGTAGGGAGGTCAGGATCATGTATCTCAGTCGTTTTCGCGCCGTGCCTTTCGCTTTTTCGCATGGTGGCTCTACTCGTCAACAGCTACCGGGTGATACCTTTTTCGTGGTGACGTGCTCACTGGTTGTGGAGATACAGGAGTTTTTCATTTACAGAGGAGTATGAGGCGGCTTTGCAGGTATCTCGGGACTGGATGGTCCAATCGGTCTGATCCCTTTTTCTCTGTCCCCTCCCTGGTGTCTTCTACCACCACCTCCAGTTTCATATCGATTGTCTCAGTGGTTGCCCCGCGGCGGCATTTTCTCCTTCCCCGTCTTGCTGCCCCACACCTTGTCCACGTCGTATCTCCCCCGGATCTTCGCCGTTTCTCTCGATTTTCAGGGATATAATACTACTCATTCAGCGCTTTCGAACGGTGTACTTCGTGTCCAGGTTGGTGCAGCCGTTGTCGAGAAATTGGCATTCTTGTGGGTAGAGGTGCCTCAGACCAGTTTTGCGAATATCTCAGGATTGGGTGCGCGTATTCCCCCAATTCCTCGTTCTCCGGGTTCTCCCTGCTCCCCTTGAGCATTCCCCTGCATTTTGTGCCGCTGCGCTGACCCGTTATTCGTCGGTGCATACCCTTCCTCCTACCCCCTACCTTGCTTGGAGCATAGCTCATTCAATTCCGGCCCGAATCGTTCGCTTTTTTTGACGTGCCTCTACTAGACGAACCCTACCAGACGATGTCCAAGACGTAGCGCACGCGTTTGTGGTTCCGAAGTTATTTGGGTTTTTGCGTTCGAACAGGGTTGGGGAGGTCAGGAAGGCGTAACTCGCCCGTTTTCACGCCGGGTCTTTCGATTTTTTGCACGGCGGTACTACTTGCTCACAGCTATCTGGGAGTGTCTGGTTTACGGTGACGCGCTCAGCGGTTCCTGAGATATTCACTTTTCCGCATTCGGGCACACTGGCATATGTTCCTGGCGCCATATCTCCCTCGTTTCTCAGCCGTTTCTCTCGAAAATTGGTACCCGCGTTCTTCCCGCCAAGCTGACCCCGTTGAATTCTCTTTCGGCGAATTCTGTGCAGCCGCTTTCGAGATATGGCGAAGTCCGCCTCTGGAGAGGTACGAGACAACATTGGCGATAACTCGGGTTCGGAAGGTCCGATCGGTGAGATTCCTTTTGTGCCGGGCTCTCTTGTTCGTGTAGAGCCACCTTCCGAGGTTTCATGTCCACCGGCCTCACCGTTGCTCGCCAACACCTTGTTCTCCTCCTTCCCCCATTTGTGGCCAGCGCCTTTCTCCCCCGTTTTGCCGCCGTATCTCTCGCTTTTCGAGGATCCTATTCTACTCGACGAGGGCTCTCAAATGGTGTATCTTACGACGCTGTCATCATCCTGGCTGTGGAGATATTCAAAGTTTTGCTCACAGGGAGCACTCTGGACCGTTTTGCGTGTTTCTCAGGAACGGACGGGCCAATTAATATGATTCCTTTTGCTGCGTGTTCTCCCTTGTGCCCTCTACTGTCTCCCGCGGTTTTGTGTCGACAGCCTGAGCCGTTGTTCTGCAGCGCTCTCCCTTCCCTCCTCTGCTGTCTCTCGACGTGCACGCGCTGTATCTCGTTCGTCCCATGGTCGTCCCTCTCGATTTTTTGGCACCATACACTACTCGATGGGGGCTTTTGGACAGTGGGTCACACGTTGTGTCTGCTTCAGCGGTTGCCCGGAGGTTCAACTTTTGTGGATACGAGCGGTTTGCAGGTATCCTAGGACTGGCTGGACCTCAACTGAGGACAGTTGGTATCTAAGTGATGGGGAGATGTAGGGAATGGGTTTTCCCTACCAAGGGATTTTATTTTTTATTCTTTGTTTCTCATATTCTTGCTTTCCAGTTTTTTTTATTATATGTTTATTACCTTAGTGCGAGGTTTTATTGCTTAGTCAGCAATTTTTATTACCTAGCCTGTACTTACTTTTCTTCTACAATCAAGTAACGAGTTACGAGCGAGAGTTTCGAGTTTTGAGTTCGAGAAGGTTGTGTGTGGCCTTCTTCAGTGTTCAGACAGCCCCAGACAGCTTCAGACATTCTCAGACTGTGTCTCTCACCAGACTATAGAAGCCCCTTTGGAAGATCTCCTCCTCTTCAGATATCACTACCCCCCCCCCAGTCTCTATCAGCTTTTCCTACAGTGGGGAACGCCATGAGTGCCAAGGGTTGCTGCTGAATAATGGGTTGGAGAGCATATGGGTTGGGTGACGTTGCACGGTGTGAGGTATTTCGTTGCAACCCCCTTGTCCTATATATATTGAGAGCAGATTGGAGCAGAGCTGTTAACACAAAACAACTTACACATGTTTAATGTTGTGGGCATGACATAAATTCATTTACTTTGTTGGACAATTGCCACTGTCTTGTGTCTTCTAGGATTTAATTAATAATTAGCAGTGACAATGACACACACACACACAAAAATAACAATAGGAGGTCAAACTTTTGAGACGTTGCTAAGACTGCACTCTCTAGACAATAAGGGGGAAGTGGGGAAGAAAAGCGGAGGAATGCTTAAAACCCTGGGTATCTTTATGTCATCTCCTCCAATTGTATGCAACTAAAGCCCCCAAGTCCTCTGAACTATGCCAGTAGCAAAGTCATGACCGGTTCCCACACTTCATGACAACAGCCCCCACTTATTGCCCATTCTGTCTTCTCAGTTGGAGATGGTTCTTCTGCCAGCGGGGCAGGTGCATGTTAGCATGTTGGAGTCAATGACTTTGACTGAGTTAGATGTTCTCTTGCACACTAATGCGGAAGCCAGAGCGAAGACTCCCAGGATGGCGACCCCTAGAGCGACAACTCCCAGGGCAATAACCCCTAGAGCAAAGATGCCAAGCGTGACCACTCCTAGAGCACAAACTTTTGGGGGACAAACACCTGCACCCGCAGGGAAACAGAAATTAGTCACTATCGAAAACCTTCCTTCTGACTCGGAGCATTCGGAAAGCTCACCTGCACTGTCAGAGTCGAGTCTGTCATCTCTTGAATCCGAGCCAGGGGCAGATGACAAAATCCCTAAACCGAGTGGTGAGGTAGGTCGACCTGGCTGTGGAGGTTACAACTTGGAAGAGCAATTGGGCTGGGGAGAAGACGGCTTCAAATGCCTTAAGGTGAGTGTATATTAACCTCATAATGACACTGGCACTCATCTGACACCAACTAGAAATTTGTAAACAAGGCTATTAAAAATCACTTAGATACCACCAAATGTCGAAGCCAACAAAATCGCAAAGCGCTGATCACTGTGTGCGACCTGGTAAGCTTATTCACGTTGACAATGATAACTGCTCACTATGGAATGTGCAGGCCACAGCCAAATTTCCAGACTTAGACAGTTTCGCAAACCGCTGGCCCATTTTTGATTTGATTCAGATGTGCCTGAAGTATTTATCTTCGAGAGCTCAGCAGAAGAGGAAAATGAGTGCTGAGAGTTCGAGCGATGCAGTGAAGAGCGAAAAGAGAAGGGCTAGATCGCCCAAATTGAAGTCACCCGGGCCATCAAAGAAATAGGTGTATATCGAATGCACATTGATCAGTCTTGTGGTCTATTTTACCGGGATCAATTTATATTGTATATTCGCTGTGAACTGGGAGTAAGAAACAGTCAAAGGAGTGTGGATGTGTCGCACCTCAGTTGCTTTATTCCTAGGTGTGCTTATTCTTGCAATAGACAGGTCTCCCTGCCTTATTTGCTGATTGTTTCGATCGCACCAATGACCTCCGCCTTATTTTCAATCATTATTTCGACGATGCCACTATGCCAATGACTAACTGCTAAGCCTAAGACTACGTGGTGGTGACATTGAGAAAAAAAGATTTGTGAGAAAGTACTGGCTGACTTGATAAACTGAACTGTTTGGTTGAGCACGTGATGGTGAGCATGTTTCAGTTTATATGCATTTCAAGCTCCGCAATTTCATTCTTTTCCTCTTCATGTTCTCTCTTCATGACGTAGGTATGTGTAGTATGTGTAGTACAGTAGTACCTCTGCAAGTCGGAGTCATGTGAATAGTTTTGGAGCGTCTTGCGCCCTTAGGCCGTTGTGAAAAGTTAGCAAACAAAGGGAGCATTGCAATGGCATACAATATATTATTGTGGTCGCTATGTGTACCTGCATTTGGCACTGAGTACTATCCGAGACATGGGGGCATGTGTATGTGTTTGTTTCGGGTATCATGGGGCTATACTAAAGATTTTGGTCGCATAGGTTGCAACCCAGCAGTCGACTTCCCAACACCCCGTATACCGTCCGTGACGCCCGCCCACAATGACCAGCAGCAAATTTGATATCACTCCGAGGATGCTTCACCTCCAATCGTTCAACTGGTTTAAACTGTTTGCAGAGGGTGCCATCTTGATGGACATGGCACTAGACAGCATCGAATTCACCCTCGGGTCTAATTTTGACCACGATGAGTGGATGGACCTCGCTTACTGCATTGTGATGGAACCGGATTGTTGGCGTGATATCGAGAGGGCATTTATGCAGAAGTTGGGCATTGGGGGATCATCCTCTGGTATGTGTTCCTCTTATTTTTATTCATAGGTACCCCTGTTCTCTTAAATCTCCTTTGCCAGAGTTGAACGCCCCACTACCTGATGTATCACCCCTGTCCGGTGATCAAGAGTCTGCCTCGGGTACGCTGTTCTATTTACATTTGATGCTATTCTCTGAATGTCTTCTGTAGATATATGAACTTCTCTGTCCCTGCCCCCAGCCCCAGTTCCATCGGGTGAGACCTCGGGCGATCAGGAGTTGGCTTTTAGTATGTCGCCTCACTTAATTTTGATGCGGTTCTCGGAATGTCCTCCCTAGGAGTACGAACTTCTCCGACACCAGCTTGCCCTCCATCTGGTGAGATCATTTCCAACATGTAACTCCTAAGATCCTATAGTGACTCCCATCGTAGCTGGTCCTTTACTCAAAGACCCCTCAGCATGGCGCCTTATGATGGATTGGGCCCAAGATAAGTTTGGGTATGGTGAGCTGGATGATAAGATGCGAGCCTATGGCCCTCGTTATGTCCATGAGGAGTGGAAAGAGCTTATTAATGAGGTGTTCATGCAGTCGGACCCAGGAGCTGAAAATGCTATACCTGCTCCCCTTGTCGTTGAAAGGGCGATGGAGTTGCAAGGCATTCGTTTGACAGCTGATTCTGCTCCTGCTCCACCCCTTGGGCCTTCCACTTCTGATGCTTCAACATCGTCCCAAGGTGCTACCTGTCGCCGTCGTTTGTCATCTTCTGGAGCCACTCAGAAAAAGCATCATAAGCTGAATGCAAGCATTTTTCTTGATATCGATGCTGAGGACGAGGGTGACAATATAGACGAGGGCGACAATGTAGATGATGTGTGCGAGGATGAGGAAGGAAATGGAAAAGAAAGATCTATCCATTATCCTCAGCAAGTTGGACCCTCGGGCAAAGGCTCTTTCCTATGTAACATCGATATCCTTTGCAAACGATTCAACCATGGGACACAGGAGAGCGTGGCCATCAGGAGTCCGATAGATCCACAAATCCCAGCTGGTATCTTCCCACCTCCTCTCAAAAACATTTATATAGTCGATTTTTACTCCGGTATGTTTAAAAATTCTCATTTATGTACCTATTTTCATGCATTGTTAATGCAGCCAGTGCAAGGACATTTGCTATTGAGTACATGAAGTCGTGAGAGTTGGAAGCTATGACATTACCGTGGCTACCCCTCCAGCTGTATGTGGAGGCTTCCTGTCCTCTCGAGGTGCAGCAGAATCTCCCCCCCTCTCATCATCGATGTCATAAAGACATTGTTCTCCTGCTGCTGCAGGAAGGTACATCGATCATGGTTTTTAAACCTCGGCAGATCCTTCCAACCCTAAACTTGGTTTGAATCAAGAAGTCTGCATACAAGGGCAATCTTGGGTATGTCGCAGAGAGCACCAAGGGTAAGGCTGTCGTGCTCGTCGCACCTCATCAGCTTCCCTATGATTCCCCAGAGGAATGAGGCGAAAGAACGAGATTCGACGTCGAGCTGGCCAGGGTTGCAGACCTGGATCTAGTACCCATCCTAGCTTCCTCTGGTGTCGAGATTGGTTACAGTTGCGATGGGCACCAATTCGTTCACGGACTGCTCAGGCTGCCATTACCGGCTGACCCTTTGGAGTTGGTCGAAGTGCCGCATCCTGATGACATCAGATTTCATGCAGCAGCTGGTATTGACCCTCTGTTCATTGAACAAATGTTGAACTTATTCTCAGCACAATTTTGGCGAGAATGGGACATCGTTGAGGTGCGAGAGGGGGACCTCAGGGGCAAGAGGGGGGCGCTTGTCAACATGGATTGGCACAAACGATCTGCTGTTGTTTTGTGTGATGATGACGCTTTCGAGTGTAACTTGTGCGAGCTACATAGGGCGTTCAGCACAGGAGATACAGCAGAGGTTATAGCGGGTCTGTTTTGTGGGGAAAGGGGCTATGTTGTCGCTTTGCATGAGCATACCGTCATCCTGGTCATCATGCAGCCTGATAAAACCTCAGAAACTGTGAGTTGTTATCATTTCTGCTACTTGCCTACTTATAGATTGCAGGTTGAAGTCTCGAGATTTGTCATGCAGAGCCACTTGCAAGAACATATCTTATCTCTCGGCCCTGCAGACAATGCACTTCAATCAGCCTTCCCGCTTTCAGGGGATGAAGCCTTACCGGGTGACGTCATACGAGTGCATCGTGGCCCATTCGCTGGCCAGGGGGGAATCATCGAGTGGATTAGTCCTGACGGTAAGGTCTGGGTGTCTAAGTCTGGGAAGGGAAAGAACAAAGAGGATGCTTTGACTGGTGAATGTGACCCAGCTTCCAGTCAGATTATGGTTGCCATGGACATATCTGACCTCCATGTTGAACGAGCCCTGAACACGCTCACCTTTTCCAAGGATAGGGGTTATAATGTTGCTGTGGGCGATACTGTGGAGGTGGCAAGGGGACAGTGGCGTCACTCCGAAGGCATAGTGAAGACAGTGGATTTAACCAAAGCTAGCCTTGATATTGTGCACCCAGCGGATGGAATTCAAGTGAGCTACCTTGTATTTTATCTGAATCCCTCTCACCCTTCTGCCTAGATTAATGTTCCTATTACATTTGTCTGCAAGATCAAGGAGCATTTTGACCACGGATTATCGCAATTTGTCAGTTGTGATGTCTGGATTGTGGCTGGCGACAAGAAAGGCTGTCGGGCTATGCTATGTTCTCTCGGAAGGATGTCGAGTTGGGTCGGGATATTTGGTCAACTGATCCAGCTGAAGAATAAACACATTGTGATGCCGTGAGTCTACTTTTCTTTGAAGGCTTGCCCCTCTGATTCTCCCCTCAGAACGGGTATGCTGCTTGATGGCACACTGCTTCCTCCGCAGTTGCAGCGCAGCCTGAAGTCCCTCCACAGTCAATCATTCATCACACCTGTTGTCTTGCATAATGTCACCCCACCACCTTCCCCTGGCCCTTTAGATGCAGGCCCTTCAGATGTATGTTCAGTTACCCCTGCTGATATCACCAAGATGCAAACCCTTGATTATGGTGTGCCATTTTGCTGTTGTTATTGTAACATTGCTAAAGCTGGTATAGGTGAAGTCCCATGGCTTTTCAAGTCTGATTTCTGCGATTTCAAGTCCTTTCATTTCGGATTTAATGTTAGTGTCAGTTTCACCCAGGTATCACTGGGTAAGCACGTTGCCCGGACAGTGTGTCCCAACCGATTTGTGGGTCAAAATGGCCCTGCATCGCCTGGTTCTGTCTGTGTTACAGTGACTGGGCACAATGCAGGTTTGGCCATGCAACACCTCACTATCCCTGCTCAGTATCTGACACCAGCAAATCCCACCAGCAAAAATCAGTTATGTTTAATTTTGAAGGGGCCCCAAGCAGGAAGAGTGGTCTCTATAAGAAGTGCCAGCGGAACTCTAAATCGGTCGTGACAGATGATGGTACTACTTTTCAGGTTTCTGATATTTGTGTCGCATTTGAGTACAATCGTGCATAGTGAGAGTTTTAATTTACAAAGACAATAGTACTCTTGCAATGTCCTTAATGGCCTTGCGGCGCCCCCCCCAAAAAAAAAGAAAAGAAAAGAAAAAAAGAAAAACAATTGTATGTTCTGACCTGCGACAGTTTCATCATCTATCACTGCAAGCATTTCACAATTTTTCTTCAAAAAACATGCTGAAAAAATAGAAGAAAGTGATACTCTTTTTTGGCACCTGTTTTCAAAGTGAAAAGGCAAAAATAATATTTTCTTTTCTTTGCATGACTTCCCACAAAACATTGATTGATGGTAATACCCATTAGTGTGGAAGCTAATCAGCACTACCATCAATTCATGTTTTTCCACAGAAAAGATAAAGAAAAGGAAATATTATATTTGCATTTTTTCCATGAACACAGCCCAAATAAAAGAGTATCTCTTCCTTCAATTTTTTCAACATATTTTGGCATGAAAAATTGTGAAATGCTTGCAGTGTATAGGCACTTATTGTGATGGGCATGCGTCGATGATAGTTTGGAGAGATTCTCACAACTGAACCTTTCAATTGTTGGGCAGCAATGTATCTAGATGAGTTTTCTGGTCCCTCTCAGGTGATGAATTAACAGTTATGTGATAGGTAGACGTTATTGTTATGGGCAAGTGTGGACAACGCTTCATAGGAATTCATGTAACCAAGCGCTTCATGCGTTATTGTCGCATGATGATATGACCATGTCAAATGCAATCCATCCAACTGGTAGAAATAACCTCTGAAGCTTCTCCATCTCGAACACTAATCATTGACTTCTGCAGACTTATCTCGCCAACACCAAATATGGGTCTCATCCAAAGTCGCAGTCACTTTACAGGGGTGCTGGTCGCCCCTGTGAAATGTCCAGGTGACAAGGTGCCAGCTCAAGAGGCAAGCCCTACCCCCTGTGATCTCGCTCGTGCGCAGGTGAGGATTTAGTCATGCAGAGAATCCTTCATTCAAAAACCTGTGATCCTCCCAGGATCAGGATTTTGCACTCAGTCCTCTGCCCAAGACTTCCTGTACAACCTCGCTGGTTAAAGTCACTTGGAAGCACAAGTTTTTTGAGGATCAACATTCGGCACCTGGCCCGCCCATCAAGATTTCCCATTGTACTTCATTGGTCATGCAGACGAGCAGTCGGGTAAGAATCTTGGCATCATCAAGCGCGTTGTAAAGATGGATGATAAAAGGAGTGTGGGAGGAGGCTAAAATAGGCTCCTGTTGGAAGGGGTCTCAGTTCGACCCAGGAGGCTAGAATTGCCTGGTACAGAGTCAGGGAGGGAGAGAAAAGACCAGAAACATGCCCAAAAATCCAGAAGAGACTCGAGAAAACGTTTATAGAACATCAGAGGACAGAGAAACAAAAGTCCACCTCTGCTTCGTCTATATTTCCGGCTTTTCGTCTATGGTGGATCGTCTATTATTGTTTCTAAGTATGTACAGGTGCTCGAAGTACTCGCGCGGGCTTATGTAAGCCACAACGCGTCCAAACACGAAGTAAAAGATAAAGAAAAAGAAAGAAAACAGACCAGTAAGTAAAAACAATGAAATAAAACAAAATACCTAGTGGAGAGGATACTCTCCCTACAGCGTTACTAATAAGTCATTTAGCCATTCCCTCCTATTGCACAAGTCATCCCATCTTCAAAGCGCAAAGTTAGTGAGGATCAGGATTTGGCACTTGGCCCTCCTACCAAGATGCCTCGCATTGCTTCATTAGTCGATCTCATGAATCCCTCCCCTAGGGGGAACAGTTGCTTCATCTGGCGACTTCCCAATGAACTTATTGGGCACATCACAACTCTCCTTCCTCGATGCTCTCTTCTGGCACTGACTCAGGCATGCCAGCTACTCAGGGAGATTGCTGCACCGCATTATTTTGCGCTGCTTGGATTCAATACCCCTCAAAGTAGGTATTTGTCCCTGGATGATAACAGGTGCGAGGCCCTATTAGTGTGGCGGCGGACAGAGGCATTTGTTGTCCCGTGTTCCCTTTATTTTTCTGTTTCCCGGACAACAACTAACTACCATCTGTACGCCCTGCGCACCTTCTTCGAGTCGCTGCCGGGTCACAAGGTGGTCCCTCGAGTACACTTACTTCTGTACTCCGGACCCGACAAACCAACTGAGTCATTCTTACATCTGTTGGAATGCATTAGAGGGTCGGGGTGCAAGGAATTGATTTGCCTGGGCTTACCATGGGGGCAGGGGCTGCGGATGTGCCGTGGCAAAGGGACTCCTGTCTGCAACACTGAGCTCCAATTCTTAGAGCTGTCATCGTCGCTTTTCTTTACCCCATTGTCCATCGCCTTTACACTGAGTACCTTACACAGTGCACCACTGGTCAGCCTTCCACTGACTAACACGGGACTTACAGCTGTGCAGTGGACGAGTTTCCTCAAAGATTTACGGCTCAGATCCCTTCACTCCCTGGGCATAGATGTTACTTGTCCTGTCTGCAGTCTAGTGGAGTTTTTATCACACCATCAAGTGGATACCCTCACTTTCATTAGTGTTACAGCCTCACGCAGTCCTCCATCCTGCAGCCCATTGCGATGCACCTGTCCTGTAACCTCGCTGTCTTCTTTGACTAGACTGGAAGGTTCTCCTTCCCACATCCTCTCTCTTTTGCATTATGCCTATATACCAGGTACTCTGGAATATCTTGGGATTCAACTTGGGGCGTCCAGCCTAACGGATTGCTTTCTATCGGATGTTTTGTCATGTGCAGAACCTTTGCCCGGTGTGAATGAGCTTTTTGTTCAAATTCCTGCAGAGGCAGATCCTCGTGCACTGGCTTTACCGGAGAATAGCCCTCGAACATGTCTGGCCATGGTGAAGGACCTCACTCTTCAGATCGGAGACTCCAAACCAGACGATACTACAATTGTTCGTAGGCTTTACCTGAAGCTTGATACCCATGACTGACGAGCTTTCCAGTTACACTGTGCACGGTGGTTACCCACTTTCCTGGAAGTCGAGAGCCTCTATTTGTGTGCAAAAAGCTCTAGGTCTGACGATGAATTGGTACATCTATTTCAGTCATTCTCCCCACCGTCCAGCAGCCTCAGGATAACTATATTAAGGATATAGATGTTCTCTCCTCAGCTAGTCTTGTGTATGTGCTTTATCCCACACGCTCTTTGTACAAGAATCATGCCTGCCTGAGTGTGCCGAGAACACAAGTTTCATGGTGTGAATGTGAAGCAATGATGGTACAAGAATGTCTGATGGGTCGTTTGTCTCTGGGAACGAAGGCCTCTTTACCCCAATGTAGGAAATTTCACGTTGGAGTACCGTGCTAGGTCTCTGTTTTGCCACCTCTACCATATTCTAGGTCCGCTTGGGTAGTTTAACAAGCTCCCTCACTCTGCAACCTTCTTCTATTCGAACCCCATGGAGTGTGGAAGGCTGCCCAGCTTTAGGTTATCGTACCTATTTAGATTCCACCCTGTATGCAAGGACCAAACCCTCCGCTCATGAGAGGGTGATGGTGAGTTTTACCATTTCATAACCTCACAGCTCGGGGATAGTATTGACAATTACTAGGCCGCTCTATACAGTGACGATATGGCCGTGCTATACAACGATGATACTATGTTAGCTGATGAAAAACCGAGATGACCCACATCCGTTAGTTCCGATGTCGGCCAGTCATACATTGAATTGCAAATGTTTGTGTTGTTATTCCTCTACCCACTAAACTGTAGAAAACTAACCATTTGTTTTCTTCAAGACCCGGAACATTGACATCCATCTTCGACTCAGTGTGACAATTGGTGGTTTGATTATTCGAGGGGAATGGGCATTATCATCATGGGTGCCATAGTACTGCTGAAAACGGTGTAGCAATCAGCATATCACGAATCAATGCTATGCTACTGACAGGGCAGTCCATTCAGTGGAAATTTTGTGTACAACCATGTGCTGTCCTATGCTGTATTGTCAATGTTCCTCGTCAGTCAGTCCATCAGCCCTTATTGGTAATGACTTTGATCACATTATCATCCATAATACTGACTTCGGACAGTTCCAGATCGGGCTGAGTGAGAAGTGGATATCTACAAAATTGAATATAATGTAAAGCTGGCAGAGATAAGGCTGCTGCGAATGGCACTAAACTATGGTCAAACGATGAGGGTGGGTGCGGTGGTGTGGTGGGGGTGTGGCAGGGTCCCACAAAAATTAGATAAGATTAGTTCATGCTGGGATATGCACTACTGGGCCATATAGGTAGGAACAACACTGCTATGCATAACTATGGATTTCCCTGATGTGCAAGCAAGGTCAGGATCCTAGGCGGCAATGCCGCCCCCTTGTACCATTACCATAAATGGTAATCCTCAATTTGTGATTTCGTTTGGCTTTGATGCGAATTCGGCATTTCCTGGCTGAGTTCATTTCAGTTTATAAGGCTGTCATGCTTGGTTATACCTTCTTCTTCTTTTCCTTCATCGCTTTTTACCATCCCAGTCGAGTTTGTTCGACAGTGTCCAGTTCGATACCATCGTTGTGCCCTTGATAGTATACATTATACATTATACATTCGAGTACACAGTTAAAGAAGTAAAAAATACAATGTTGAACCACTAGGTACCGTTAACATCAAGCATGGTGTCAAAATCAAACCAACTACTTTCAGGGTGGCATTGCTGGATGCATTCATGTGTCCCTGTGTCATCGCCGACTTCAAAATTCATTGCTGGATGCATTCATGTATCCCCATGTCATCACCGACTTCACAATTCATACTGGTATGTCTGAAACTAAGTTATTGAAGACCTTATCACTTATTGTTCCCCTCATGTCATCGCTGACTACAGAACTCTTATTCGTACTCCCTCGGATCCTCGCCATATCCCACACCGCTTTCCCCGATATCGTGCTCGCCGTGGAGTTTTCTGCTAGTGTGTACAATTACCCTTGGCATGGGGTAGGTTGATATCGGATTACGCTTCCATGTTAAGGGATTTATGGCTCCATCCTCACCCTGTGCTTTTGTTAATGGGTGCTTATGTACGCTCTACTGCTGCTCTATTGCTCACCCTCATCTGCAGCGCAAACATCACAATGGCAACCAGTGCTGTAAGGTGCAGTATAGTGTGCCAAGCTGCACAAAGAATGGATAAGGCTGTAGGTCGCCCCCTTTTTCTTTGATGTCGCCTAGAAGTTGATGCCATTTTTTTCCATATGGAAATGGAGATATCATTTTCATTGCTTGATGTTGCCGCGAAGATGTAATGAGCCTCGCCTGCATCATAAGTCTTGGTATGTGTGTCAGTTGCTGTCCATGTTCAAAGACTTATCTTACCATGACGGTTTGCACTTGCCCTGCTGGTAGAGTGTCATAGCGTTTGAACCACCTCACTGGTTCCTTTATCAAACACAGTAGATCGATCCGTCGTTGCCTCCGCCTACAACCATCGATCCTCCCTCCGCAATGATGACTTGCTTTGGGAATCCTTTCTTGGGATTTATATCGTATGTTCTAGTACATACTGCATCCTCCATTCTATGCAGGCTGAATCCGTTTACAGCATTGTCAATGACAAAGCTACTGCAAGCTGCATCGATGGCCGCATTTCCTCTGAATATACTGTTGTAAGATTTGCATTTGTAACCGTATAACCTGCACTCACATCATTCTCCCAATAGTTTTTGTTGCAAGAATTACACCATCCTTTCCGCGTAGTGTATGGCTATAAACCCAGTGAGTCGCTTCTTATTTACTGTTCTCCTGATTACTCACATTTCTCCATCATACATCCCAAATACCAGGACATCGGCACCATGAAAATACACAGCACGTGGCACAGTGGTTGGTAGCTCAACACTGAAAATATTCGATAATGTATATGGTGTGCCCACTGTCCAGAGCTGGATTCGCTTGTCATAAGTTGCGGTGACAAGCTGATTATTTCTTTTGCACCAGCTGATTGCCATGATTTCTTGTCCCGTCCCTACCCATCTTGCTAACGTTTCTTCGAATTCAGGTGTTGCCAACGTTGAATTTTGCTTCCAGAGAAAGAGATACCCAAGCCCAGTGCCGCAGCAGAGTATGTTGTCGCCCTCGTCTTTGAGAGTCAACCACTGTGCACAGGTAACGGGATCTCGGGCATTTCGTGTCTGACTAGGCTTGCACAGCTGCACCTTATTTTGTAGGTCCCACATTCGTAGTCCTGTCGAAACCTGTAGACTTAAGTATTTTTATAGCCCCATACAGTTCTCGCTTACCTCCGCTGGCTAGGAGGCTGCCATTGTTTGAGACTGCGAGACATAGTATGCTGTCTTGGTGAGCCGTAAGATGCCTTTCCAAGACGTAGTTGTGAACTGACTTGACCGGAAGTATGGATTTCATGGCTGGCTATTACTGTCCCATTGAACTTTTCTGACTATTTATCATGCACTGGGTGGCTATGATGCTGTTGCGCTCGTTGTACTGTATGTAAGTATGTAAGTTTTGGTCTTTGTCTTGGTTTTCTATTCTTATTTTTAATTTGACCCAGCACTGTCATTACTGATCCTTGTGTACCAGCCTTACCAACCTTATTGTCACCCAGCATTTTTCTGGCCTCATTATTGTCGACGGGCTGCAGTGGTTGCAGTGAATGTTATTCGTGGGTGTTATTCGCTACAAGCCTAACAACTTAAATTAATTAATGAATGCTTGGTTACTTATTGTCGGACGAGGGCTATTCGTTACGGGCCAAACTTTAAACTAATGGGGCGAGCCCAACTCGGTATGCGAACTTATTGCCGGGTGATGACTGATCTAAGTGCTTTTTGTCTTGTTTCATGGCCAGTGGTGAGTAGTTGATCTTCCCCGCATTATAAGTTGCTGACTTGTCCAAGTTCCATCCCAAACCACCATGCAATCCAATTCCAGCTCCCTTCGTGCAAAACGCCAGCGTACGCTTTCTAGGTTTCGACCTTACCAGTCAGGGAGGCATGAACTCCTATCCCCTCCCCTGCCTCACTCATAGCAAGGTTATGACCCGAGACACATCTAGTTCAACAACCGAGGTATGTAAGTCGCCAGGGTCACAGTTCCTTGGCATAACATTCGTCCATAGGACCAGAGTTTCCACACTGCTATGGACCAGTTATTATCTACGAAATCCGGTCATGGGCAGCCACTAAGTATGAAACATTTTTCTTATCCTCCGTATCTTACGGGCCCTGTAATTTAGGTGAAGATGACACAATTAAGTCTATCTCTGATGCCCCATCTTTCAGCCCCTCCCGCCTCACTCGTCAAAATGCGGTGATTTTGGACGCCCTTGGGGCGGCCAATTGTTCATCATCTTATGGTCCTGCAGAGCCCGGAGGTGAGAGGCCTCCCTATTTTTTTGACTGGTACCAGCAATAATGTGATCAACGTAACTCTAGCATCCCAATCGATCTCATTGTGTAGTTACCCGGATTCGGTTCCGTGCCCATCATTGAATCCCCAGATTCCCCCCGGATTGAAGGAGAGTATTCATAAGGCGATTCGATATCACGTAAAGAAGTATGCGGCTCAGCTAGAAGCTAGTCTTTCCAACCAGATAGAAGTCGGGCTTTCAGAAGCTATTGACTTCACCCTGAATATCATAGAGCGACCCCTTGCAGAGACTCATCCTGGTAAGTTTTTCTTTACTGCAGCTATTGCCTGATTGACTCCAAGATCCAGCTAGACTCCCGCACTACCATGTCCGCAGCTGTGTACTCTGACTCACCCTCTAAGGCTATGCCTGGCGCGTGGAAGCAATCCCAGTCTCCCTTATAAAACTAGATCTTTTTCATTTCCTCTGCCTGTCTTTCCTTGTGCTTGTGCTGTCTTGTTACCGAGAGCCGCTGTTGTACCTGTTGTACTCCGACTGACTCATCCTCTAAGCCTATGTCTGGCGCATGGAAGCAGTCTCCCTTATAAAACCAGATCTTTTGTTTCCCCTGCCTGTCTTTCCCTGTGCTTGTGCCGTCATCGATTGTTACCTTACCCGAACAAGAAAATATATTGTTGCCATCACTACGATATCGTCCATAGCATATTAAGCTGGAGCTTGACGCGTTTCTAACCCCCAGACTATGCAGCAGCGAACAACCAACGTGAGTCCCCCATACTTCCAGTGAACACAAGTTTGACGATATTATAGGTTACCCCATGCTCGTACAAGGAGAAGCGCTATCGATATTCACCTAAGTATCAGACACCACCTCCACACTCCTGCATGGTTGCTACTCTCCTATTGAGTATTATACTGCTACTTGGCCTTGCTGCCGCTATCGATATTGTGCACCACTTTGTCCCTCCCAACTCCCTCTTCGGTATCACATTTATCGTGGTTTGTGGATCAATGATGCTGGCTATTATGCAGAGTTGGGGAGATCTAGTAAAGGGGGATGAGAGCAATTAGGTAGTTTACTCCATACTGTGGCCGTCGACTGCTGTCAACCAATGTTTGTATTCGGAGGACTTTGCAAAGTAGTCTTGCAAGTCGATCGCCCAATTTTGATGGCACCCTGCATTTCTGCGGCATGCTTGAATAAGCAGGCGGGCGACGAAGACAAATCAAGGTCCATCGGAAACTGCTATCCATGATCGCATCGATACTAATTGTCTTGCTCTGTCTATCATGTCATGCCTGGAAACAAGGTCTGTCGGTGTATCTCCCCGCAAACTCATTGATGCTAATTGTCTTGCTCATTGTCTTGCTCTGCCCATCACGTCACTCTTTGAGAACAAGGTCTGTGGGCGCAGCTCTCCGTGATCACATCAATGCTAATTGTCTTTGTTCGAAAACAAGGTTGAAAAAAGGCACACCAGGGAACAGCCTGGCTGTACGTACGTACTTACAAGTTTCTGTCCATGCAACAACACCCTTGTTGTCCAGCACAGTACAGCAACCATAGACCGAATACGACACCATGTGCGTATACTGGCCTATATTTTATGACAAGAGTTTTACTAATTCTATCTCAGAGCCCGTCCGCAACTTGCTCACATTACTCACTTGGTCTTGTGTCTGGTGCGCAAATGTTTGCATCGCAAAGTGATACCTTCAAAAGACTGATTCAAGCTCTACTGTAGCTATGCCTGCTGCACGCACCATGTTCAAGCAGTGCAAATGCGAGGAGTGCCTCGAAAGAGACACAAATGGCATTCGGATCGATGCACGAGTCATGCCTGCACATCTAAAAAGAGTCCAAGACGAGCGCTCCAGGTGCAAAGTCGACCCTTCAAAGGACCTTGCTGGCCATCTCTTTGCTCTTACCCTTACGGACGACGGACCCGATCCTAATGCTACTGCCGATAAGTTATGGAAATCGCATGCTCAGTACCAGAAAGCAGGACCTAGCAGCGACGTCGTGGCCTGGCTCACTCGCTACCCTCCAAATATCTGACATCACTGATAGCCTCAGCCATCTCCAGTTACATGATGCTCCCTCAGCATACCCATTGATCGCCCATGATACATCATCCGGCACTCGACCACCCGGTGAGCCCCAGGACTGTGTCCCAGAGCAGCTCCCATCCATCCACCTCCATCATAGCTGGGCGCAGACTTCCGAAGAAGGACCGTCATCGATGTACGGTGAAGGCACTTGAAATCCTTTCCAACGTCGAGGCTCGCAGTCAGCGGTGTTTCCGCCTTTTGTTGGACAATTCCAATGAGTGCATACCTTCCACCATCAGGCAAGAGCTTGAGCTCCTGCGCCATGCCACGGAGGGAGTCAAGCGCGATCATGACTTGGTTAACTCTCGCAAGAAAGACATTATCGCTGACCTAGACAAGCTTGAGGCGCAGCTGAGGTTACATGAGCCCTTGGAAAGCTTCTCGACAGACCCGGTCTTATTCAAAATCGGTAAGTTCTGTTTATACTAGTAGAGTTATGCTGACCGCAAGATCATTTAGACGACCAGCATCGCCCTGCCAGTTGAACACATGGATGTTGTCGCACAGGTCGCAACTCTTATTGGCGTCGTGTGCAGTGTAATCATGGGTGTGGCCGAACTGGGGTGGCAACTTCATCATGAACGCCCTTTCACTACTCCTCTACCTCGTATTTCAGCGCAATGATGGGACTCTCAGCATCTCACATGAGAATGTTCTGAGACAGATTCCATCAACTATGCAGAGTGCCTTGTCGAAGTTCAGTCTTACCTCAAAGGTAGTTCCATATGCGGTCTGTAATTGCCATTGTACATACCGGCCGACCTATGTTCCCGGGTCTGCGACACCGTGCTATCCCTGCACAGTGTACAAATCACTTAACGCCGGAGACCATATGCGGTGAAGAACTCTTGGACATTTTACCCAATGGCGAGCGGCGGCCGAAGAAGACGTATTCTTACCATGACTTCAATGACTACCTCGCCAACTTATTAGGAAGAAAGGAAATTGAGACGATGATGGATCAGGCATGCGATGACCTCGCACAATCCCTTTCTTCGCCGCTACCCCGATTTGTCAAGAACCCGTTTGAAGCCCAGTTCCTGCGCACATTTGGTGGCCCCGAAACTGGAAAACTTTTTATTGATCGAGGCGACGAGGGACGTTATGCCTTCGCCTTGCATGTCGATTTTTTCAACCCCGAAGGCATGACACAGCGTGGGGCGAGCACGTCGTCTGGTATCATCTCCATGGCATGTCTCAACTTACCCCTGGATGTTAGGTATAAACCGGAAAATATGTATCTTGCAGGCATAATTCCGGGACCAAAACAACCGTCCTTGGAGAGCCTGAACCACTATATTCGCCCCCTCATAGCTGACCTTGCAGTGTCATGGGAGCGGGGTGTCCGGTATTCAAGTACCGCGAATCATCGGAATGGCCGTGTCACGCGTAGCGCCATAGCACTTGTTGTTTGTGATCTCCCCGCTGCTCGCCACCTCGCTGCTCTCGCTGGAACGGGGAGTCATTTCTTTTGTGCCGCGTGCAGTTGTTATCACAAGCTTAACTATGGTCGTGTCGACTTTGAGAACTGGGTACTTCGAGACAAGGACAAGCTACGCTGTTATGCAGAGCAGTGGAGGGATGCCCCTACATCTGCTGAGCAGTGAAAGGCTGTTCAAGCAGTATGGTGTATGCTACACTGAGCTTTGGCGGCTTCCATATTGGGATCCAGCTCGTCAGCTTGTAGTTGACTCTATGCATTGTCTCCTAGAAGGTCTTGTACAGCACCACATGCGAACAGTTGCTCAGTCTTACTATGGAAACTACATCGCCCACTCAATCAACACTTCCCGCCTTCCATTATAACTTCGAGACTCTGGATCTGGATGTCGCTTCTAGTCTCTACATGACCACTAAGGAGGTGGGCCAAGTGTCTGCAATCCATGCGCTCCTGGTTGCCCAGGTACCAGGTGACGCTGTCCAGGTCACTGCATCGTTGGAGAAACTTCAAGACTCCCTGGTACACAAAAACAAGTCCTCACTGCGTTATGTCTGCCATTCACTGGGTTGTGTACCTGAAAAGAAGACCAGGCCATTCAAAGTAGACTATGCTAAGGCGCTTGTCCAATGGGTAAGGGAGCATTCTACCTACAGATCTGCCACTAATTCATATCTAGCGCACTCAACAACCGCTGGTTGCGGACGCTAATATGGACATTCGTGACTGCAGCTCAAAGCAGGCCCTCGAGAGGATTAGAAGTGTTATCCATACTACTGCGGTCCCATCTTGGCTTGGGTCAGTGCCGAAGAATTTTGGAGACACTTCTGCAGGTGTGATCAAAGCTGACGAGTGGCGATCACTCATTACCATATATATTCCCATTGCTCTTATCAGCCTTTGGGCGAATCCTGAGGCCGGGCTAAAGCCTACCCTTGATCATACGATGTCTCTAGTTTCTGCTATCCATCTTGCATGTGCACGGACTATGACTGTCGAGCAGGGCGTCTGCTTATCGCCAGAACATCGCTAGCTATGTGAAGAACCTGAAACAGTTCTACCCAACTTTCAACCTATGCCCAAACCACCATGCTGCCTTTCATGTTTATGACTATCTCCTGCTATTTGGACCCATCCATTCGTGGTGGACATTCCCATTCGAACGTCTTATTGGAGTCCTCCAGCGTCTCCCCAGCAATCATAAATCTGGTGAGTTCATATTCTCCAGTAATGCGTAATAACCTAACAAACTCTTTTCAGGGGAACTGGAAACATCTATGCTCCAGTCTTTTCTCAAGGGTGCAAAGCTTCGAGGCTGGATGTCACGATCAGACTGCCCGCCCATAATTCGCGAATGCAAAGTCCTCCTCGATCGTGCATACCGTACCCCAGACAATGTCGACAATGATGGTGACGAGGTTGGCGTCCCCACCTCGAAGGCAACAAACATTCCCGAAGATTTACATGCCCTCATCGGACAACGCAAAGCTGTGATGCGTGCTCGGCTCAAACACTCACCAGGGGTTTATTATTGCCAATCATCCACTCACTGTTGGGAATTCACTCATCTTATTCTATCCTCAGGGCAATCAGTCGCTATCACCTGTGCCAGGAAGTATCAAGTTTATCTATGAATCTGAGGGATCTTGGCTCTTTGCAGTCCAGCGACAGCGCCCATTGACCAGTTGCCAGCACTGACCCTTATGCTGCATATCCACATTTCCCTGCGAAACTTTATTCACCTGTTCTTGAAGAGAAGCTAGAAACCGTGCGAGTGGCTTGGGCTGTCGGTCACTATGGCAGTTGGACTGTTTCAAGTGAACATGCGGTAGTCCTCTCACTATGTAGGGTAAGTGGTTACTACTATGGTTGGCTTACTCTTGCAATAATCTCACGTTAATAGGATTAGAAGGTCATATAATGTATCTACAAATCAAATAGGATTTGTAGGATTTGGGTGACGGACTTGTACACTTGTATATGGACTCGTACACTAGACCATAGTATGGCAGGCCAAAGTCGGGTGATGATCAGGCGACCATTGGGCGAGCATCAGGCGAGCATCAGGCAATTCATTTATTCCATAGGCGACACATGAAGTTTGATAATACATTTTGTACATGAATATTCCTTCAAATTTGACCACTTGCCTATTGTTCACCAGTATTTGGAGTTTTGACCCCTGTTCCTGCCCTGAATAAACTTCAAGTTTAGTCCGGTCATGAACCCGAAGACAAAACTTGAAGTTTTCGTGACCATATTCTCGGTGCTGAAACTTCACATTTGTGACAACATTTTCACCTAAGCAGCATGACCATTTCCTTGTCAAGTTTTCACCTTCATTTTTTCGGCCCACAATACTTCAAATTATGCCAGTGCATAAATGTCAGGTTAAATTTATAATTTCCGATTCACATTTCCCACTGATGTTTACGCCTGGGCTAAATTCTGCTAACCACGTTGTGTGAAGGACATTGATAGTCCATTCTTGCCCTTCACACAGTATGGGTTGATATGGGGCATGGAAATGGTCATGGATGGTGTGAAACACATGTGGCAGTCTGGATATGACAGTTTTTTCATCATTAGCAGGGGGCATGGTGTGCTGTGATAGGATTTTGATATGTTATGAAAGTCTCCTAATATCTTCGGCAGCTTTCCCACGGTCCAAAAACCTCGGCAGCCTTCCAGTACCTTCAATACTTATTGTATGGTCATGAAACCTTGTATATATGTAGAGATACATGCTAAGGAGCTTGCCTAGCAATTAAAAGATATATTATGAATATGGGTGATGTATGGTAACCCTCTGAAGAAAAAGGTGAAAAAGCGGACTCAAATCTTATCTGGCATCTTGCTTTCACAGGAACATTGTACCCTGCACCCTCCATCCATCCAGGGCAGCAGAATTCATCACAGGAGTCAGGATGCAGGCCTAAAGCACATACAGGGGAGGAGGAGGAGAACTGATTATATCTCAAGAGAGGGTTGCTGTGAGGATTTGGAAATTTACAATGTTGTAGTCATATGCAGGGTGGGTTTGGGTTGAAGGTTTCATGGCAATATGTCAAGAACTGCAAATGGGGGAACAGATTTCGCATTTTTGCCCTATTTACTTGTACAAGCATGTAATAACTTAAATTGGATCAGATTTAGGTGTGGGAATAAGGCCTACAGTGTGCCAAATTGATTTGGATACATTAGAACATGGTACAATAAAAGGAGGCAGTGTGGTGAGGCAGAAATAAGGCAGGCAAGGCCGCATTTTTGCTTACATAATCAAAAAAGCGGAGTGGGAGGAAGTGGTAATTAGGCACAATGAATGACACAGCCACAATGTGGGGAAGGCCTAGGCTGCGGGGAAGGGGGAACCTGCTTACTAATCAAGGAGACTTCGGATTTGCTAATGAAATATGTAAGTTTACTACAATGTTTGGTAACCAAAGGTACACTTTCGTTGGTAGTCAAAAATGCGAAAATTGATTAGGAAATGCCTAGTTGAACACTAATGAAAACACTACTCTTAGATGGTAGTCAAAAAAGCGGAATTTACTACACTTCTGGTAAGCAAAAGTGTACACACCACCACATTAACGAAATGGTAATAAACACTACACTCAGTTGGTAGTCAAAAAAGCGGACTTCACTACACTTTTGGTAATCAAAAGTGTACACAACACAGCCCTAATGAAACACTACCAAACACTACACTTAGTTGGTAGTCAAAAAAGCGGAGTTTACTACACTTCTGGTAATCAGAATTGTACACACCACAACACTAATGAAATACTAATAAACACTACATATAGTTGGTAGTCAAAAATGCGGACTTTACTGCACTTTTGGTAATTGGAATTGTACACACCTCAACACCAATGAAACATTGATAAACAGTACACTTAGTTGGTAGTCAAAAAAGCGGACTTTACTACACTTTTGATAATCAAAACTGCCACACCACAACTCTAATGAAACATTAATAAACAATACACTTAGTTGGTAGTCAAAAAAGCGGACTTTACTACATTTTTGGTAATCAAGAGTGTACACACCACAACCCTAATGAAACACTACCAAACACTACACTTAGTTGGTAGTCAAAAAAGCGGACTTTACTACACTTTTGGTAGTCAAGAGCCTACACACCACAACACTAATAGAACACTAATAAACACTACATTTAGTTGGTAGTCAAAAAAGCGGACTTTACTACACTTTTGGTAACCAACATTGTACACACCACAACCCTAATGAAACACTACCAAACAGTATACTTACTTGGTAGTCAAAAAAGCGGACTTTACTATACTTTTGATAATCAAAACTGCCACACCACAACTCTAATGAAACATTAATAAACAATACACTTAGTTGGTAGTCAAAAAAGCGGACTTTACTACACTTTTGATGATCAAAACTGCACACACCACAACACTAATGAAACACTACCACACATTACACTTAGTTGGTAGTCAAAAAAGCGGACTTTACTACATTTTTGGTAATCCAGAGTGTACACTCCACAACCCTAATGAAACACTACCAAACACTACACTTAGTTGGTAGTCAAAAAAGCGGACTTTACTACACTTTTGGTAATCAAGAGTCTACACACCACAACACTAATAGAGCACCAATAAACCCTACACTTTTGGTAATCAAGAGTCTACACACCACAACACTAATAGAACACTAATAAACCCTACACTTAGTTGGTAGTCAAAAAAGCGGACTTTACTACACTTTTGGTAATCAAGAGTCTACACACCACAACACTAATAGAACACTGTTAAACACTACATTTAGTTGGTAGTCAAAAAAGCGGACTTTACTACACTTTTGGTAACCAACATTGTACACACCACAACCCTAATGAAACACTACCAAACAGTACACTTAGTTGGTAGTCAAAAAAGCGGACTTTACTACACTTTTGGTAATCAAAATTGTACACACCACAGCACTAATGAAACACTACCAAACACTACAAATATTAGTTGGTAGTCACACAAGTGGACTTTACTACATGTTTGGTAATCAAGAGTGTACTCACCACAGCACTAATTAACCACTACCACATGCTACATTTATTTGGTAGTCAAAAATGCAGACTTTACTACACTTTTGGTAATCAAAACTGTACACACCTCAACACTAATGAAACATCAATAAATGGTACACTTAGTTGGTAGTCAAAAAAGCAGACTTTACTACACTTTTGGCAATCAAGAGTGTGCACACCACAACACTAATGAAATGCTTCCAAACATTACACCTGGTTGGTAGTCAAAAAAGCAGACTTTACCACACTTTTGATAATCAAAAGTGTACACACCACAATGCTAATGAAATACCAATAAACACTACACTTATTAGGCAGTCAAGAATGCAGACTTTTACAACACTTTTGACAATCAAAAGTGTATACACCCCTTCACTAATCAAACACTAATAAACACTGAACTCATTAGGTAGTCAAAAATGCAAAGTGTACTACACTTCACTAATTAAACCCTAATAAACACCGCACATCCTCGGCAGTCAAAAAAGCAAAGTTTATTGCAGTGTTGGTAATCAACAGTGCACACCACACTTCACTAATCACACACTAATAGATACTACACTTTTGGTAATCAAAAGTGTACCCAACACTTCACTAATCAAAAACTATAAACATTACACTTAGTTGGTAGTCAAAAAAGCAGACTTTGCTACACTTTTGGTAATCAAAAGTGTACACAACACAACAATAATGAAACACTGGTCAACACCACTGCTCACTTGCTAATCAACTTTTGTTAGTCAACACTACCACACATTTGCTAATCAACTGCATTACACATTTGTTTGTCAGCACTTCTGCACATTTGCTAGTCAAGTACACTACACTTTGGGTAGTCAACCCTACTGCACATTTGCTAATCAAGTACACTACACCTTTGATACCCAATGCTAGTACACTTTTGCTAATCAACTACACTACAATTTTGTTAGACATTGCTACCACACAATTTGCCAATCAACATTCTTGTTTGTCAACACTGCTACTGCACATTTGATAGTCAAGTACACCACACCTCTGATAGCCATGCATTTGTTAAATAACCACACCACACTTCTGGCAGTCAACATGACCACACACTCACTAATTCAACTACACTACATTTTTGCTTGTCAACACTACCACACATTTGCTAATCAATTTCACTACTCTTTTGTTTGTCAATGCAAGCATGCATTTGCTAATCAACCACACTACACTTTGGTAGTTGATACCCTATACTTTGGTCTCCAACAAAGTGGGATGCTATACATTTGCTAATCAATTACACTTTGCTTTTGGTAGTCTGGAATGCAGACACTACTATCATTTGCTAATCAAGTACCTGTCTATATTCCCTAATTAAATATGCTATACTTCTGGTAATTATTTGAGAGTGTGAGTGGGTGTTTGGAGTGGTTGGAGAGTACTATGGGAAAGCATGGGGTGATCAGATGGGTCAGACTACACAGTGGGTGAGGATGGGGGAGGGTGGGGTCCCTCTGAGGCTGGCATGGGACATACCATGTGCTGGTGGGATGTCCCACCATAGCCTCTGGGGCTGTCATGGGACATCCCACTTGCCTTCAGAGATGTACATGGGATGTCCCATAATAGCCTAGGCTGCCATGGGACATCCCATTTGCTGGTGGGATGTCCCACCATAGCCTCTGAGGCTGTAGTGGGACATCCCACTTGCCTTCAGAAATGTAGATGGGATGTCCCATAATAGCCTCTGAGGCTGCCATGGGACAGCCCATTTGCCAGTGGGATTTCCCACCATAGCCTGTGAGGCTGTCATGGGACTTCCCACTTTGCCTTCAAAGATGTAGATGGGATGTCCCATAGTAGCCTTTGAGGCTGCCATGTGACATCCCATTTGCTTTCAATGGTGTATGTTGGATGTCTCAGAACAGCCTCAAAGCAAAGCACCAGAATGGAGGATACAGAATGTAGGGTGAAATGGCAATCATATGTAGTAGTGAAATCTAGCCAGTCAGTGTCTGACTGTGGGCATTTTCTGTTAGAGAGTAATTAATCATTCTGATGTAGTGAGTGGACTGGTATACTTGACATTTGGTGGCCCACATGCTGCTCCACTGCACTACATTACCATAAACCATCTTGTTGTGTTCAGATGTATATCCAGCTGCTTGCTTGCTTCTCATATTACTGATCTTCACATGTGGAATTGGATGTATGTTACTTCTTGATGCTGGTTGTGGAGGGCATTCCAAGGTATGGCTTGCCAAATTTCTTTCCTAGCTTCACATGTATATTATGGTCATGATGGTGCCTGACCATGATGGCAATGTTCTCCTCAGAAGCATGATTTTTAATGCTAATATGGCTGCACTGTTTGGGAAAGGGACCCCAGACACCTAAGGCAACAATGGGATGTCCCAAATTATTGCAAATCCCAGGGCAGGGAACATGGGAAATCCCATCTAATCCAGTGCCTACAAACATGTTTTGCCCTGGGACATGAATGGATGTCCCTGGGATGACCTTGGTCCAAGAGGCATTTAGCTTGAATGGTTTGGAGAAACTATTCAGCCTAAATGCTTACAGAAAAGGGTTACCTGAAGTGCTTCTTTGTCAGTCATACCAACATCATAGAATGCTTGGGTGTCATGCCTTGGGAACAGAATGTCATTGTTCTGTTCATATCTGCATAGAAGCCTGATGTGAAATGTCAGGTGTATATGCCTTGACGTTAATTGGTCTGCATCAGGAAAAACTGACAGTGCCATTTTTCACTCTTTATCTCTATATATTGCTATATTACACTATTTATTACTGAAGATGCTATAGGGACAACTATGGCATCTATGGCACCTCAACCATCCCCCCTTAAATATAGTGACATATAGTGAAAAAGGAGGATAAATAGCCAAATAGAGCCACAATGTTGTCATCCCAAGCTTGCCATACTTTGCCATTTTTGCTTTTTTTGTTTCTTTTTGTTCACATTTTTTATGAAGGAGACAACAAATTCATTTGGCCCAATATCTATAATACATACACATAATTCTACTTTGGTAATAAATCAATGTATCAGATGGATGGTAAGAGGGGGGATGGATGGGAGAGAGGGGAGGGTGAATGGGCATCAGCATCTGGACTGGAGAAGGGGAGGGGGGGGAATTACCTTGAAGGAGGGTTGGGGTGGTGGTGGTTGGTGCTAGAGGAGCTAGATGGGAGGAGGGGTCAGAGAGGGAGGGCCAGGGAGGGGGGGGCTTACCCACCAGTCATTGCAGATGTTGCTGTTCTGGGTGGGCTGTTGCTGGCTCTAGGTAGGGGAATGTTAGTGGGAGAAGGGTGACTCATCAGGGATCTTACCTTGTTGGAACAGAGGCTCATCTGGTGAAGGGACAGCAGCAGGAAGAGGTGGGGGTTGGGACAAAGGAGATGCTGTTGTGTGTGCATGCATGCATGGGCGAAAATTTCAACTTCTCACAGTCACATGACCAGTGGCCACTGCACCACTTCAAGTCTAAGTGCGAGTCTTAGCTTATCAATCATTTCCCACACATTTCCTAGTCACTATATACTAATCTACACAACACTACACTTAATACACTACACTTTTTTGGTAATAAAAGTGTAGACTACAGAACACTACCTTAATTGGTAGTCAAAAATGCGAACATTACACTACACTTTCCTTTAAGTAAAAACAATGAAATAAAAGAAATCTTATGATCTGTAACTATTCATTGCACATGACACTGCAAGCATTTCACAATTTTTCCTCCCAAAATATGCTGAAAAAATTGAAGAAAGAGATACTCTTTTATTTTGGCTGTTTTCAAAGAAAAAAGGTGAATATAATGTAATGATTTCTTTGTCTTTTCTGCCAAAAAATATGAATTAATGGTAATGCCCATTAGGTTCTACACTAATGGGTATTAGCATCAACCAATGTTTTTTAGTAAATCATGCAAAGAAACCACAGCATTATTATTGCCTTTTCTCTTTGAAAACATGTGTCAAGAAAGAGTATCTCTTTCTTCAATTTTTTCAGCATTTTTTCTCAAGAAAAATTGTGAAATGCTTGCAGTGTGAGAAAACATTTAGAGCAACTGGCAATATATACACTGCAAGCATTTCACAATTTCTCATGCCAAAATATCTTGAAAAAATTGAAAAAAGAGATACTCTTTTATTTGGGCTGTGTTCACAGAAAAAATGCAAATATAATATTTTGTTTTCTTTGTCTTTTCTGTGGACAAACATGAATTGATGGTAGTGCTGATTAGCTTCTGCACTAATGAGTATTACCATCAATCAATGTTTTGTGGCAAGTCATGCAAAGAAAAGAAAATATTATTTTTGCCTTTTCTCTTTGAAAACACCTGTGAAAAAAGAGTATCACTTTCTTCAATTTTTTTGGCATGTTTTCTGAAGAAAAATTGTGAAATGCTTGCAGTGATAGTTAACATGTTGCTATAGTTCAATACATATGCAATAATTGCACACTATTTCAGTATATGACAAATATTGTGCTGTCAGGACACTACACTACACTTTTCTAATCAAACACAACCAAACAAATCAAAAAAGCACACACTACACTTTTGGTAATAAAAATGGACACTACACAACACTAATTGTATTTTGTCTATATCTCTACCATTTTTGCACAGATAGATGCCATAAGCATACCTCCATGGTCCTCTTGTCAGGTACTACAACTTTCATTATGACATCTTTGAAATTTCTTTTTTTGAGACATCAATTTATTTCAGTATTTTGCCATTTTCTCACCCATTTTTGGGCATATCAATGATGTAAGCATATTCCCATGATCCTGTGACCCAGCCCTACAACTTTCATTATGACATCATGATCTATAGTTAAAATAGTGCTATAGTTCACTATATATCAAATAGTGATGCACTATTCCAGTCTATAACAGATATTGCACTGTCAGTTTTTCCTGATGTGGTAAGTCAAGTGTATATGCATTGCTCTCACTGTCATGGTGCAACACCTTCATCAGACCAATGTACTTTGGCATGAGTTTTCATGCATGTCCCTTTGGGATGTTCAGATTCTTCATTGAGAGATATACTAGGTCTCTGACCTGAAGGTCATTTCCTTCCCTTCATTTCTTATTAGCATGGTATGTCTGTGCTACTCTGCTATCTATGATGGTGTTGTGAGCCATTTCCAGGTTCTCCAATGCCTGTCTCACAAATGTTTTTACTCCTGGTGTGATTGAGGGTTCTCCCTCAGCAATGCATTGCATCATAGTGGGTATGTACCTGTAATTCAGCTCAAAGGGTGCAAACCCTGTTGAGCTGCTTATGCTGGAGTTGATCATGAACTCAATCATTGGTAGTTTGGACATCCAATCCTTCTGGTCCAGTTGGACCATTGCCTGCAGTATCTGAGCTACATTTTGTATTGCTTGCTCAGACATGCCATTCGTCTGTGGATGGAATGCCATGGACATGAGGAGCTTTGTCCCCAGCATTCTGTGCATCTCATGCCAGAATGTTGATGTGAATTTTGCATCTCTATCTGAGACAATAGTCTCTGGTAGTCCATGTAAACCGACTACTTCTTTAA
Source organism: Pisolithus marmoratus (assembly GCA_024613145.1). Taxonomy (NCBI): domain Eukaryota; kingdom Fungi; phylum Basidiomycota; class Agaricomycetes; order Boletales; family Pisolithaceae; genus Pisolithus; species Pisolithus marmoratus. The sequence continues at coordinate 301,414 of JANFAE010000061.1, forward strand.
TGAATATTCCTGCGAGCTCTGAAGCTTGCACTGTTGTAGTTACCAGTGTAAAGATTGTTTTTAAATGAGTGTGGGAGGAGGCTAGAGCAGTCTCCTGTTGGATGGGGGTCCTAGTTCAACCCAGGAGGCTAGAGATGCCTGGTAGAGTGTCAAAGAGTGGTGAAAACAATGAAAATGCGCCCTAAAAGTCCAAAAGAGTGCTGAGATTCGTCTAACGAATGTCTGATCCTAGAGAAATGTTCTCCTGAGGTTCTGCATCTTTGTTTCCATCTTCTCGTCTCTAGTAATGCGGCTGTTATTTTCCTAAGTAAGTACAGTGTACTGTAAGTAGTTGTTGGCTTACATAAGCCAACAACGCGTCCAAACACTAAGTAAAAAGATAAGGAAATAAGAACAGAGCAGATCTGTAAAGTAAAAACAGTGAAATAAAATAAAATACCTAGTAGGGAGACTTCCCTCCCTACACCGGGATGAGATGTATCATCGATGTCAGATGGCATAGGACTACCCAAAGGTAGTTGTATCCATTACTTGGTGGGAATGGTCCCATGGAGTCCATTGCAATGGATCCCCAGGGTCTTCGCAGCACAGGTAAACTGTGCAGTAGACCCTTCGGTCATTGATTGTCAGTCTTTGTGGTTTGGCATATGGGACATGTTCGACAGAATTTGTCCACTTCTCAGCCAAGTTTCAGCCACCAATACCACCTGCAGATGTAATCTGCTGTCTGGTGGGTTCCAAAATGCCCTAGCATTTTATGCACTTGGTCAATTACCCTTGCAATGATATCATCGCCCTTGTATTTAGCATGCAGGAGGCATAACACCTCCTCTCCTCCACGATTTTTCATGTATAAGAGACCATCCCTCTCTTCGAATTGAGGGTGGTGTTTTGGTTGCACCAATATTTTTGCAAGCATAGGCTCGCTCTTATACCCTTTTTGTATGGCATCCAGGAAGTCTGGTGCACCACCATATGTGATTGGAGAGGCTCTCGAGACCTCTGCAGATTCGAGAATCATTGGATCCCCTTCTGCACTTGCGTGAGGGGTGTCCTCGGTACTCTGGTCCATGGCTGAGGCCATTTCTTGAGCTTCAATATGTCGGCTCTCTTCTTTTTCCTTTAATTGATTACTTTTCCAAGGAGCACTATCCTCTCTCATTGCAGATAGTCTGACTTCCTGCCACCTGTCATGAGGGAGGTCCTCTCCCTCTGGGTCTAATTGTATGTCTGTGTTGGCCCAGTCTACTTCTTCATCAGAGGAACTATCTCCTCCTTCCCTCTCATGGTAGTGTGATAGGCAATTCACTACATGGTTCTCAGTACCTTTGGCATAGATGATATTTGCATCGAAATGGGACATATAGTCCAGCCATCATACTTGTCTACTCGACAATTTTTTCTGAGTTTTGAGGTATCCCAATGCCTCATGATCAGTAATGATTGTAAATTTGAAGCTGAGGAGTTTATCCTCCCACTTAAGTAGTGCTTTGATTATTATGAGAGTTTCTCACTTGAACATCCTATAATTCTGTTGGGCGTCACTCAGTTTTTTGGGCATGAAACCTGCTGGTTGGCAGGTTTTCCATTCAGGTCCCTGTCTGTATAGTACACCTACTCCATAGAGTGATGCATCACAAATGAGCCATATAGGCTCATCCTTTTGTGGGTCAATAGGCTGCAATACCAGATACTTGCATGCCAGATCTTTCATCATCTGGAAACATCTATCGTGGATTTCCCTCCACTGAAATGGATGTTCATTCCATTGTATCCCTGTCAATGGCATTGTACATGCCAATATATTGGGCATAAATTGTGCCAAGTACTCTACAAGGCCAATGAACTGTTGTACCTCATTTAATGATTTAGGAGTTCTCCATCCTCTTATATGAGACATCTTATGTCTGTCAGCATGTACACCTTTTTTGTCAATGATGTGTCCAAGGCACTCTAGCCTTTTGGCATACAAATTGCACTTCTCTTTTTTGAGATAAAAGTCAGCCTTTTCCAAGGTCTCAAATATGATATGCAAGTGTTGTTCATGATGTTCCAGCATGTCACTATAGACAAATACATTGTCAAGGTAGACATATACAAAGTGTCCTATATGATCTCTAAAGATCACTGTCATTAGATGTTGAAATGTTGCAGGGGCATTGCAATCTCCCTGTTGCATGACCTGACTTAGGAAGGTCCTGTATATCATTGAGAAGGCCATCTTCCAGACATCTTCAGGTTCTATGCAGACTTGTTCATACACATTAGACAGATCAATTTTTGAGCAATACTTTGCTTGTGCTACATCCATTCTGATCTGATCTTGGTCAGGAAAGGGTGTGACATCCTTTACAGTGTTGTCATTTCTTTTGTGGCAGTCTATGACTGTCTTCAGTTTCCCATTTTTCTTTGGGATGCATAGCATTGGTGCTGCCTGTGGTATGCTTTTCAGCACCCACCATTTTGCATTGGTATAAAGTCGGATTTTCTCTGACAGTTGTTGTTTCAATGCATCTGCACAATGCAGCAAGTGATAAGAATACTGTTTACTTTCATCGATCAGGGGAATCCTGTGGTTAACCTCCTGCAGTGGGGGCAACTTTGGGACTACCCCACTAAGCCTATGCTTATATTTATGGAACCATTGTTCCCTTAAACAAGGTATATCCTCTTTCATTATTACTTTCTTTATAGGTTTTATCGATGCAAGACATGTCTCGTTTTTTGCTTCCGGTCTCCCCTCCCCCTGCAAGCCCTCCCAAGGTCATTGTGGTCTTGTAGGGCATGCGAGTCAGGCTGAAGGAGATACATACCTTCACACCAGGGCATGACGGCCCTGCTACTCTGGCTTCTGGTTCAACCAGCAAAGGAATGTGCTCATTAGCAATGATGATCATTTGCATAGCAAAGTCCAGCATGACTTTGTGCTGTCTTAGGAATGGTATCCCTAGGATACAATCATAGTGATCGATATTTGCCATATCAAAGTATGAGGGTGCTTCATATTGGCCCACATGTATAGATGCATTCCCTCCATGTGTGATTTTCAATCAGCTACCGATGCATCCTAGCTGCAGCATTAGCTGCTGTTCCAGAGGAAAAATCCTCATTTTTGTGACTTTGGTGTAGGCCAGGGTCACAAAATTTCCAGTACTACCAGTGTTGATCATTGTGTATGCCTTGCAGCCATTTATGACTGCCTCTATTGTCATGCACATGTGCAATTCCGGTGCTATTCGTGGGCGAGAACCCACAGTTTGATTATCTGTCAAAGTCATTGTGTATCTGAATGCACAAGTAATTGTTTTGGCCAGTGGTTCTGCCTTCTTTGCAACATCCATCGCTGCCATATATAATGCACAGGCATTGGGCATGCCATCCCACATAGTCATCAGATCACCATGAGGTGTTTCAATCATGGTGTTGTCAGGATACACCCTGATACCATTGTTTTCTGTGGCATGTCACCTCAGATGGGTTTCTGTCCTGTTTATTCTATTTTCTAACTCTTGGTGAGTAACACTAGAGTCTTGTATCATCATTCTCAATTTGTTTATGTCCTGCAATGATTGCAGTTGATTAGTTTCATTGGACCATATTTGGTCAGCCATCACATGAAGTGTGTATTGATGTCTATCAATGTTCAGCCCATGGCCCTCCATTTGGTCTTGGTTGCACTCGTCCCATCCTTGATTAAATTCTCAGAAGGCGAGTTGCTCTGGGTACCACAGGGCTATGTTTAACAATGTATTTCTGTTGGTAGTGGCTTCTGCTATATGCTCGATACATCTTTGGCATTCCAGACATTGCTGATTTTTGTGTATGGCTCCATAGATATATGACCATACCCATTGGTCTGGAGTAGGGTTCACCCCTACACTTTGAGACCTATTGTCTCAGTTGGCATTGAGGTCCATTGGATTGTCAGTGACTCTGAGAGACATGTTTTGTATGCTCTCTTCATCATTGGTGGATTCGACATGATGCACTATCCTCCCATCTTCTTCGATCCATACCTCCCCCCATGGTGTGCTTGTTATCACAGCATCGGGGTATATTCTGACACTGGAGCTTATAGCTCCTTGTAGCCAGACAGTGCTTATGGCATTGTCTACCAGTCCAGCCAAGCCAGTGCAGTCCCTGTGCATGTGGTGAATTTCCTCTTGGGCTATGGTTAGATTTTTGAGGATTTCCTTGTAGTATTCCTCTCTGCATCGAAGATGGTACACCATCATTTGTAGTGCAGAGTGTGTCCTCCATGCACCTTCTGGAGGAGTATGCTCTTAGGAGCATCTTCCATCAACCATTCCTCTGTCATATTCTCGACGAGCAAAGTTGTCAGGGCACTCTAACACTCTCACAAGTGAATTGTCATTGCTGATTAGCCCTTCTGCTACATGGTAGACTTGGTGTCAGCATTCATCACACCTTCCCTCATGGACTGTGCCATATAGATGGGACCATTCCCATCGCTCAAGGTTGGCTTCTGCTGTTGTCTTGTAGTCCTCATCTTCACAGACATTGTCAGTTTTGGGAGAACTATGTTCTTCAGATGCTATGACAGTTCCCTCTGAGGATTCGTCCTCTTTGATACATATCATGGAACATGATATTATTTCTTTGCCATCAGGTGACTCATCTTCATGATGTATTGTGCCTAAGTACGTGACAGGTTCATTGTCATTGTCTAATTTGGAATAGTTTTCATAATTGTGGACGATGTCCTTGTCTTCGAGGTGCTCTGCCTCATCAGGATCATTTCCTGCATTATTCTCCTCATTGTCATTGTTCTCAATGACTATGATTTCATCGGCTTTGACATGTTCCTGCTCTTCAGGGATACCAGTGTTTCCTTTGTCCTCCTGGATGTCAACTGCATATAGTCATGGCCTCGATGTGGCCTTATCTTTTTCCTTTCAGGGGCGAGGACAGTCCAGGGCCATATGGCCCTCCTCGGAGCAGTAGTAGCATGTTATTCCAGGCATGAATTTTTGGGGTTGATTCCCCTTTGCTTGCAAGTTTCCTCACTCTTGCTGTCAGGGTTTATTGCACCTATTATTATGGTGGTATGGTCCACCTTGCCTTTCATGGCCAGTGCTCTTTCCTGGGGAATCAGTCCTTCGACGATAAAGCATATTCCCCTTTTTGAAATACTTGAAATTATTGTTCATAGTTGAGCCCATTGTGCTCTTATTTCTGTGTGGGTGTGAACCACTTTGTCCCTGGGAGGTCTTTCCTCCAGAGCTGGTGTGGCTCACCCTCATATGCTGTTTATTGCTTTCTGTGCCATTTCCATGCGCTGTAAAGATTGATGGTAAAGGAGTGTGGGAGGAGATGCCAAGAGGTCTCCTGTTGGAAGGGGTCTCAGTTCGACCCAGGGAGCTAGAGTTGCCTGGTACAGAGAGTCAGAGAGTGGTGAAAAACCAGAAAATGCGCCCAAAAGTCCTAGAGAGACTCAAGAAAACAGCTATAGCACATCAGGAATGAAGAAATAATATTCCAAGCACTCTGGCTTGGAATTCCATCTGTTTTGTCTCTATAATGCGTCTATTGTTTTTCTAAGTATGTACAGGTGCTCTCGAAGTGGTCGTGCAGGCTTACATAAGCCAAATGCGTGCAAACACGAAGTATAAAAAAAACAAAAGACAGAAGAGAAAACAAATCAGTAAGTAAAAACAGTGAAATAAAAGAAATATCCTAGTAGGGAGGATATTCTCCCTACATCCGAGGGTGGCTTGAGATAGTGACTGTCCTCAGTCACCACATACCGAGCCATACCACACAACACAACGAGGGCTATCCTCCTCGAAACAGAAACTCTATGTCAAAACTCAAAAATGCGAACTCAAAAGCAAAAGAGACCATAAAGAAAACAAACATGAACAGGAAGGGGTACCCATGCTGCAGGAGAGGGTGCCAGAGTGGCCTCAAGGGGCAATGAGGGGACTCGAGGGGGTGGCTTCAAAGACGAGAGTGACTCGAGCCTAGACAGGCCTCGGAAGGTGACTCGAGGGGGAAGGACAGCTGTGCGAAGGGGAAACACAAGCCTTCGAGAGGCTCTGATGAGCCTCGGGACTCTACTCGAGGGTGGGACTGGGCTCAAAGCAGCAGATCGCTCTCGAGGGGGACATGGGACTCTCGAACTTGAAAGGCGCTCTGGGGTAGTCTCAGGGTTGACTCAGAGCTCAAAGGGGAAGGCTTTGCTGTCAAAATCACAGCCTCACAAAGGAGGAGCAAGGTTCTGCAGGGGGCTCGAGATCCGAGGGTGGCTCGACAGAGCCCTCGAAGCAGTTTCGAGGCAGGGGGAACAAACCTTCTAGCACTCTAACAACCTACTGAGTGCACACACGACTTCCAATCCTCTCTCGAGCTACGAAGCAAGTGTGGAAGCTAAGTCACCAGCCTGCTATCCGGGACACACCACCGTGGCTAAGCCACAGTGTGCCACGAGCCTGCATAAGTGACTTGGCAAGGAAATGAGCTGCTCGGAGCCAGCTCGGGGGAGAAAGGGAGGTCCTTCGACATTCGAGGGGATGCCTCGAAGGGGAAATGAGGGGGGAGCTTCGTGCTCGAGTGCGCCTCCCTGGGAGCATCTTCTAGAACAAGACTGAGAGTGCTCCACAGGGGTATCCCGAGAGTAAGAAACCAAATGGATAAAACCAACATATATTTCACGAAGTGAATACGACACGAGCAGGGAGGGTGTAGGGGTACAGGTGCGTCTGAGGGAAGCGTCTATGTCATGATTGCGTCTTGACAGGTCTTGGAATGCGTCTCGATAGGTCTCAGAAAGTGTCTCAAATACATTACAACTGCGTCTCAGTAGGTCTCCGAATGCGTCTGGAATATGTTACGACTGCATCTGGAAAGGGGAACGAAGCGGATACGTCTGGAATATGATACAATTGCATCTGGAACTTGTTATGATTGCATCTCGTCTGGATCTTGGAAAGCGTCTCGAACACATTACGACCATGTCTCAGAGGGTCTTGGAGTGCATCTCAAATATGTTACGAACGAGGCGAACATGTCTAAATGAAGCATCTATGTCACAAATGCGTCTCGAAAGGGTCTGGAATGCAGCTGGGTCTCGAAGCAGCTGGTGGGGTCTCGACAGGGCTTCGACTGACTCTAAGATGATGGGAAACAGTTCCCTACAGCTCGAGAGGGAGCTAAAACATGAGGGAGAGTGCCAGGGAGCATAAGCTGTGGCAGGGGAGGAGGACGGCAGCGCACTGGGGAGGAACCGCTCGACGGAATGCTACAAAACTTTGGAGGACGGTAGAAGCAGGCCAGGAGAGCTGGGAGAACGAAGAAACATGGGAAACAGCACACTCAGTCCCGAGTTATTCCAATTTTCGTCCTACAGAGCCTTTCTCCACAAAAATAAGGATATCTCCAGAAGTACTGAAGCGGACGCGACGACAAAGGCACCATTCGAAAGGTCTCGTCGGGTAGGATCAGAGTCCCGAAAAGCGAGAGGTCTGGCGCGTCGGGTCACGAGAAAACGCGTGTGCAAGCTCGCAGGTAGGAGGACAGCAGTGTGTTGGCAAGGAACCACTGGGCAGAGTGCTACAAAACTCCGGGACATCGTAGAGGGCATCTAGGGGTGCTGGGAGGCCAAAGAAACGAGAGGACCGGCGCACCAAATCCCGAGCTATGCCAAAAACTGCCCTACAGAGCCTTCCTCCACAAAATGGGCAATATCTCCAGAACTACTGAAGCGGACGCGACGAAAAAGCCCTCGTTCGAAAGGTCTCGTCGAGTAGAATCCGAATCCAGAAAAGCGAGAGGTCCGGCGCGTTGGTTCTCGAGAAAACGCGTGTACAAGCTTGGGGGTAGGGGGAGAAGTAGGGTTACCAAGCAAAACAGCCCCCTCGCGGTGGGCTCCAGATGTAAAGATTGATGGTAAAGGAGTGTGGGAGGAGATGCCAAGAGGTCTCCTGTTGGAAGGGGTCTCAGTTCGACCCAGGGAGCTAGAGTTGCCTGGTACAGAGAGCCAGAGAGTGGTGAAAAACCAGAAAATGCGCCCAAAAGTCCTAGAGAGACTCAAGAAAACAGCTATAGCACATCAGGAATGAAGAAATAATATTCCAAGCACTCTGGCTTGGAATTCCGTCTGTTTCGTCTCTATAATGCATCTATTGTTTTTCTAAGTATGTACAGGTGCTCTCGAAGTGGTCGTGCAGGCTTACATAAGCCAAATGCGTGCAAACACGAAGTATAAAAAAAACAAAAGACAGAAGAGAAAACAAATCAGTAAGTAAAAACAGTGAAATAAAAGAAATATCCTAGTAGGGAGGATATTCTCCCTACAGCGCCATACTTCTTCAAGTATTTCTTCAATTGTGGAGTGCTCTGTGGATATTCTGTGAGCCTCATATATTGCTTTTATTATTGGATGCAGTAATCCCTGCAAAAACTTCCTCCTGAACGAGTAATCATTGGGAGGTTGCACCATTCAGTGCACACAACATTTTAGGTCGTTATAGAATGCTAGAGCACCTTTGTCATGCTCATACCTCATTTGGTTGTACTTGTTGGCAGTGTTTTGTGCCAACACTTCATGGACAAATCTCTTGAATAATCCACATATAAGGTCTACAAAGGACCATTGTTGTACTTGTCAGTTAGGTGATTTGACCTCTTGGTCATACCATTGGGAGGCTAGTCGCTCCAGGAATAATCCAGTGTACAGTATGCAGTCTTCATCATGATCTGGTCCCATAATCTTAATTGTACAGAAGTACTTCAACAGGTCATTATAGAATGCTAGAGCACCTTTGTCATGCTCATACCTCATTTGGTCATACTTGTTGGCAGTGTTTTATGCCAATGCTTCATGGACAAATCTCTTGAATAATCCACATATAAGGTCTACAAAGGACCATTGTTGTACTTGTCAGTTAGGTGATTTGACCTCTTGGTCCTACCATTGGGAGGCTAGTCCCTCCAGGAATAATCCAGTGTACAGTACATGGTCTTCATCATGATCTGGTCCCATAATCTTAAATGTATGGAAGTACTTCAACATCTGGCCTAGCCAGTCATCAAATTTTTCCAGGTCATCCTGGCCTCCATACTTTCTGGGTTTCAGTGGGCTCATAGCTTTCACCTCTGGCCCAACTTGGCCCATTGGTATACCGACTTGTTCCCATATGTGCTGAGCATATCTGTCCTGCATAAATTCCATATATCTTGTATTTCCTGGGGTATATCCCCTTAGATAGTTAGGTCGAATACCCTGTATTATGGGGCAACCACCGACTTGGGGGACATTCCTGCTGATGATATCTGCATCATCATCTTCATCATCATTGGGGTCATCACCTCCAGGAGGACTGCCTCCAGGGAATCCTCCACCAGGGGGTCCACCTCCATAGTATCCTCAAGGGTCATCCCCTTGATCATTATCATTCGGAGGATTCCCTCCATTTGGGCTTCAGCTGGGAGGTCTGTTACCATCTCCCTGCCTTCCATTTCCTTCAGAAGGGTGTCCTCCTTCCCTTGCAGTTTCATTTGCTGCTGCTATGGTGTGGTCTCTTGCCATTTGATGGAGGATGGTGGTCCCTCTTTGGGTGCCAAATATCTGTCTTATTATATCTGAATTGTGCCTTGAGAAGTATGCTGGGCAATTCAGCATGTCTGGGGCAAATCCCCTTCTGAAGTATTCTGCCCTTCCTGGCATGTTAGAGCTTCTATTCAGAGGGTTTCCCCTCCTGACAGACTCTTCCAGCTGCAACTGAGGGGAGAGATCCTCCCTTTTCACCCATATTTCAGTGTTTGGGCTACCAGCTCTGCTGGTATGATTGTCACTATTCCTCCTTGCCAGCGTATGCCTAATACATGCTATTGCTTCGGCATGGTGCCTACTGGGGTTTACCCCATGGTTGTGAAACTCCTCAGGGCCATACCTGTAATCCAGCCACTGTTGTTCGATGTTTAGGAGGAATTCATTCATGATTTTGAGCACCACATGTGGGTCAATTTGGGTGTCTCCCTCATTTGTCCCTCTCATGGAAGGCTTGTTGCCTTCATTATAGATGACTAGGGGAGGGGACTCATTCCCTCATGAGGGTGCAGGGTCTGGTGATAACCATGAGATATTGTTCTCTGTCTGTTGAGGAGTTAAAGGACTCAACAAGTTGTCCTTTCTCTCTGCCGTGTCCCTTGTACCCTGGTCAGTACTACTCCCCAATGTCATTGACAGCCTTAACCCTCCTGGCATTGGCACTGCAGCTCCTGGCTGGTTTGCACTTGTGTCCTCTTGGGTGTTGTCAGTGTAAAGATGGGTGAGAAATGAGTGTGGGAGGAGACTAGAGAGTCGCCTGTTGGAAGGGGGTCTCAGTTCAACCCAGGAGGCTTGAGTTGCCTGGTAGAGGGGTCAAAGAGTAGAGGAAAAGACCAAAAATGCACCCAAAATTCCTAGAGAGACTGAAGAAAACATTTATAGCACATCAGGGGACAGAGAAATAAAAGTCCCTGTCTCTGCATCTATACTTCCAGCTTTTTCATCTGTAGTAGTGTGTCTATTATTTTTCTAAGTATGTACAGTGGCTCGAAGTACCCACATGGGCTTACATAAGCCACAATGCGTCCAAACATGAAGTAAAAAGATAAAGAAAAAAAAGAAAAGAAAACAACCCAGTAAGTAAAAACAATGAAATAAAACAAGTAGGGAGGATATTCTCCCTACATCGGGTTGAAGGGCTTTTCCCTTCTTCTTGTTCTTTTTATTATCTTTTTGGACCTCAGGGGGTCCTTCTGGGATGCAATGGTTATTTTCATCAGGTGGGGGATCACCTCCACCATCCAGAGTCTTCATCATTCCCAACTTTACAGCACATGCATATGTGCAAGTAGCTGTGCAACTCATATTGTGAATACTCAATTACAAAGTTCAAAAAATTGTAAGGGTTGGGTAGCTTTCATCTTAAGATCATGCTTGTGAACTGTACTATCATGGCCCTGATATTTTCTCAGCAGTTGCTGTAAACAACCAGTATATGACTGCTGCATTGCAATATCTCATCATACCAGGTATGCCTCAACAGTCATTCAAAGTATACACCTGATCTTTCTCCCTATATAGTGCATTTCTTCGAGCTGTTGTGCAAAAGAGTTTACAACTGGTGGCTCTTTGCAATGGATTGTGTGATGACGATATGTCATCATATTCTGATTGGCATGATCCAGTTGGATACCTTAGCAAGATCTAACTTCAAACTTGATATTTGTGTCATCATAGAGGTAGTCCACTGCATGCTTTTCTGTCACCACTGGAGTCAAAACAATCCAAGTTGGTTGCCAGTGGAAGGCAAGTCCACTTCTGAGTCATTCCAATGTGTGCTAACTTGCTGAGCACATGTAGTTCACGATCTGATCCTTGCTCCAAACACAACAGCCTTTCGTTCCTCAATGGAGGATACAATGTTTCGTCATTTGTTTTTTGAGGAGGTATGTTGAACATCGACACCTGATCACTGAAGAGTTCACATGTATTAAATATTGCCAAGCTCGAAAATGTCAGGTTGTTGTATTTGATGCACATATGGAATATGATCGATCATCTCCTACATGTACCACCAATGCCTTCTGCAATGCCTAGATACAGCATCAACCTTGCTCAAGATGAGTGAGACTATATCAACATCTAACAACATTCCAATCAACTATCAGTTACCTGCTCTTACATGAAATTGACTCTGACAAACACACCATGCAATGGCTTTTCAACAGCTCCATGTGCAATCTCCTATATCATGCCTTACTCCAACCCAATTCCACCAACTGGATTGGTGTGGTGGAGGTTGTCACTGGGGCCGATAACTCCAACATTATGGTAAGCCCAGTTGTTGGGTTCGTACTGGAGAAATTCTCTTTTGTTCTTGCATGGGTAAGTTAATGTTGGTTAAACATTCATTTTATTCATTGTATCTCAAATGACAGGTTATTGTCGAGCTGCAAGAGCTCACTGGCAAGCACTATTCATTTGGACATATGGTGCTGGACTCACATTGTGTTCACTGTGTTGCAGAGTTCAAGAGAAAAATAAGGCATTTTTTATATGATATCCTGAATGGAACAAATAACTTCCTGCCTCCAGCAACTTGAGAAACTGCCCACACTGCACTGACAGACTGGATCAATGTGACTGTAATGTCTGTTCTGCCATCAGAGGTGGATGCCCAGTGAAAAATGGACCCAGCCAGATAAATGCAGCACCATTTTTTGTACCTATTCATATGTATGTCTAGGTGGCTGTGGATCCATAGCCTGGCATGCATTCAATGACATCTGTTCTTTTCATTATTAAATGTGGTTGGCATCAAGCTGGGCTCATTGCCAAGCTGCTGAAGTGCAAAACCACTCCCTTGGTGGAGGATACAGTCTTTGCATTATCCCAGGTCAAAACTTGTTCCTCATCATGCCAAATAACATCTTACATTCAATGGATGTTGGCTTGATTCTACACCCTGCATCGCCACCCCCCTCTGTAAGTCAATGTCTCTTCATATATACTTACTAACTGCCTATGTAGATTATTGGTGTACCATGAGGAGCCTCCCATCGACATGTGTCTGCCCCACCATGCTCTATACATACACAAGCATCTCTTCACTTGCCTTTTCTCCAGAGCTGTTTGCCCCTTCATCATCCATTCCATGAATATGTAAGCTGATTCAACCTATCCAACATAGTCGCCTAACATGTGCATTGTGCTGGGTGGCCATCATTCTCTTGAGATGCAATGGCCTGCTCACAGCAGTGGCAGGAGGGCAATCATAGGGACATGCTGTACAGTGCAGTACCTATGTACTCAGCTTATGGTGAAAATGTACTACACCAGAACCAGACCATCCTACTGTTAACATCAGCACCATTCCTGTTGGGCACCAGTTTTTGATATATCCTATATTCAGATATGGTCATTCCATGATCTCATCTGAGGTTCGCTGTCCTACCATCCTCAACATTAAATGGAATTCTAAAATATGGCTAGTATAATTAGCACTCTCGGAGTCATCTGACACATCCCTCAGCCCTTCTGCCACCCAGTTAGGAATACTTGGAACTGGAGGTGTAAGTAGCCATGATGCTAAGCTCTTAGCCATGATGCTTATTTCAGTCCCAATATGTAGTATATCTGCCCGACAACACTGAAACTACTGGGAGTCCATGGTACATTTAACTCTGGCCATGGTAGACACCATAAGGGTACTAACATAGGGTTCCCTTCCTCATACCAAAGCTCACAGCCTTGGCCAGATCCATCTGGTTTGTAGTGTCTGGGGTAGGTTTGACCCTGGCAAATGTGCTGGGTTACTAATTAATCAAACCAAGGTTCCACCCTTTAAGCCACCATTACATGACATTTGGCCCCTTCAATCGATGTCATGCATGTGAACTCTATTGCTCTCGGTATTCCTAGACTCGGAGGACATCATGGTTACCAAGATGTAAAAACTTTTTTCGATTTGGATGGACTACTGTCTCCAGTTTCAATCGCATCTCTGCCATCACACCACATGCCTACCAGGCATGTTGCAGCACCTGCAACTCCCCCAATCATGACTAAACATCACTGATGGATCCATGATGAATGTGGAGATGATACCCCCCTCTATTGCACTGCCCTCCAGCCTGGAAGGAGGAATAATCATGAAGGGACAGACAGAAGTTGTCAGGTTTCTGGCAAGATGGTACCACTGCCATCTTCAAACAAGCCACAGCTAGTGTTGCCTCAGCTTGGCTTGGGTATATTTTGGCTTATTCCATGGCTTCCCACCTAGTGCACTTATTTTTGCATTAAATGACTTGACCTGAGTGAATGAAATATAGTTTAGAATGTCCTTCATCCACTCCCAAAATTTCTATGTGAATTGGTCTAGCCACTCTCAAGAGAGAAGCTCATCTTTATGATTTGGCTCGGCTCGAGCACAAAATGGCTTGAATGGAATATCTCAAGAATGGTTTGGTCAATTACTATAATTTTTTTTTCTACTGATAGTCACACACAAAAGCCACATAGTTTAGACTGACTACATTGCCATTAATTCAACAGAGGAAAAAATAAAAAAATAAAAAATGATGGCTTGGAGCCATGGCAACACTAGCCACAGCATCAAGTGGTAAGTAAACCACCTGCATATATCTTCCATGGAGCCATGTTAACACCCATTACCGTGATCTAGCAGCCATGGCAGTGGGTAAGCTGGCCCTTGCTGCACAACCAACATACAACATAGACTTCCCAAAAACCCCTGCCTTTTTTGGCCACTGGTACCCAGAATACACCAAATTATTACAACATATCTGAACTGTCCTATCCAAGTGCAAGACCCATTATTGTAAGCCTGATATGATTCATGCAAGGGTAGCCACTCACTTGCAACTTCCATGTTACCTGGCAGCCGACACATGGATCATTTCATCTGTGATCTCAGATCAAGCCAATCAAATTCCCCCCATGTATCCTCCTTCCTCTTGCAGAAACTTGGGGCTTCCCAATGTCAGTGTTGGCACCATTGTTGCCTCTGGCAGTTCAAACCCTACCCTCATGGAGAAACCCCACTAGCAGTGGTGTGATCTTTTGTTCACCATCATGGATTTGTGGCCTTTCATTGGCCATCCGACTCACAGTCTTGTGGTCTTAGGCTTTTTGGCTGTCCTGATCTTGTGATCTTTTGTTTGCCCAGTTGTGGGCTCATCGCAGCGAGCAGGAGGGGAGAAAAGAGACAGGGGATTGGGTGGAGAGTGGGAGGGAGGCGAAAAGTGGAAATGGAGGTAATGTCAACACTGCCAGCTGTCTTATATTGGTGATAGGACTTCGACTCATGGGTTCCACTGAGATGACACCTGTCCCTAGTCCAAGCAGGGCTGGTGTGAGCATGCAGTGCAAGTTAGGGTCACATGGCAATTCAGTGTGTATTCACTCAAGAATGAGTGAAGACACACTGAATTTCCAAGGATGCAGGAACTCAATTAAACTGTTTTTATTCTTACTATTCTTGCTGTCTATAATGACACATTCATTGCTAAGAGTATTTGTAACTGCCCCTTGGCCATAGCATTGAAAAACATTCACCCTAGGTGTAAAAGCCATTCATCCATCCATCTCTTAGATAGTTTGTACTGATGCACCCTGCTAATAAAGGTGCTTGGAAGGTGTGACTAAGGAATGAATGTGTGGATACATGCCATAATAGGTTGCCTGTGATTGTATAGCATGTCAGATGTAAGGATGTGTGACTCTCAACTGTCATTTACATCTCCTTCTTGTGCTGCAATTACAACATACTATCTTTTTTTGTCAATTAGACAGGTGTAGATAACTCATTGCCATGTGATGGTTATGGATGATCAATGCATGTTCAGATTTAAGGATGTATGACTCCCAACTGTCATTTGCATATCTTTCTTGTGCTGTAATTGAAACTCCTTATCTTTCTCTGTCAATTAGGTAGCTATAGATAACTCATTGCAATGTGGTGGTCATGGATGATCAATGCATGTCAGATTTACTTGGCTTTACCAACATCAAGTTAAGCACTGGTCTGCCAGATACAAGATAGAGAAGCACATATCATGGGGATATTAGTCAGACAAGAATAAATAATGGCTGCCTGTGATTGTATAGCATGGTCAGATTTAAGGATATATGACTCCCAACTGTCATTTACATCTCTTTCTTGTGTTCTAATTACAGCTTCTTATCTTTCTTTGTCAATTAGATAGGTATAGGTAATTCATTGCCATCTGGTGGACATGGATGATCATACATACAGTGAGTGAAAAAACCCTTGCAATGTTTGGCTGTTTTGGACTAATTCCAGTGTAGCACAATGAGGTGTGGGAATACTGCTTACCTTTGGTGAGATAGTTGGTAGCATGGGCTCTTGGCTACAAAATGGTCCCAGGGTCATGTGATTTGGTCCAGTGGTCATTGAGATATGTCATTTATAAAACAACTACATCATTGCAAGGGTTTATTCACTTTTGGCCTGGCAGTAGAATCTGAGTCAAATGAAGGGATAATTGTGGTTGTGTGGTCCTGCAAACAAAGGTACACACATAAACATTATGTCTGAGTTTGAATAAGTTCACATGCTTCTTTATTCCCAACTTCTACCACCATGAGATCTCTCTCTGCTACCCAAAAGAGTACTATCCTGACTATGCTTGATTCTGGTCACTCTGCTTCCTCTATTGCCTCTAGTACTGGTCTACATCTTTCTACCATCTCTAGGCTTCATTCCAAGGAGTGTTCCAACCTCCAAAAGTCCACTGGAGGTCATCCACCCAAGCTTTCCCCTGCCAATGTCTGCCATGCCATCCACCTTATCTCAACTCAGAAGGCAGAAAATGCTGTACAGGTGACCAAAACTCTCTCCAACATTATCAACCAACCCCTGCATCCAAATACCATCCATCAGCACCTGAAAAAGACTGGCATGAAGGCTGTAGTAAAGTGAAAATGACCTATCCTCTCTGCTAAGCATCACAAGGCAAGGTTAGACTTTGCCTATGCTCATAAAGATTGGACTTTGGAGGACTGGAAGAGGGTGGTATGGTCTGATGAGACCAAAATAAATTGCCTGGGGTCAGATGGGCACAAATGGGTGTGGAAAAAGCCAGGGGAGAAGCTGAATGATAGGCTAGTAGAGGGGACACTGAAGATTGGAGGAGGTTCTCTCATGATGTGGGGCTGTATGACTTGGGAGGGTGTTGGATATGCTACCAAGATTGATGGTAGGATGGATGGGGACCTATACCTTCAAATTTTGAAGGATGAACTACAAAAGTCCCTTGACTATTATGGTCTCCATCCTCCTGACATCATCTTCCAGCAGGACAATGACCCCAAGCACACCTGCAAGCAGGTCAAGGAATGGCTAGAGGAGCAGGATTTTAGGACCATGGTATGGCCTGCACAGTCCCCTGACCTTAACCCCATAGAGCATGCCTGGGGTTACCTCAAGAGGAGGCTTGCAGAGTATGAACACCCCCCCAAGGGAATACTGGAGTTGTGGGAGAGGACTCAGGTGGAGTGGAATAATATACCAGCTGAAGAGTGTCAGAAGTTGATTGAAAGCATGGCTAGGAGGGTTGAGGCAGTGCTTAAAGCAAAAGGAGGCTATACCAAGTACTGATATCCCCCAAATACCCCTCACTTTTCAAAAGTGAATAAACCCTTGCAATGATGTAGCTGATTTATAATTGACATATCTCAATGACCACTGGACCAAATCACATGACCATGGGACCATTTTGTAACCAAGAGTCCATGCTACCAACTATCTCACCAGAGGTAAGCAGGATTCCCACGCCTCATTGTGCTACACTGGAATTAGTCCAAAACAGCCAAACATTGCAAGGGTTTTTTCACTCACTGTATCAGATTTGCATAAGTGGACCAACATCATCTGGTTATATCTGTGCTTCAAAGCTCCCCTGATGATCTCAGCTGTACAAATGGGGACCTATCTGTCAGCCTCTCGGCACTGTGACTCACTGTAGCTAGCTGTACAGTGATGGACAGTAAGTCAGGGGTTTGCAGATGAAGTGGGGCTGGCCAAAAGCAAGAGGCCAATGACTAGGATTGACAAGTAAAACAGAGGGACTTATTGCAGGTGTGGCAACCTTGGTGAGTGTTTTATACCATTTCCTGATCAAATACTAACATCATTTAAATGCCCTATATCAAGGCTTGCTTTCTCTTGTCGGCCAACCCAGAGCTTGGTGCAGTTGGTGTGGTGATGGGTATCCCATATCACAATGACTTTGACTTCTACCTACAGCACTTGTTTAAGCATATGAATTGGACTATAGATGACATGGATGGCATCAATCAGGAAGTCTTCTCCATGAAGTCAAAGTTGACCAGCAACAATTTACCTGATGCAGTATCTGATCCAGCACCATGCACCTGGGAAGATGATTTTCTCGATGAGATGGAAAATGGCACGACCGCTTTGGCTTCTGTGCTCCCTACTAATGCTATGAATATTCCCCATTCACACTCCCCTCCTCCTCCACCATCTCTGCCACCATCCCCACCATCCCCCATCAACGATGAAATGGGTGCCAACATGTCCAACTCCAGGTCCAGTACCCAGGGAAACTCCATAACCATGTCAGCCATATCTAGATTACAGGTGGAGGTCAGTCAGCTGAGTGTAAGTAATGCCTGTGGTGCACTGCCCAAATCAGCTTTGGCTTCAGCCAATCATGTCTCTACATCTCAGAGGATATCACCACTTCCAGCTCATCCTGCTGAGTCCATGTCCACTGGCCTCGCACAGCCTGAGCCTGTGAAGCGGAGGATGTGTGGGCGCCCCACCAAGCTGAAAGCCAAATGATACCTTCACCTGAATCAGCTTTCATATCATGTTTCTGTGACCACTGGCTCATAAGTCATATTAATCACTGTCTACCATCTAGCTACATTTGGCTCACATGTGACAATTAAATGCCAGGTCCTTCCTCCCCTTGCCTTGACTTTGACTCACTGAACTTATTGCTGTCACAAATCGTCTCGTCATGTTTAAATCATAACATACATTGTTGTATTTGTTTTATTTTTCTTACATCTGGCTTCACACTTGTCTGGTAGAATTAAAATGTTAGAGCCAATTCAGAATTTTATCCTGATGCGATTTTGACTTGTGAGAATTCTGTACTTGGTGATCATTTGTCATATGATGCATCTATCACTTTCCCAGCATGATTACATGTTGCCCATGGATGTTCTGCAACTCAGAGGTGAATCAATTTCCAGAAGTTCATTGCATACAGGTCATCTAATACTTCACAAAGCTCCAGCTCTGCATGACACTCATGGCTTTGGTCTTGCCACAAAGACTAAAGCATGCTTTCCTTCCCATCCAGGATTCATCCAGAGTTGGACATTGATCCAATTTAATTTGCTCAGTGAGTTAGAAGTGATGGTATGGAATTGTTTCATGGAGAAAGGTGTGTTCCCTACTTACATACTGCCATTGTGAATGAAAAGTTGACTCCCCTCCATCCACAAACCCTTTCACAAATTACCCCCAGATTCGTTACTTCCATATTCCACCCTTCCCAGTACCCTGGACCTTCCCCATAGTTCTCAATGTCATCTATCATGCTGAATTTCTCTGTACCCCCATCCATGCTCATCAGCATCAAAGGTCTGTCAGCAAATATTGTGTGCCTTGCATCATCTTCATTCAGCTTCAATAGAACATGTACCCACCCTTCTGCCATTGAAGATGAAAATGATTGCCTTCACCTCACCTGCTGTTTGGTAACTGATCTCCACCTGTCTTTCTAATAGTATGTTCACCCCCTTAATTCCACTGTACATTCCTAGGATGGTGACTGTGAGCAGTGGTATGTGATAGCTCTTTCTTCTGTTCTTTGCATGTGATTTGTTTGTGTTACACTTCTTATTTTTTCTGCTGTATTCACCCTCACCATTGTTCTAATTACCACCAGGTGTATGTAGTATATGAGGAAACACATAAGACTCAGGAACATTATTATTTTGTGCCAGGTTTGAGATGAGAGATCATTTTCTGGTATGATAAGGGGAAAACTCCATATTAAGACATTGCAATTAAGCTGGCAGCATGGCAATGCCATTAGCATGTCTTCCTTCTTCACTTTACTCCATCACCATCCCTTACAATGCTTCTAACCATTGCCATCATCAGAGTTTACCCCTCCCCACAGACCAGCGACATTGAAAGACAAATAACAACTCTGAATCCCACCTCTGTCATCCAGTGAACACACAGGCTGTGCGACCAAAGCATTTCTTCAGATTCCTTCTAGAATCATTGTGTCCCTGACCTGCTAATGAGATTTATTAGCATTTGGCCATATTTCAAGCTCTTTCCCCACTGCAGTGAGTATATGATATCATGAAAGTCCCATGTTATCTGCCCTATGATTACACCATGCTATAGATGTGGTTATGATATTGTCATTGTTCATTTCAGCATTATTTTACTGACTGCCAGTCATAGATTGTGTGGATGGGACCATACGCCCTGCCAGTTTTCAATGTTTACAAGGAGTTCGCTCACTTGCATTGTGTTTCAGCATCTGACATTGGGTGCTGCTCTCCAATCTGCCTGCAACATGGCTACCTTGTATGACATCAGGCCATGCCTTAAGTCCATCCCAAGGAATTATTAAAGTATGTTCAGGTTTGTATGCTGGGTTAAGATGAGCACAGTTGACAGTTGACATCATGCAGACAATGGATCTCACAAAAGCACAGTGTGCCATATGGGCCACAAGGAGTATGTTTCAGCTAACTCTGGTGTGTTCCTGCCTCCCCACCAATGTGTGCATATATTTAACAGTTTGTTTGGCTTGCAGATACTTTCCAGTATATTCCAAAAATCATAGCAAAGGTAAGCTCTTGATTACTATCTTGTCCAAGAGGGTCTTTTCTGTGACACTTATTTGTCCATTTCGAAGGCTGCCCAACATGCATTCGCTGAATCTGACCAAACTGAACCTGCTTCACCCATTATGGCCATGACCTCTGACCAAGTTGGTCATGGCATCCCCACCTTTGCCAATGCAGCCACCAGTGTTACTGATTTGATCATTAAGAGTGGTGTCGAGCATGACAGCATCATTATCATGTCATGTAACAAGGTTGTATCCTATGAGGCTGTGACCATGAAGGTTACTAACCCCTACTGCACCAGCAGCTTGCAATGCCTGCATTCAAACCAATGCTCTTCTTGCCATGGACCCTGCCTTGCCCAAGCATGCATGCAGCTGCAACTTCATTGATGTCCCCTTGGCTTCTGCAACCTGCCACCTCTAATTCCCACCTTCAGTACCCTCGGTTTTCCTATGGCATCTTTTCTATGGCCTGTAAGCCATGTTAATAAGAGCTCTATTCCCAGGGCATATTCAGCTCACTCCACATCAGGTCCTCCCCCTTCATCTTGACTCAGACTTGCTGAACTTGGCACCAGAAGATTGATCGATATGTGCGAGTATGCACTCAGTAAGTGGATGCTCCACATTATTTGTATTTCTGGCATATCTAATAATATTCTGTGTGTAATTGATCCATAGGTTTCTATCAAAGCATCCACCATGGCACCATCGAGCCTCATAACAGCAACACCTACTGTTCAAACCTCCCTGCATCCAAATCAGTTCTTGCCATTGCAGCAAGAAGTCTCAGCACTATCACCAGTTGGGTCCTTGTATGACAGGACAATGGGACAGAATATCAGGATCTTTGTATCATGGAGCCTTGGAGATGGTGTTCCGGGAATATGATGCACTTGGATGCTCCCCTACTTACCAGTACCCTCTGCATGATCCAGTATTACCATGACTGTATCCCATGTCGCAGTTAGTAGATATGGGAATTATATGCATATTGGGTACCATGAAAACAGTCCAAGTAATATTAAAATGCCATTGGAAGTAAAGTATAATTGACCTTGAGCCTCATTAGTAGAATTTTAATACCCATTAACTTGTCATCAACATGCCATTAACATGCTGAAGGGACTCTCTGACAAAGCATCCTAATGCACCATCGTTGGGCAACTGGCACCATGCTGACTAACCTTATAAAGAAATAATAATGATACAGTAGAAGTTCTCATAGTGCATGATATCATAATGCATAATTCTCATTTTGCATCAGTAAAGCCCATTTCCCAAGTTGGTTAAGGGTAAAATTGCATATTGCATAATGCATACTATTCTATGCTGTGTTATGCATTATCAGCATGTACATGTCAGCTGAATGTCTCAATATATGGTATAGCAGCTTAAGTATTTCACTACAGGATGACACCAAAGAATGGAGGAAATTTGCATAGGAAATGTTTGACTATCTGGCTTGTGTTCACAATGCCTGCTGACCATAGAAATTCTCTGGAGCCCAAGTGCAAACCCTGAACACATCATGCTCCCTACAAACCTCACCAGCCAAAGGCCATCCAAGACAAAGACTTGCCACAGACATCTGCTCTGTTGGAATATTATGCAACCGGCCATTGTTGGCGCGTGTTTACTTGCTTACTTAATCACCTTGCATCGCACATAGCAGTAGACTATTTTCCTAGTCCCTCAGTAGCTTGCCAGACTACTGAGGTTACCCTACAGTCTTCTCCAGGTTCCCTCTGCCAATAGCAACAACCTCCTTTAGGTTATGAGCCCCGCCTAGCGGCAGAACCTGGAGAGAAGAAAAGATGGCAGTGAAGAGGTACTTCACAGGGGAGGGATTTGTCTATATCCCAGAGCTCAAGAAGAATGGACGGAATTGGAAGGAATACCGTGAATGTATTCTCGAAGTTGCCAGTACACAAAATCTTCTCGGACACTTAGCTGGTGTGGAGCAGAAGCCGAAGGTCACAGGAAATGAGCGAAACGAATGGCTGCGGCAGAATAGCAATGCACAGTCCATACTTATGTGGAACATCCCCGATTCACTTTTTTCGCACATCCGACACTTCGAAACAGCTCACGAGATGTTTAACTACCTAGCAACAAAATTCCGAGACTCTACCCGAATCCCTTTACCCACTGAGAAGCGCATCGAGGCTTCGAATGGTGATGTGGCAGCAGACGAGCCACCGAGTACCAAACATTTACCCAAACAGAAGGACGGCAGTGCATTCGAAGCACATGCCAGTGGTGACGAGATGCAAGATGAACTACGAGAGTCATGCACGAGGCCTAACGAGTTGTCAGTGGAGCTGCCGAGAGAGAAGAGGCTCGAGGACGAACTTACCGAGGCGAGGAGCAATGACGAGGCTGAGGCTATAGAAGGACTGGCCCAGCAGGTTCCATCACGAAGCAACGAGGTCAAAGACCACGAACCCGATGTGCCAAGCGAGTCGTGCACGGCACAGAGCGAGCTGCAGGAGCAGCCAAGTTCGAGGGCAGGAAGGCCACTCGAAAGCGAGCACCCACAAGTGTTAAATGGGACGGTCAAGGTGCCATACGAGGTCGAGGACGTCGACAGGGCAGTGGAGCTAGCCAGCGAGGCAGCAGGACGTGCCAGCAGAGTTGACACGAGCGACGAGATGGCCCACAAAGACCTACCATCGAAACTGTGCGACGGAAGCACAATGAATGACTTACCAGGTACACGAAGATTGCCGCTCGAAGGGGAGCAGGCAGTGTGTACGAGCGGCAGTGTTGAGGACACGTCAACGGCACCAGCTGGGTGCGAGGACAGTCTGCACGAACAGTCAAAGATGTCGAGCAACGAAACGGACACACTCAGTATCGCATCCGGCATGAAGACGGCTAGTAACACGAGTCAGGACATTGGAACGCGTCGAACGAAGGGAGCGATCCAAGACTCACCTCGAAGGCTGGAAAACGAGTCGCCCGACCATGTTACGCCATGGAGACGAGTAGGCGTTGGAGACGCCAACATATCCATACCACGAAACAAGCCGCTCGAGACGTTGAGCACCCCAAATAGAAAGTTTACCTTTGGAGGACCGGCAAGCGCAGACAAGGAGTCTGCTACCAAAGATGTTGAGGGGGAGATGGCCGGTGGTGATGGAAAACGAAGCAATGGCGGAGACGGCACAACGAACAGTGGAAGCGTTGACTCGGCACGAGTCAAAGCAACGCTGCTGGCTGCAGAGAGTCAGCATGCGCGTCAGGGACAGAGCTCGTACTATGGCTCACCTGTGTCGCCAAGGCCACCCGCTACCTGCAGAAAGCATTCCCGCATGCTCACCCGACCCAAACGTCGCCAAGGACGAATCAAATTCAAACCTAGAAACGTCAGTAGGACTCGAAAGGCCACAACTGCCCACCAAGGAGGCAATAACGTGATACGGCCGATTCCGCACCATCGAGAGGGCATCGGAACATGCCACGACCTTATTACCGAGCTCAGAAAGCTTACCGTCGACTTTACGAAGCCGAGCGATTATCGATACACGCCAGAGACAATGGGGACGGCCCCGAAGCGTTGCAATCAACGAAGGGACGACGCGTCAATCACGCGCACCACGTGACTTACCAAATCGGGCAATCGCGCTCAACTTTCGAAACTCTCGTGTCGCAAGCACAAACCGTGCACCCAGAACTTGGAATTTAATCATACAACTGATTATACATTTGGTATATTTCATTTCTTATTCTTTTGGATTATGTTTTTCCTTAGAATTCCCCCATGCCGTTTGAGGGGGAGTGTTGGAATATTATGCAACCGGCCATTGTTGGCGCGTGTTTACTTGCTTACTTAATCACCTTGCATCGCACAT
This sequence comes from Pisolithus marmoratus, assembly GCA_024613145.1. Classification (NCBI taxonomy): domain Eukaryota; kingdom Fungi; phylum Basidiomycota; class Agaricomycetes; order Boletales; family Pisolithaceae; genus Pisolithus; species Pisolithus marmoratus. The sequence continues at coordinate 325,680 of JANFAE010000061.1, forward strand.
AGCAGTAGACTATTTTCCTAGTCCCTCAGTAGCTTGCCAGACTACTGAGGTTACCCTACAGTCTTCTCCAGGTTCCCTCTGCCAATAGCAACAACCTCCTTTATGCTCATGCTACCCAACCAGCCAAGTGTGTCAAGCTGACTCTCCATGACTGGTTGACTGTGTTCTCATACATTGATGAACACCTGGGTATCTCACAAGATGCCATTGTTCAGCATTTTAAGACCATTCCTAATAGGGCACTTGTTTTTGACCAATCTACCCTTTCCCAAAAGCTCCAAGACTGCCAGAAGCTTGAGGCATGCACTCATGAGTACCCAAATGCACTTTCATCTAAATGAGTTCATGTTGTGACATGCCCTCAGGTGCAGACAATGCTGTGGCAGACAACTGACTGTGGCAGTGGTTTGGTGGTAATGAGTTGTCACATTAATGATTAGTCATACATGTCACATGTGTCACACCTAACTCAAAATGCATATATCTAATAATGCATCACTATATGGGCCTTCCCGATGTTATGCACTATGAGAACTTCTACTGTATATTGGGTAATGATCATGAGGTCACTCAGCCATGGGAATGCGTGTTCATATTTCTCGGGTCCCATTACCATACACTAAAAGGCACTAGTTAAAAATACTGCATAATTAGTCATGGTAATGTCTTCACATGGTTGTCAGAAATTTGTGACATGGCTAGCTGTGAATGGTTGACGAAGTCAAAGAATCCCTTTATGTCGAATAGATGGTGGCTGGAATCAGAATGTGTACTTATAATGACTCAACCTGCATGATTTCATAATTCTACTCAACACTCAAATTCATTCATCCCAATGTGTGCAAAGTGGCTTGCATGTTATGCAGTATGCTACGATTGATTGCTAAAGCCTCAGCAACAAGTGAATTTATATCCAATAATTAAGTCCTGAGGTACCATGCATCGTTATCGCTATGCTCTTCCCGGGATCTCCCTTGTAACGATCTGATGTAACTCCCGTTGGCAGGCCGGTTTCGGCACCGTCCAATGCCCATCCCCACACGGACAAGCGTCTCCAACGAGGCACAACTATTAATTAGTAGATCCTCGTCCCACTCCACCACCCCCTTCTCGAAGAGCATGACGATTGTCGAACCCCCTGTACCATGTCAGACACCATGGCAGAGGTTACTAGAACCAAATATACAGCACTTACCGAATGCAAAATATCCTAACTCGTCTCCCCTCGACACCTTCTGTCCCTCGTGCACCACTGTCCGAATGCTGCCTACCATCATCGCACCGACACACACTGCCATAACGCGTCCGAATTGGGGACTATCTATGGGTATAATCTTCCTCGCATTCTCACCGTACACGTCCAGCGCGCTCCGGATGGCTTGTGGCTGTTTGATACATCAGTTCGGGCCCGCAAAAGCGAAAAAGAAAGATATTGGCGGAAAAGACATACATTAACTGTATAATACTCTCCAGAAATATCTGTCATTTTCCCAATCGTGCCGTCGACCGGTACGTGGAACCGATGGTAATCCTGCGGTGCAAGACGGAAGATCGCCAAGGAGCCATTGTAATACCGCTCGGCCTGATCCCTATGACCGTCGCCAAGTAACCTTGCAATCGTGAACTCCCTTCCTTTAATCCATAGCCGAGTTGCGTCTGACACGCTCTCGAACACCATGAGACGGCAGTCAGCCGAGCTGACTAGTCGGCAGGGATCATCAGGGCATTCCAGCGGTCGGGCAGTAGGTTTGAGTTGCCTAAGTTAACAACCATAGGTGTGAGCCGCAGACGTCTCGAAGTGGCATAACGAATTCATACCGATAAAAGAATTGGTTAAAGGTCTCTAACGAGCATCGGAGACAACATTAGAGCGAGACAAATAGCAAGAAAGAGGACGACGCACTAAAGGACTCGATGGGATCAAGGATCTCGCGGACGTCGAGCTTATGGAAATCGATGAAGGGTTGTATGTCCCGGACAGACTCTGGTGAGTCGTATTTCATACCCTGCTTGAACGTCAGCGACTTGAGAAGCCGACGTGCCCTAGCGCCTTCCATTCTCCCCCGAGCTCCCTGATCCATGATCAGCACATCACCTAAAGAGCGTACTGCGATAGAAACTTACTTTGTACAACAACCGAATCCCAAGCCGGACATAGACCTGCATCTTTTCCTCTTCCAACTGGCCGGTCATACGATTCTGCACGATGATATTCGCAGAATTCTAAAAATGAGAAGCGTTAGCATCTTGTATTTACAACCCAGCCTAAGAAACGCACCGCTCCCAGTTTATAATTACCACTCGACACCTTCGTAATAATTTTCGTATACCACTTCCTCTGCGCTTGACTTGCAGTCACGAAATTACCCACGACAATCCTATCGACCCTCGCCCAATCCTTACTCGCACAGATCGCAAGATGCGTCACGATGTCCACCTCCGCTTTCGAATTCATCCTCGGTCGATGACACAACGGACAGTTCTTCACATTGATCACCCGTTCGAAGCGATCTTCTCCGACCGTGGATGCTGCAGAACCCATGTCTTCCGGTTCCGAAGAAGGATACGAGTCCTGTCTCCCGCCTCCCCATCCTGAAGGTGTCGCAAATGAGCTCGTCGTCGTCGTAAGCGGTTCCGCCACTTGTACCAGCGGACGTTCACTCGGCTCCGTCGAATAGGTTTCCACGTACGTCGCCATCGTCGATTCATTCCCATGCATAAACGCTGTCCCCAACGACGGCCCCGAGAAATCCAGCTCATCCAACAAAAACGGTCTGCTACTGCTTCCGAGAGTGCCTGGCTCGTCACCCGTTGCGCCTACACCTCCCCAAGGTGTGTCTGGCGAACTATCCGGAAAACTATCCTCAGTGTTCAATCGTTTCCTTTCGCTCTTGGGTCTGCATAGCTCCGCCTCGAGAGAGTGAATGGACTCTGGAAAAGTTAACTCGTCCTCAGCCGGACGTTTATCGTGTCGAGTGAAGAACGAATCGATAGTTTGCGCAGATAACGTCGAGCCAAGCGAATCCAGCATGGAAGTCAACTCGATATGTGAAAGTGTGCCCGTGTCGTCTGCATCGTATTGCTTGAGATACTGCGCCCAGAACCTTTGCCGAAGTAACGCATATGGTTGGAATTTGGCCCTAGACAAAAAAACCAATGTGTGAACACGCGCCTTTCGTACCCCCGCGCCCTACCCCAACACGCGCAAACAAAGAAGAGGGAGGTCTAAATACCTGAAACGCAACATGGGCGTATGTCTCGCCTCCCAACCCACCTCCTTCGATGTCCCAAGCGGTATGTTAAACTCCTTCATCGCGTGACTTCCGTCCTCGTCCAAGTCATATAACCCAAGACCGACACGCGGTTGCGGCGCATCCTTGACAAGATCAGAGATGTCAAACTTGGCATCGCCGACGTAGTCGTTTGAAGAGAGTTTGTCCCAGTCTAGAACTGTGAGCATGACTTTGAACGAGGTCTCGTACCGACGGACGTGGAAGAGCAGTTTCTCGTCCCATACAGGGTTGAGACAGTGGCGGATGACGCGGGTACGGAAGACTTTCTTCCCAAAGGAGATCACTACGAACGGGTCCATGTCCCAACCTGTCCTCGTCACTGCCATCGCGTGGACAATCACCATATCAGCACATATACATCGCGACACAGCAATGCACCACTCACTATTCTTCAACTTTGGTAGATCCGTTGCACCCTGTACCTCCAACATCACGATCCCAACAATATCATTCGCCGCCGAGAAATTGTACTCGTAATTATTCTGGGGTGCCCCTGACCTACGGCTGAACTTCATCTTGGAACCCGTCAGCGTGGGAATCGCGCCAGCGCTCATGGACCGACGATGTCCTCTGCCTGGAGGTAAAACTACTGTTGGAGGGGACGAAGCTGCGGACAACATGGGTGCAGGGGCAACGGTGATAGCGGGGACATTACCAGCCGCAGCAACGGCAGCAGCAATAGTGTCAGGAATACCAGTAGCACCATTAGCGCCAGCACTCCCACTCGCACTACTGCTGCTGCTGCTGCCGCCTGATGACGTAGATGGGGTAATCACGGCAGGGGCGGCCTCATACGAGGGTCGGGTAGATAACGGCGGTCTTTTCGGGAATAGTCTCGGTAGCTTGGTCTTACCCGTAGGAGTGATAGGCGTCGGAGTCGCAGTTGCAGTATCCAAGTTCGGTGAAGGTCTCACCGTATTCGGTGATCGCCCGCTCTGTTCGGTTCTGTCTCTGGAGGGGAACGAAGGAATGAAGAGACGGGTTAAGCGCGGAATGGATGGCTCGTCGGAGTCATCGGAGTCGTCTGAGCTTCCGTCGTCCTCGTCGTCGGAACTTATGCCGCCGTCGTCTTCGAAGGCTGGTCCGGTTAAGTGGGATCGTAGCGTGCCTATGCCTTCCGTCTACCCCACACCCACGCAAACCAGAAGAGGCACCAAAATGTCAACGCACCGACCACAAAAAAGGGAGGGCCGTACTCACCGGAGGCGCAGAAACGAGGGAGGGTCTCGAGCGCTTGCAAAACTCAGCATACACCTGCTCGAAGCTCATTTGCGTTCCACCACCGTTAGCAGGTGACAGCGGAGGAGTAATGAAACCAAGCTTGATCATTACGGAGCCAAAGGGATATGTCGCCGCGCGTGTGGATACCAGTTTGAGAGAAAGAGGCTGAGGAGAAAGCAATGATAAGGCCGTGGACGTCGATATAGCATTACAGAACGTACCTTGTTACCCTCATCATAGAACCCAAACCCTCCCTGTTCCTCCGTGAACCAATCTTCCAATGCCAACGGCACTTCGCCCAAATACTCCTTCTTGATCATCCCATCTTTATCCCACACCACGATTTCAAGGGCACCGAGCCGATCTGCGAGTGAAAGGTACAAAGGAAAGTCGAAGGTCGTGTCTTTACTAGAAAAGTCGGGATTGGTGGTTCGTTTGAGAACCGGAGTGTGGTGTCGGGTGTTAAGGAGAGATACGACGACGAATCTGTTCGACTGGATCAGTACTCATTTTACCGGCAGTAAAGTGGAAAGAACTTCACGGATCACACATGACGCCCCTGCTTCTCATCGCCAGGTCTTTGCACGCCAAGACCTGCACTCTGAGGACTACGACCGGACATTCTCCAGGAGAAGGCGAGAGGTGGGCTCGTCCAGATCCACGTCCACCAGACACGCGAACTGGGAACTTGGCGGCTGTTTTGAGCGCTCGCCCAAGTTTTTGGGCCTTCTTGGGGACGCGGGGCATTCGTTCTCTCGGCGTAACTAGTTGGGGGTGTCGTCGTGCTGACGTCGAAGATTTGAGACCGCAACCGGGAGTGGTAAAATGACGAGTATATAACGAAGCCGATTAGCAGTGCTGCGAGTTTTGATCACTTATTGGAAGCAGTGAGGAGGCGGTTCAAAGGATGTTCCACAGCCCCCATCGACGTCACCTCCATTGTAATCCTCATCCCACCTCACAAGAGATCACGCACGCACGCACGCCAAGACTACCTTACGAATGAAGATCGATTACAGATCATCATCAAATGTTATATAAACACAATGGCGATATGATGGTATGATGCGAGTCCGCGAAAAGATTGAAAAATACAAATGATGAGGGCCCATGCAAAAGGAGTGTCCCAACATTATCGATGATTGATATCGTACGAAATCAAGGTCGAGATCGCCGGCAACCAAGACCAGAATACGATCCAGACAATAACCAGACCACCTGGTCCAAGTCCTACCGCCAACTACGAATCGCCAAGACAACGGTTCTGCACCCTCTTGAGACATGTCATTCATGACAGGAACGCCATCGCAAATAACACTCCAAGGCATCCAGCTGTCACCGAGATACCCATGACAGCGGCAGCGCTGCTGGATGTCGCAGTGGGTGCACTAGCAGACCCCGACTTCGTGCCCGTAGCAGAAGCGCTGCTTCCTGACTGGGCTGCCGACGCCAAGTTGGTACTCTTGGGAAGAGCAGTGTAGAGGGCGGCCGAAGGATAGGTTACGCAGTTTGAAGACGAAGGTACCACAGGGGTATAGGGAACGGTGGTGATCGGACCCAATGACTCAGGAGGTTGGAAATACGTCATCGTCGCACCTCCAGAGACATACACGCCAGGCGGTGTCATGTTGTCCGCATCACAGACCTCAAACGTGCCGTTCTTGGCATTATTAGGTGCGTTGTACGCACATCCGAGACGGTCGTAGATGTTTTGGCAGAGGGCTGGACCGGTGTTTTTCGCAGGGTCGCACACCTTGATGCAGAAAGCGTTGGCACCCATAAAACTACGCTATGGTCAGATACCACCGATCAAGAAGACGACGATGCCTTACTTGGTCCAGTCGATAACTTGCTGATAGGAGTTATTGTTCCCGTTGCTGCCAGGGAACGCGTTGGAGTACATGAGACCACCCAACGGATTACCACGCTGAACAACCGTCAGCCGGAATACACCCGTCATCGCAACCAACATACCAGGTCAGCACCGTGAGGGTCGAGTTCCCCTCCATAGTCGTCTGGGGTCAAGTTGATCTTCGACTGGTCGATGAAACCGGCGATCTGGATGTAATCGGGCGTCTTGAGGACCTGTACACCGTGGAGAGCACCTTCCGGAATTAGACGTGTACCGTGACCGTGTTTCGTGCACCATGCGACTTCCTCTGCCTCGGTCTGGCCAATGGTCGAGTTTGGCTTGGGAGGTGCCCACAAGCAGAAGTCTGATTGGGTGTCAGCCACCAAGTCCCACACCACCAAGGTGCGTACGTACCGTCAATGTGATTAACGAACGACGTCTGGCACATGGACTGCTGATTCTCCGTCGTGGAGTTGCAAATGTTGTAGCCTACTTGAGGACCGCGAACGGCAGCGGTATTATAATCCACTTGGTAGGGCTGTTCACCCGGCGTGTCAGCGTTGTCTCTGCACTGACAATACCACTTACGATTCCATCTGGGTAGTCGTAGTGTTTGTCGACGAGCGGAGTCGGGTCTGCAGGGTCGGGTTGGGCGAGCACCGCGACGACAGCGAACAGAATGAAACGAGCGACTCGGCGAGCTGGCATGATAGTGGAATTAAAAATAAAAACGTCGTGAAGATAAAGAAAGGCAATTGGCTGACCTCTCAAATACACTTCTGCATATCCTTTTATGGACAACCCGTACACTCGGGAGGACGGGACCTTGCAAGGCTAAAATGATTGGATACTTTCGCTGGGCTAAACTCGACGCACCAGATTCACATAAGCGTCAACCCGACCAATAATTAATGTTACCGGCCATGCCCAGGACATGTATGTTCGACGGCGGGTCATGGTGCACTGTCCTCCAGAACTAAACTGACGTGCAGTAGAGCATATTCCACATATTGCTGGATGACACCCGTATTAGCTCGAGAACCTTCCAGGACTTCAACCCGAGGCAGGAACAGGGCCGACCCACCTCACATTATCGTTCACGATGCGACCCTGCACGGTTCGCCTGCCCTGATAGCGGTAGCTAGGCAGATTCGGAAACTTATCAGAATCATAGAGGGTGTTTACGGTAAATGCACCGCTCAGTCGATTGATCCATGTACAACGACCATCCCAACACAATAACACGGTAAAAAGATAATATCATGACGGTTCCTGTCATTGCAGCGGCAACAGAGGCGCCACAGAGTCATCGGCACTGCCACCTGCGGGGCTTCGATCGATCCCGGGAAAACGTCACTCGAGTCGTCATAGACCGAAGCCCCTGTATGCAACTGGCCTCCACAATGACGTTCAGCGTACCACCTCGACGATCTGCGCCCATATAAAGCCAACCTCTTCGACCACTTCTCTCTTTCTCCAAACTCACCAAAACGATTACTTGGAACGAAATGGACAAACTTGCCTCCGTCATCGCTGCTGTCGAAGCTGGGAAACTGCCGACACAGTCCCAGATCTCCGATTACATTGACTACACTCTTACACATATCGTCACACCCCTGGAAGAGGGAGATTCGTCAAGGCTGAGCGAGTATGGATCTATTCTAGCTCAAGACTTGCGAGAAGTCCTCCTTGCGTACAAAAACCTCGGAACTAACAAGAATTGTACGTCGTCTTCTTCTTTCGCGCTAATGGGCTAACGCACCATACAGATGATAACCTCGTCCAAGAAACCCTCTGGCGCTTGCAGGAAAGCAACTTCTCCGACGTCCGCGTAGAGCTCGTTTCAAGCGAAGAGACAGCCACCGACCTCGATGCCTTCCGCTCATCCATTCGTACGCTCATCAGAATCCTCTGGGAAAATATTTCAGGGGAGGGAACGAACCTCCTCAACGACTTTGCGTCCTTCTCGCGGATCGCGCTTTCCGATTTGGCGGAAATCGTCGAGTCGCAGGCTGCGTACGCCAAAGAGAGCTTGCGCGAGCTCGATACGCAGGTTCAGCAGGGAGAAAGGGATAATCTTGGTCGGAGGAAGAGGACCCAAGAAGAGATCGAGCAAGACGAAGCGGAGGATGCTAAAGTCAAGTTTGAGAAGACGATGGATACAGTCAAGGAGTCCGGTTCAAAGGCCATCGGCACTGCACAGTCCGCACACGAGACTGTCAAGGGAACCAGCGAACGCGCGACGACACGACTTCGAGATGCCTATTTCCGGGTAAGTGGAACCTGTCATTACAACTCGCTCAGTACGCTGATCTGCATACACAGATGATCGAGCGTGCGCAGGGCGACGCTGAGTACAAACGTGCATTGACCACGCTCTTTAAGATGGCGGCCAAATGGGTGAACAAAGTGGTTGACACGGCAGGAGACATGGACCAAGCTACGAAACTGGAAACGTTCGTCGAGGACCCAACAGAAGAGAAACACCTCCACCAGGCGCTGTACAACCTCCGCGTCCTCATCGAACGCCTCGCTAGTGGACAATCCGTCGACAACTTGTTCACGTATTTCCGCGAGTGCGCCGTTGACGTCAAGCAGGACGAAGATGTTAAAGCATGGTGCAACGACATGTTCGTGTTCGTTCACAAGTGTCTCGGTGAGCCTAAATACGCGCATACCGACGACGCAACCGAAGCCTACGACAATCTTCGGAGGCGCTGGAAAGAACTCCTCAACGAAGACTCTGACGCTGCTCGCAAGTGGAAGGATGACGTCAAGAATCTGAGACGCGAGATCCGTGCTCTCCAACAGGCTATTAGAAAAGACACGGATATCGTCCATGTCCGCCGGGCTCATGAGAAGTGGTGCAATGACTTGCAGAGTGTCGGTGCGACTGCCGGAAAGATTGGCGTTCAGTTCGCATTGGAGCAGGGCTCGTGGTTCTGGCAGGACATGTTCAACGTGTACATGCCGCGTCTTCTGAGGGCCGTCAAAGACATCCCGATACCTAGGTAAGTCTTTGGGCGTTCGTATCATTTCAGAGTCATGCTGACATGTATCGCAGGACAGAGTACGTCGATCCGGAAGTCGACTTCGTCCTCGAGAACCTGGACATTTCGTCCCTCAGTCTACTGCCCGGACACGTCTACATTCGTAACATCACCGACGTCGACATCACAGCACCTGCAGAGGAATCTACCCGCACCGCATGGGGAACGCTCACCCACGTCCGCATGCAAGCCCTCCAACTCACGCTCAAAGAAGTATCATTCTACTACAAGGACAAGGTCTCCACTATGGGCCCGACCGAGTTCACGGGCATCATGGAGTTCAATCTCCCTACGCAGGGTCTAGACGTCGACATCAAGTTCCGGTTGACACCTAACACGCCTCTAGGACTTAAAGAGCGCGAAAGGGCCCAGCGGTTCTTCAGGCTCGAGCGTGTCGACGTCCACCTGGCAGAAAATATCACATTCGAGGTGAAAAAATCCAATCATCCGGTCCTTGCTACGGTGTTCAAACCTGTCCTCGTCTCGCGATTCCGCGAGGCACTGGAGAGGACTCTTGAGGAGCAGATAAGGGGCGTTTTTGATATGGTGGACGGAATCTCGTTCGACATCTCGAACCGTGCGGAGGTATTCGAGGACACAGGCCTTGGACGCGGGGCGGCTATGGCAGCGGCTATTTGGAGCGAGATCGGTAGAATGAGAAGGATGGAAAGTGGGTTGTTAGGTGGTTGGAAAGCCACAGGAACGGGACTTGTCAAGGAGAATCTACCGGGAGATGCACAACTCGCTATGGGCGCAGAGCCACAAATTCTTCCAGGCGAGAAGAGGGGGCCTCTCGGAACCTTCGCTGTACCAATCAGCGAGCGACCGGAATTCCAGGGTATCGTCGAAGGTAGGGTGAGCGTCACAGAGACCGTCAAGCAGGCGACTCGAGAGGGCGCTAGGGAAGTCCAGTCATTTAGGGGAGACCGTTCGCAGGAAGGCTTTGGAGGAGAGAAGGCAATCGGGGTGGAATAGCCATGCCTTTGATCTCGGAGCATAAACGTCAATGTCCAAACACCCGCATTCATGGTATTGTTTCTATGTTTTTCGTCGGGATCAGTAACACCAAATGTATTTTACCGCCTGGCACTTATTGTATGCGTACGTTCTGTCGATGCTAATACACAGCTGCTAGGACATCAGCTCCAGAGAGCAAAGAAAATATGTTACAAGCGAGACGTGGGCATAATCACTCCCGTTTGCGCTTGAGGTTCGTTCTGTTACTGAACGGTACAGGGGCGCACAAAGGTCCCTTCTCCAATTCAACATGTTCAGGTCCGTCGAACTCGATTCCAAGATCCTCAGCAAGGGCCGCGGCATCTTGCGGCGATAATGCATCCGTTGCAATCTGCCAGAACCTACGGTGGCGTTAGTCGTACGTCCATCATATCTTACCGGTAACGACAAGTCGATCGAAATGGTAATATATGTGGACTAACGTGTTGAAAATCTTCCGTCTGCGAACCCATTCCGATCGCCATCGCACCCAGTCAGCATCGATCCGTGCCATGTCTTCGGCAGATGTCATCGGTGCCCCCGTTCTCAGTGGGTGCAAGGCTCTCTAGGAGCCTTTGAGTCTAAACAGAGCAAGGTCACACGTACGCGTGATGCCTGAGCAGTCAAGACCTCCAAGCATCGATCTTACTGTTACTTCCGCTTCGGCTAGCTTTTCGTCGATCTCTGAATCTGTAGGCGTGCTTTTGAGCTTCGCAATTTCTAAGGGCGGATCACCGAGTCAGCATAGGTCGGTTCGCCTGAGCTAGCGTGTCGGAAGAAGTGAACCTGCTGTAAGTGGCTTGACCTGTGCAGAAAGAGCAGCGTGTCATCTTCTACTGATTTACACTCCGCTTCGAGTGCCTGTAGCTCTTCCTGAGGTAGCGTTTCGACCTTGGCCTGATTTACTACGTAGAAGTTGGTCTTTCCTGCGCATGTACGGAGTCAATACATTAAGCACGCATTCCCTTTACTGGCAAAAAGTATACCATATGTTTTTTGCACGATATCTCCCTTTTCAGCGAGGGCAAGAGGATTTTTGCCGTCAAGGTTTTTGGAACAGCGCCTTTGAGATTAGCAGAAATATCGACAGCGCCGAACGGTCTGTTCATCTGTTTTATTTTATGGAAGGGGGAAGTGAGCGTTTGGAGAGTGTGTATGCGTTCGTTCTTGGCGGCCTGCTTGAATTGATCACGCTATGACTGACCTTCTTCATATACTGCAAAACCGCATCTTCCGCTATAACGCGTATCGATATTAGGGTGCTATAAACCTGTGGCCGCAGCCATCCTACCTTCTTGCCCTTTGAGAACTTTGACATCTGGATTTTTGCTTTGCTTGCCATGGTGGGTGTCGAAAGCCACAGGCCGTCGGAGCATTCGGCGGAAGACCTTGCTGGAAGCACGTGACTACTTTACCACCAAGGTCAAGCGAAATCATTTTTGACTCATTTCAGGTCTTTCTGCATCCCATTAGCCCTCTATTACTCTGTCTTCCCCCGTGCAGATAACGATTGAATATACGGGCTACCAGCCCAGAGCCCCATGAACAGATGAAGAGGAGTTTACATAAAGAGTAAAGACCGTAGTCTCCACTGCGCTCACAACACCATTTTTTTCTCTTTACCGGTAACCCATGTGCTGTAACTTTTGACAAACTACGCACTGGTATGAAGTTTAGGATAGTTGGTAAGATACGACGTTCAAGTTATTGAAGTCAATGTTCAACCCTCCCGCGACACTGCAGAGTGCGTGTAATTGTCCATGATGCAAGTACTATTATTTCAAATAGAGTATATATACGGCACCGAACATCTCGCACAAGCAGAAGATCCGCTACCAGTGGTATTACCTTGCAAACGAGACCAAGATGTTTGAACCACAAATCCGCTTCTGCTAGGCCATAGCAACATCTTGTAAGCGGATATGTACTAACGATCTTGCCAAGCTCTTTTCAGATTTTAGAGCTGCATGCGAAAATGCTGGCAATAATCATATATTTCGAGAGCACCTGTGGGTTGTGCCCGCAAAGGGAACGTAGGAAACTGTAATATGTTATTACGAGAATATCAGGTACATATCTCGAACAAAGACATCCCTAAACTGAGGACATCTTCCACATACTTAGTGTGCGTCCATACCATCAGACGTCGAGGTGCATTCATTCTTGCTGATTTATCAATGATGAACTCAGATCCGGATCATCAATGAAATTGTCTCACAAGTAGCCCTGGAACTCTGCAAGCCGGAGTTCACTTTATTCGGAAGTAACATTTTCACGACAGACCAATACATTGTTGAGTGGACGGGGATATTACGTTCAACTGCAAGCTGAGTACACGGTCCACCGGGGTAGAGGACAGCGTTCACGGAAAACAAGGCTTCCGTTGCAGTCAAAAGAGCTCTTGTTATTGTTCGGGAATGTCTCGTCAGTGGGGAAGGTGGCCGGTTGACAGAACCATGGATTCGTATTCTTCTGTTCTTCTAGTAGCCGTCGCCAGCGGTAGCAACCGCAGGTCGACCACACTGAGGGAAACACAAATATATGCCACTCCATAATCCCAAAGACGAATCACACATTCCTTGATGGCTGGCTGAGGGGGTGGTACGGGGCCATCAGGTATGTGGTACCAACATCCAGGAGTGGCGAAGGGTCGAATGGTCGTGTCAGCAACATTTTGTACCTACGTTTCCTTTTTGGGAAAGATTCACACGTGCCCTCGAAATAGCTTGCTTTTTCTCACACAGCTCCAGAAGTTGTTTCTGGAGTCCGCCTGGCGGAGTTTGCAGCGGCCATGAAACGCCTCTCAAACGGCATCGACAAGGCAGCACCTGCCAACGACACTCGCCTCGAATCACACACCGACGCGTACCTCAACCTAAGTAGTTACCCCGTGCCTATTAGCCAATAACACTTCGTTTTCGATGACAAAAAAGGGTGAACATTTCAACCTGCATCGGGGAAAACCGGCACCAATAATCTCGGTCGGAAATGCGCAGCACGCCAATGTTGCCGATAACGTATGTATGTAACTCCGTGATATCCAGCTTCAAGTCAGTAAATTGTATTAACGAATTGTAAATCTGCGATGGGATACCCCCCCACCCGCACTGGCATCGAGGGATAAGTCTCCAAATGAATATCCCACAACTCACCGTAATTAATGCCGCGCATCGAAGGATGATAACTTTGGCATCCTTTGACCCATACTTCGGTATGAGCAGTCAGCCCCTGGAGTATTACATGTATGGTAATCTTCTGGGAAGAGTTGACATAGATCTACTCAACGTTGGGTCCAATCATCAAAACCGCAGTACAGTAATACAGTACATATCTCTGAGAGAGCTGATTTTGTCTGACCGACGAGGAAACCTCCATCTCAGCGCTCCTGCGGCCCCCATGACCGCATCCCTACCGTGGGTCCCGGAAATTAAAACAAGTCTGTCGCTGGTGAAAACGGCGGAAAACAGGTTGACGCAGATCCGGTTTTCTTCAAGACATGGCAACGCCATTTTCATTCTGGCCGCCTTCTTGTGGGAAATGGCATTGGGGTTCTCGATGGAGAGGGCTGATTGTCTTGTACCCATTAATGTCAGTTCCGGCCCGCATTTGGGGTACATTCTTCGGGGTGGAGAGCAAGAGATTCGGGAAAAACCAGCGTACTACATATGTTCTGCGTTGCACTTCGAGGAAACCACCAGGACAAAGCCGACGGCTGGGATAATAGGCAGTGCACATGCCAGACGCGTATGTCTCCGCCTGCGTGTCCCCCAAGCATGTTGCAGAAGTTTCAAATGTAGAAACACCAGTGTCTTTGGAGCTCGTGCAGCAGCACTGCAACCGAGGCGAAGCGATTGACTCAACAGACTACACTCCACAGCGATCATATATGGCCCCTGAATTCCCTCTTTGGATTTGATGTGTACAGTCCAGCTGGGTATTCACGCAGAAGTTTTATTGGCGGCGACAGACGGAAAATACCCAAAACACTGTATCAGCGTACGCGATGTTGTCTGCGTGGATGAAACAGAGTTCCCGTAACCTTTCAAGTTTTTGGTCGGTGGGTTGGAGTAGGAGTAGATGTCCGCAAGGCTAACTGAAGGGATTGTGATATGGTACTACAATGAGCAGATGGGTCGCACCTCATGTCTTCAAACCCTGCTGATGATAACAGAAATGTGATGCTGCAATAGCCAAGCAGTGGCTCTGTCACTACAGTCTGGAGACAAACGTTTCTTAGCTCGGCACTGGTTATAAGCCGCAGTGCACTCATTCCAGAAAAGTTTTGGAGGTGGCAGCGGGTGTGATGTTGTCTCCTCGGACAACACAGCGACCATTTACTGTCACGATATAGGATCAGCTCTTACCGGTCTGATAAGAGTGGTTTTAGAGTATACTTGCATCATAAGTGATCGTTGTGGCTTCAGTGACATGTCAACCCTGGCTAACACATAGAATTGGTTTCGCCAAAGGTCTGAACAAGTACAGACCGATAAGTTTTAGAGGTACAGAGTTCGCAATGCTTACTGGTCTACCTCACCATATTACCCAATACTCCCACTACTCCATCTGATGCCTGCGGTCCCTATACCCCGCTGGTACCAATATGTCACTGTGGAGAGCGGCATGGTGATCTCTCCAGATTTTGACTCGATCAAGTACACATACACCTAGTAATATATTCAACGTATCAACATTGTTAGATAGGTATATCCTTGCGTGTCATGGGCACGTGATCAGCCATCTGACTTGCAGTGGATTCGCGTTATTGGCAAGCCCCACATTTTCTTTTCCCCCGACCCTAATCGTGGAATTAGGTTGAAGTTTTATGGATTCTAAATGATAGAGTTCTTTGTGCTCTGATGTGGAATTGACGGGGAAAATATGTTCTCCAGCTTCTTCATGTGAAGACTTCGGTCTCTGCTGCATCTCCCCGATACCTTCTTTGTGTGTGGCTACTGAGATATCCTTCTGAATGGACTTCCACAATTATAAGACGCCGTTTCTCATACACATCAGATTTCGGGAGATTTGGGGCAGGTTCTAATGGCAAACAAAACGTTGATAAATGTCAAAACTTCAAATAATGTACCAAATTAAGACATTTTGTTTGTCACTAAAACCTGACCCAAATCTCCAAAATCTGATGTGATACACATGGGTAGTTGTAATGCTGTCGAGTTGCGTACATTGTCCTACCTTGTAATCTCATTGCCGTTTCTTTGATGAGCACTGGCGGAAACAGGTACTATTCGGAAAGTAAATCAATGTATTTTTTTTACGATTCAAATTATCTAGCTCTTGTAAATTTTTATTCTGAGAAGACTTATAAAATTTATGAAAAGTCTATGTCGGGACAAATGTTAAGATAGTATCTATTCAAAGAAAAAATATATTGATTTCACTTTTTGAATGTTCTTCTTATAGAGAATATGATAACATTGAAAACCGCTACGTGGTATACGTTATGTAAATTGATAAGAGACAGATGGGTCCGAGCAGCCCTCCATGTCGCATGGACATTGCTTCCATGGCGCCTTGATGTTCTTTTCACAACCTGGTCAGCCTCTGCCGCGGACCTTCTGGGGGGGATCGGAATTACAGGAGGCAGGTACTCCTTTTCTTTCTTCTTTCAAGCACCATTTCCCAATCCCGGACGTCCGTAGTACCTGAAGGGACCATGGCCTAAGTGTGTCCACGACAAGTAGCAATTATTTCGGTCCGCACAGATCCTGCCAGTTATTTTATGCAGATGCATGTGGAACATGACGTGAAGGGCTCTCCTCAAGCATGATTCTGTCGTAATTGTGGAGGCAGCCAAAGCTTGCACTCTGATTAAGGCGTTGAATGGATCAAAATCATTTCTGGCTTTTTTCTTTTCACGGATTTGCCACCCACATGAGAACAAATAAAGTAAGGAAAATAAACCTACCGGGGGCATATCAACATACCGAAGGTTACGCACTCTCGCTGGACTCGTTTCAGGGAAACTGTATCCAGGACAATCCCAAGTACCGAAGTCAATAACAGGGACACAAAGTGAAGAAGCGGGTCTCCAGGTGATACCGACACATCCATGCAACACATGATATGAATGATCCCTTGGAGGCCCGGTGATATTTCGGTGACCATCGAGCACCAACGGCACAAGGAACCGTTGCTATTATTATGAAATTTTTGTGCATATAAGCAATGAGAACAATTGGACGGGAGAGTGCCCTATACTCACCAAACTCGTATATTTGCTGTAACGGATCAACATTGATGGAATCCGTCGTTCTATCTTTTCCAATGTCAGGCGACGACAACCGAGTTATGCCACCGATGCCTCATGTAACGGATGAGGAGATCATGGCAACCCTGCTCTCGTACGATCAGGGTGCGTCTCGAAAATTTCGTGTATGTGTGAGCGATAGCTAACCATGTCGAACCGGTGTCAATGCCACAGAAGTAGGAAGCGACTGGGTCCACGGACTAGCTCAGCAGTTGCCTCCAGTACAGATCCCTACCCCTCCATTATCTTCAACAATGGTCTACCATTGTCAATTGGGACCTGGATGTACTCTGCCCCTCGAGGGTACAACCGCCTCCATTTCGTGCCACCTTCACTTACACAATCATGTCCACAAGCAATTCGAATTGGTCCACTGTCCGTGGGCAGGATGTGTTGATGAAATGCTTTGGAGGAACACAGCTCGACACGTGAAAGAGAAACATCTAGGAGTGAAAGTGCAATGCGAGAAATGTGGGAAGAGTTATACAAGAAGAGAATCGTTGGCGGCTCACAGGCAGAAGTGTCACAGTAGGTGTACCCTCCCATGTCAGGTCGCTCGTGCAGCTCATGTAATGATTGATGCACAGCATTAGTCTCACATGAAGATGGATTATGAAGGAGCTGGACAGGCTTGCACTTTTATGTGAACAATGGATCCCTCAATGGAGAGAGGGGACGATGTCTTATGTTCTGCAAGATTTTGGCGCCAAGGTATGGGGAAAAGCGTGATGCTCGTTTCCGACTTCAGCCAAGTACTGCATTTGTGAACTTGACCCCTGAACATTGCTAATGAAACTTTGGACCTGTGATTGCATTGCCGAGATACAGACTTTTTGCTTTCTAACTCTTGTATAGCTCATAAAATGCGGACCTTTGCTATTTACAAGCGTACTTAGTACTTTTTTGCCGTTTGAAGTCTACGGACATTGAATTTGCGTAGCACTAGTGTGGCTACACACGTCAGAATTCTCACGCCTCGGAGTCTCTCCCGTAGAAGTGACGTTGGAAATGCGTGCGAATTGATTTTCCCAAGGATCATCGATCAACCCAGAGAAACACTATCAAGAATGCATAAGGAACTTATGTGCATTCTCCCCCCCAACAATAGCTTTTCGAGTTCCTTCGAAAAGCCTATTTCCGGGTAGGTGGAGCCTATTATCACAATTCGTTCAGTACGTTGATTTCTCTGGTACGCCTACATAGATGGTCGAGGGTGCGCAGAGCGGCTCAGGGAACAAATGCGCATTTCCCATGCTCTTCAACGTGGCAGCCAACATCGACTCAGACTGGAAACGTTCGCCCAGGACCCGATAGAAGAGAAGCACTTGCACCAGGCATTGTACAACCTCCGCGTGCTCATTGAGACCTAGCTTCGACAACCTTGCATACTTCCGTGAAACTCGATCCCAAGGTCGTCAGCTAGGCCCGCGGCATCTTGCAGCGACAATGCATCAGCTGCAATCCGCCATCGATCCGTGCCATATCTTCAGCGGATGGCATTGGTTAACCAGTTCTCAGTAGTTTGAGTCTTAAAAGAGAAGGTCACATGTATGCGCGATGTGTGAGCAATCAGGGTCCCCAAGCATCGATCTTACTGTTACCTCTGCCTCAGCCAGTTGTTTGTCGATCTCTGAACCTGTGGGCGTGTTGTTGAACTTTGCAGGTTCTAAGGGCGGATCACCGAATCAGTATGAGTCAGTTTGCTAAACCAATGTATCGGTAGACCGGGTGAACCCACTGTAAGCTACTTGACCTGTGCAGAAGAAGCAGCGTTCTCATCTTCTGCAGCTCTTCCTGAGGTAGCGTTTCGACCGTGGCTTGATTTATCACATAAAAGTCGGGCTTTCCCGTGCGCATACAGAATCAAGGTGTTAAGCATGGGCCCTTCGCTGGCGCACAAATCGTACCATATGTTTTTTGCACGATCTCTCCCTTTTCAGCGAGGGCAACGAAGGATTTTTCGCCGTCAAGGTTTTTGGAACAGCGCCATTGAGATTAGCGGAGATATCGACAGCGCCGAATCGTCTGATCATCTGTTTATTTGTGGAGAAGGAAGTGAGCGTTGGGAGCGTGTGTATGCATTCGTTCCCGCCGGGTTGCTTGAATCGATCACACCGGTATAACGCGTATCGATACCAGGGTGCTGGAACCCTGGCGGCAGCTGTCCCACTTTCTTGGCCCTTGTGAGCTTCCGGATTTTTGGTTTTGCCAGTCGAAAATGGCAGGCTGTCCGAAGATTCAGCGAAGAACCCTACCAGTCAGACTCAGAAGCACGTGATCACCTCACCAGCGCTGGACTCGTTTTCCGTTGCGATATTTCAGGTCTTTCTGTATCCCTTTGACCTCCATGGCTCCGAGACTGATGTCTTTCTAGTTATCCGAATTGCATCTCGCGCCCCATCACTTGCGAGAATTACTCCAAGGAGCGAAGTGCGTACATTCAGCATATCACCCCGACACAAATACGGTTGCATACACATGATAGCCCCGAGCTCCATGAGGGGACGAAGAGCAACGTACCGCCATCTGTTTACTCCACCATTATAGATGTGGTGTGAACCTTGACGACCTAGAGATATTCGAAGTTTAGGCATGGATGGTAACATACTACGTTCATGATATTAAACCCGATGCTCAAACATTTCAGGACAGTGTAAAATGCCCTAAATTTTCCATGCGGACACTACTATTCTCAAATAGAGTATGGTTCCGAACACCTCGGATAAGTGGAAGATCCGCTACCACTATTAGGACGAAAATGGCACTGACTTACATTCAAGGCTGTGGGCATTCCAGTGATGGTGGTTTCAGCGCATCACATGTGCCGTGATATTCACCGTCTACCTTGCAAAAGAGACAGAAATACCAGAACCACGAAGAGCCAACTCCGCCTGGACCATGACTGCAACCTGCCATTAATGTAAGCGTGATTCACTCGTAACATCGGATGAATAGAATTCAACAGACTGCTCACCTATTCAACTTTTACGTTGTTTTCACAGCAAGTGTCATGCATCGTGATAGAATTTGGCAGTGTAACGGTTGCGAAAAAGACCTCACCTAAGAACCCCTAAAAGAAGACCCGCCAAACGTCCAACAATCAGAATCACCCTGTTATCACCACGGTGTTTGCACCCCAGCGTATCTCATAATTCTACTCGGCGCTTGAGAAAATGCTCGGGGAAGAGACCGAGGACAAGTTTGACTTATCACATAAAATTGCCTCCGACATCCCGAGATGCGTGGACCTGCCCGGATACAGGCCTCGGGGTGGGGCCAGCTATCGCAGTAGCCGCTCGGAGCCGGATTGGGCAAGCTGAAAAGTATGGAAGGTTTGTTAGCTAGGTAGAAAAACGACCAAGGTCAGGAGTGTCTTCCTGGATATCCGAATCTTGCGATGGTGATCATTTGACATGGTTTGGTGGTTGGGTAGACAGGACTTAA